>JAQGDQ010000004.1:1200000-1580000 GCA_030141605.1 Tubiluchus corallicola | reverse complement strand
GAGCTGATGAAAAACTACCTGTTGCATAATTCGAAAGAGTTAAACAACAGTATTCGGTGACATTATACATTTTTCATAAAATTTCACAAACAGACTAACAAACAAGCACATATCAGTAACAAAAGGCAAAAAACTAGTGTGTTTCATATTGGGTAAGTGCAAAAACCGCCTAACTGCAACATTAGAACTTGTACTCAACCTTTCTAAAGCAGACGAATTTAGTTTCCATTAACAACAACCAGTAAAACTACAACAGTTGGTAGAAAGCACACTTTTGCAATTGGAGGAGCAACAGTAGATAAATCTGAGATCACGTGATTTGTTTTACACATAAAAATCAATTCTTTTGGTATTTATATCGTCGTCATCTTCCAATCTAGAGTGACTTTTCGTTGTTGCTCAGGGCTGCCAGCCAGTGGCACAGTGGCACTAGGCGCCAGCAAAGATAAATCATCTGCACAGGCTAATGCTAAAATTGACAAACCAAGTAACGGCCAAGTAACATGTAACGCCTCTGAGTCCATAATATACATCTTCACGGTTATCAATTTTATATTGTACAAACTTGAACTTACTCAAAATTTGATCATTATCATTGTTTTAGGTATCAGCCAACAGCTATAACAGAGAAGAAATCTCTACCAGCTGTGACTCTCCCACCAATTAAACAAGTGAATAACAAATTATTAAAGAAACGTCGAAATCACAGCAAAGTAATAAAAACCAGCCGAAGGCCAACAAAATCTAAACGATTACCTGAAACTAAAGGTAAATGCTTTTAGTTTTCACTTTCCCTTTTTCTCACTTTCTCATGCGCTTCCACCCTCTCTCTCTCTCTCTCTCTCTCTCTCTCTCTCTCTCTCTCTCTCTCTCTCTCTCTCTCTCTCTCTCTCTCTCTCTCTCTCTCTCTCTCTCTCTCTCTCTCTCTCTCTCTCTCTCTCTCTCTCTCTCTCTCTCTCTCTCCCGCTACCTATCTGTCTTGTACCACTCCCGCTCCCATACACGGTATCTAAAACTGTGCTTGCATTTACAGTTCCTTCCTTCCTTTCTTTATTTCTTCACCTGTCTTTCTTTTCTTTCATCTTGGCTTTTTCGTCAATTTTACTTTTCTTTTTCTCCTTTTTTCCTTTCTTTTCTTTTCTTTTCTTTTCTTTTCTTTTCTTTCCTTTTTTTCCTTTCCTTTCTTCTCGATTCTTTTCTTTCCTTCTTTCTTTTTTCCTCTATCTTTCTTTCTTTCTTTCTTTCTTTCTTTCTTTCTTTCTTTCTTTCTTATTTCGTTTTTCTTTTTTTGTTTTCAGATTTTTATTTTCCACCTTCTACCTTTTTTCTACTTATTCAAACGCAGTAGTTCTGGAACTGTTACTTGTTTTATTACTAGCCGTCATATCATATCAGTTTACTTGTTGCTGTTACAGAGCGCATATCTCCCACTTATGATGCTATACTTACTGAGACAAGGTCACTCACTGCTTACCTGATAGAAAAAGGCCTCAAAGTGGCTGAAGACTACCAATTAAGTCAAGAAGAAAAGGACAACGAAAAGAAACCGAAAACGGAGGACACAACAAACACTTCTGATGAAAACAAAAGAACTGGTGCAAGAAAAGCAGTAGTTGTCGCTGACGTTCTTGACCCTGATAGTGGCAACAAAATTGTCGTAGATGACAAAAGTCACAGTAATGAAACAGACAATGACTCTTCAGCAACTACCATTCAAAGCGTTGAGGAAATTCTTAATTATGTGGGACATAAACGAGGTAAGGAAAATATTACTGAAACAAATGCTGATGCAGGAACAACTGTCAACAAAAGCAAGGACAATACTAAGAAGGATAATGCTTATGACTGTGTTTTGGCTGAAACAAGATTGCTAGCAACTGAACTGATAGAACTTGGATGTCAAACAGCAGGCCTCGACAACCAGTTGAAACAGCCTACAAAACGTAGCATCTACAGCCGTTCGCATGTTAGAAAACTGCCGTACGAGGGCGCTATGAGAGAACGAAATGCAGTAAAAATTAACCACGAAATGTTAGAGCAATGCAAACAGAAAGTACTTGGGGAACAAAAGAAAATGAAAGAAGATATTTTATCTGAGACAAATTCTATTAGAGATGCGCTATTTAAAGGAGCTTTTCGAAATGCAAGTCAATAAACCAATATCTTTATGTGTGCATATTAACTATAAATTAAAGAACAAGCTTCAAAATAAAGCTAAAAATTTGTATGGCATAGACTCTTCACTATTAAACCATAATGTGATATACTCCTCTCCTCTCCTCTCCTCTCCTCTCCTCTCCTCTCCTCTCCTCTCCTCTCCTCTCCTCTCCTCTCCTCTCCTCTCCTCTCCTCTCCTCTCCTCTCCTCTCCTCTATATTTATAAGCTTCCTTCATAAATCATTTATTCTTTCGAGCTGTTTTATGCAAACATTTTTGCTGATTAGAAATGTCAGTTCTTTAACATCTTACAACTTTTATAACATTTTGTAATGTAAAAAAGTTTTCCAGATGTCTCATTCGTTTTTTTTCACGTTTCCTGTTCATAGTATCACATATACAGCTAACTAAATGGAATTGCTGAAATGCTTGCAATTTTATTACCTGGAGCGGAGTGGTTTAGGTAAAGTGTACATTTTTATGAGGCTAAATGAACATTCGTGACCTAGGACTGCATTAAACATTGCCCAATTTGATTTTGAAGAATCGGCAAAAATTGCGTATAAATTTGTTAGACGAAAACTGGTTAAAACCTAATGTACAATTTATAATTTTGTATGCAGTAGAAGAATGATTAATGGAAGTCAAGCGAATTCTTAAATCTATAAACTAAACAACAGTATGCTTATTTCATTAAAGATTATATAAATTGACTTTTGTCTCAGTGATCTGCATTATTTTAATTTAGGTTATCTTAATTTGCGAAAACGGCGACGACGAGGACGACGGTGAGGACAACGTAGTCGACGAAGACTACGGCAACAACAACGACGACGACTACAACTGCTGCTGCTGCTGCTGCTGCTGCTGCTGCTGCTGCTGCTGCTGCTACTACTACTACTACTACTACTACTACTACTACTACTACTACTACTACTACTACTACTACTACTACTACTACTACTACTACTGCTACTACTAGTACTACTACTGCCGCTTGCTGCTGCTACTACTACTGCTGCTACTACAACTACAACAACAACAACATCAATGACATGAACCTACAAATAAAATAAAATTTCCATGACAGAAACGTTCCCAAGATATGTATAATTGTATATAACAAGCTATTTTGCTTAAATTACTTTAAGGGAGTTTTATTAATTGGCTTTACTTATTAGTTAGCAGTTAAAAAGGTAGACAAAAAGGCCTCGAGGAAAAGTCATACATTTGCAGGAAAGTTTTTTTGAATATAATTTTTATTTGTTTACTGGATTGACAAAACAGTGACGGTTGATGCCAGTCTGTCCCCGCTTCTTACGGTTAGTACTATTAATAAAGAGTAGCTGCGTGGAATGGCAATCTTGGTAGGAAGCTCTTTTTGTGTTAGTGGGTAATAATTAGTTCTGAAACATTTTTATAAATAAAGCACCCTAAAAGTGTTTAGTGAAATAGCAGGAACCGTGTGGTTCCTTAGACGGCTTTATTTTATCCAAAGTGTTCTTAAAATCTAACGTTGATTAATGATGATTAATCCATCGAGGTGGGAACTTAAAACTCTATAGATACATTTACTGATAATTTGATATAGAGTCAGAAAAAGACGCAATCACATTCGTAAGTTCTAATGCTTTCGTACTTACGGGGTGAGAACGTTTTCACTCTCTTCCGAATACTTACATAACGGCATCAATACAATCATACAAAAATGTACGAGAAACCCTCTGTTACAACACCTATGAATACGTGCAGCGTGTATAGATGTAACAATGCACGTGGGTTCGTAAGGGAGTCACCACCCACATGGGATTTACATTTTTAATTTTTCAATTTCTTATGTTAGGCTCACCTAACTCACGGCCTTCGTACTGTGATTAAATACGTGCACGTGAATTGTGCTTTCGTGCCACCTGTATTTCATCCAATAGCAAAACAACACGATATGTAGAACACACCTAATCGTTGCCTATGCTCGAAATTAAACATTCAGCCGGGCCCTTTCTACCTGACGAGGACTTCTCAACATGACTATCAAGTGGAGTGTAATCGTACTCTTATTGCTAGCAACAAAGAGTCTGACACACGAGGGTCAGGGAGAGGAGGAAGAAGGGGAAAAAGAAGCGCCACCTCTAACTGAAGAAGGGGAAAAAGAAATATCACCTCCACCTGGAGAAGAGCATGTTTTGGAATTAAACAAGGATAATTTCGAAGAAACGATTGAAAAAAATAAATTCGTGCTAGTCGAATTCTGTAAGTAACCATATTGTCTTTTATTTGTTAAATTGAATATTCTATGTATATTTGATTAAAATATTATTTATATGTCCATAAAATACATAGATTTATAGTGCTGCACTTTGTGTTTATGACCTAATGTGTACGAAAACTAATATGCACTTGTATTCAGTTAGAAGTCCATTTTTTATTTTTTCAACACATTATAAATTTTTGAAGAAAGAAAACCGCAATAATTGAGAAATAAATTGGATACTATTAAGTAACGCAAAAATCACAAAGGCTTCTTAACAATCACAAAGAGTTACTCTCTGAGTTGCTTTTTTTCAGCAGCGATATCGTTGACGAAAGCTAGTATTTTCTGCCTTAATGTTCATTTGCTCGATTACTTATCGACTTTCTTGTATTACAAGGTAGAAAATAATTAATGTATAGCAATAATTCTTTAAGATGAGAAAAATTACTAAATAACTCATGTATGTAGCTGTCTTGTTATACTCATAACATGGAGTAGTACATACAAGATAGTTTTGGGTTCTTTTTAATGTTATGAGTAATAACGACTATAGGAGGCATTCACGCGACACGTTTTTATACCGCTGCCGTTGCCGAAAACGTATATAGGTTAAGCTGGAAAAATCGATAAAGATAAGGAAACGACGAAATGATCTTGTCAAAAATAAATATAGAAAGGTTCTGTTCTGTCTATGGTAGAATGTATAGTAGTAGTATAGTAGTAGTAGTAGTAGTAGTAGTAGTAGTAGTAGTAGTAGTAGTAGTAGTAGTAGTAGTAGTAGTAGTAGTAGTAGTGGTAGTAGTAGTAGTAGTGGTAGTAGTGGTAGTAGTGGTAGTAGTGGTAGTAGTGGTAGTAGTGGTAGTAGTGGTAGTGGTAGTGGTAGTGGTAGTGGTAGTGGTAGTGGTAGTGGTAGTAGTAGTAGTAGTAGTAGTAGTAGTAGTAGTAGTAGTAGTAGTAGTAGTAGTAGTAGTAGTAGTAGTAGTAATAATAGTAGTAGTAGTAGTAGTAGTAGTAGTAGTAGTAGTAGTAGTAATAATAGTAGTAGTAGTAGTAGTAGTAGTAGTAGTAGTAGTAGTAGTAGTAGTAGTAGTAGTAGTAGTAGTAGTAGTAGTAGTAGTAGTAGTAGTAGTAGCAGTAAGCAGTAATAGTAGTAGTAGTAATTTTATTAACACAGTAAATAAATCATTACAATGAATTTTACAAAGAAGCTCTCTAAAAACAGGGAGCGGATGAAGCAAAGGGCACCTGTGATAATTATATCGAAATTGATAACAATATTTTCAATGACAATTATCGGTACACGTTTAAAATCATATGAGCACATTTACTCGTGGACATAATGGAATTGCAATTATCAAACAAATTTTTAAATTGGTAAAGTCTAAATCGTTAATTTTTTTGTTATTTAGTCTGTTCTAACACAATCGCACACAACGTGGTTTTCAGTTTGCACACTCCCACAGGTGCGCAATCTCAGATTTTGTGGAGTTATGACCAGCGGCCAGATAACTATACAAGTTGCTTTGACTTTTTGGCCCTCGTTTTCGCGGATCTGAAATCTTGTCGAAAGAGTTTTCAAAAATGTTGCTATTTTGACATTTAATTTAATATCACATTGCACTGCAACACATATTGCACTTGTTAGTCCAGTACTTCTTTGTTCATCACGATATACGATTAAATAAATTATTATTTACTAGCATATTTTATGTTAGGTTATAAGACATACACGCTTGTGTAATTAGGGATAACAACAACTTTGTTAAAAAAGTAAAGAGAGGAGAGAGAGAGGAAGAGAGAGAGAGAGAGAGAGAGAGAGAGAGAGAGAGAGAGAGAGAGAGAGAGAGAGAGAGAGAGAGAGAGAGAGAGAGAGAGAGAGAGAGAGAGAGAGAGAGAGAGTGAGAGTGAGAGAGAGTGAGAGAGAGTGTAGAACAGAAACTGCAAGTGTGAGAACCAGCATGTGTGATCCGTTGCAACTTATATCTGATGATCCACAAATTCTTATCGTTACGGTTTAGACTGTCGTGTGCCACACAAGTAAAGTAAATAACTGAACTGTTTATCTAAAACACTACTGTATACCCACCGATAATACACTCAGAAAATAACGTTTAATAAAATTATTAATAAGCTGTAAAACATTCAACCAGAGGAGGGACAAAACTCGAGTTTGCCCTTTGAAATGATTAGTACAATGCTTTTCTGTTTATTAACGCCACGCTGTTTTCCCTTTAGAATGTTCACATACTGAACAGTCAACAATTATGAGCAAATACTACCTAGCTTTATGCAAACAACTTCATGAAATTTAATCATGATTATTTAGTTCATATTACGAGAGGAGCAAAAGTTCAGTTCGGTTTGTAAAACCCGGATATGTGGTATTTAGAAATTTAACTCGAAAGATAAATTTCACTCAGTGGGAAAATATTCGTAAAGTATGCAGTTAATGTCAATGCAGTTAAACCTCAAAAGCCATTACATTAGTGCAAACAGTAGTTCACAAACTACCAGTACACCGGAGTGATTTTTAAACTGTCAGTGCCACATGTTTAACTCTTTTTTCGGTCTTTGGTTAAATACCAACGTACAACTGCTGTTGAACAACAGGGAATGATCGATTGTAATGTAATTCACATGACAACAATATAAAATTAACAAATGTTTTATTATAATTGCAAATTTGCAAAAATTAGAGAATTAGACTTAGTTCAAATTGAAAGACTTTGTCTCGAACAAGGCCAGTTGATTCGCAGAAATAAATGTGTGTCAGCGTCTTTAGCCAAGGCGGATATTACGTCAAAGTGCAAAAACTTGAAACTCAAAAGTAATTAACATCAAAGCAAATTATGGCAACGATACATATATATATATACAAACTTAACCCAAGTAAACTCAAATTCAGCCAATTACCTGATAAGCTTACAAAAGGCACAAGATAAATTTACAAGTGCATTATCAAATTTAGAAATTTCTGGTCCTGAAATGGAACCGTTACAGTATCACTTGCAAAAAGCCTTCCTCCTTTTGTGGTACGTCTAAGCATTATTCGTATGCTTAAAAATTATGATGTCTTTTGATTTTTATTGCGACACACTTTTTTACTGTTTATGATTCTCAAGCACATTTTAATATGCATAAAGTCTTTGTGAGTTTAGTCAATAGCAAATCCAGGATACGGGCTCTGTAGTCACGTGTAGTGGAAATTAGCTTTTCTTTTTACGCAGTATAGGCTTACTGCTATTGTCGTGTGTGCGGGCGTGTGTTTGCGCGTGAGCCTGTCGCGCATGATAATGAATTTTAACATTTTACTACCACACAGGCGCGCACGCATGCAAACACACACGCGCAAACGCACACGCACGCAAACACACACACACACACACACACACACACGCGCGCGCGCGCGCACACACACACACACACACACACAAACACACACACACATATATATATATATGCAATAGTTCACCACATGCTGAAAGAAGTGAAATCCCTGAGTTAATAGTGCTCTGACAACTTTATACTAATTTGATGCTTCTTTTAAATCATCTCATAACTTGTCAGTTACCTACACTTAGCAAACTCAAAGAAACATAGACAGTTATTTTCTATCTGCACGAAGTGCTCTTTTACGCCAGAGTACAAGGTAGACTATAATTCCAAGAATTAATTAAAAATGACGAAAAATAGCACAACTGTTACATTGGCTACTAAATTTCTGTTGCTACTGCGCTGCAGCTGCTGCCGTCACCATTACCACCACAACCACCACAGCTCATCTTGCAACATTTTGGTATTTTTTACAAGTAAAATTTTAAAACAGTTAACTTCAACTTTTTAACTTTTTAAAGATGCGCCATGGTGTGGACATTGCAAAGCTTTGAGACCCGTTTATGCCAAGCTGGCTCAGAGGTTACATGATGAAGGATCTGAGGTAAGGGTTGCTAAGATAGACGCCACGGAGAATTTAGAACTGGCGACAAAGTACGAAGTGAGGGGATATCCGACAATAAAATTCTTCAGAGGAAAGATACCAACGGATTATGTAGGTAAGATACATGACAATATGAAAAATAAGCAAAACCAGATTGGAAATTATTTTTCTTGAAAGGAATGGGACAAACGTGTAATCCTAAGCAGGTCCTACATAAAAAATTTTTGCAAAAAAATTTTAATCTTCCAGAGAAATTGCAATGTCAACTATGATTGAAGGCAATACATTGTAGTGGCTGTGTGTAGTGTCTAATAGTTTTGGTCTAGGACGCAGTCCAAAGGTCCGCAGTGAAATCCAGGCTCTGTTGCGAACTTTCCACCACAGTTTCTGTGTCAAGTTTGAATTCTAAGATTCAATAATTGTGGGTTCATTCTACATTAACTGTACGATATCTTGGCACATGCAACTTGACGTTTATCCTTGATCGTATGACCTCTCTTTGATTCATATTTCAACTGTTTTCTCTGTGGTTTTCGTTTCTTGTATCCAGTGGGCCTGCAGTTAGATCTGCAGGTAAGAGCTTAACTGATTTTTAATGCCCCAAACTAAACTTGTCTAGGTTATTAAATTCTTTACAGTTCTTATCTTTCATAGCATCGTCTCTTTTAACAACTAAATAGTTAGAAAATTGTTAAAATGCCTCTTTATTAGTGTATATTTTTTGCATAATATCAACTGCACTTACAATACTTTATTTTGTGGTCAGGCGGTAGACACGAAGACAATTTCACGAAATGGTTAAATAAGAAAATTGGGGATGCTGCGGTTACTTTGGAAACCGTTGACGATCTTAAGAAGTTCATTGAAAAAGAAGAAATTGCAATAATTGGTTTCTTTAAAATTGATGAGTCAGAAAAGAAGGTAAATTAGATCTAGTTCTTTATATCGAATGACCGGTCACTTTTGTTACTTTTATAATTAACTTAGCTTGTGTTTAACAGTGTGTTAAGCAACTTTTCATAATGTACACTCTAAACTAATTAACTTTTTGAGCTTAACTGTAAGAGGAAGCTGATTGAGTTTCCCATGTTGTTAAAAATGAACTAACATTGTTGACTTGATCATACGTGTATTTGGAATTATATTTTACATATTGTACTCATTGTAAGATAAATTAATATTATTAATGAACTAATATTATTTTACGAAAATTTTTGTCATAAACCGACGTATTAATCATACCATCAAACAGAGAAAACTCTAGAGCAAAGAGAAACCTTATTGAAAGTTTGGGAGATGTGTTAACTCATCACGTGTTAACTCAAAATCGGTAAGATCTTTGAAGGAGAATGAGGATTACAATCCTGAGATCGCGAGCCATTATGTAACATTAAAAGGCGAAAATAAGGTTATTACTACGCGCTATGCAACTTATGTTGCTATAAATCTGGAACTGTTACATCCTGACGATCCTGTGTACAAAATTGCTATCGCTGATTCCTTTTGGATTAACTTTAGTCGTTTCACCACGTCTTTGTACCCTAAAGTGGAGACTGGAACATGGTCAGCCTCCTGTTCCTCACAGTAGAAGAGTTTGTTCTATCTAGGCCAATCTTATCCAGGATGAGGAGCATGTAGTGCTTCGTTGTGTTATAGAGAGCGTCAAAGTTAAAACTAATCTGAGATGTTATGGACATATCGGAAACATCTTTCCGACTGGACAATTATTGTATATTATTCTACTTAAAGCTAGTTAAGAAGTATTCCATGTATAGTAGGACGTAAACTTCTGTAGCCAAGTGAATCACCCGACTGTCATCGCCTCATTAAGGAACTATGTAATTATCTAAACGCATATGAAAGCATAAGATTGTAGGTAGGAAGTAAATTCTTGGGAAAAACCTGTCTGGCGCTTGAAATAGTTGGAACAGGTTTTTCCCGAAATTATAATAATTTCTAACATGTTTTATAACTAATTTGTAGCCAATGTACATGCGATTTAGATAGTACTTATATAGTACGAAACTGTGCATAGATAAATAGAGAAATTAGTACTACAATATGACGTCTAACACATTTGTTATTGTATTTCAACATATCGTCTAACATTGTACAATTGTTGTAAATAAGTATAATTGCATCATGTTTTAATCATTCGTTCGTTGCTTTTATTTATCTCTAGGTAGGAACTACAGTAAAGATCGTCAAAATACTAATAACATGCTTTTCATGAACTTCCTTTAGATACAAAAAACTTTCAATCTGATAGCTTAAAAGTCCCACACTTTAAGAGCAAACAAAAAACAACTAGAGTCGTGACATGGTGCCAAAATGCACTGTGTCGATTTTTCAAGTTTGCGACTGGACTAATGGTTTAATGGCAAGAGCTGGATATCTGCGCTAAATTTATAACTGAAGTCATAAATTTATTCAAGTAAATTTATCTTGGTTGTTTTGCATATTGTGTTAATTTTGTATACTAACGGTGGTATCACTAAGTCTTGTCACACATCTGGCACTGTGACATAAGAAGTACTTCGGTTATGTAGTTTTAATTTTTACGTCTTCAAACTTCTATCTGTTTTATGTACGGTGATAATAAATATGGCAATCTAGATTTTAACGCCCCAGAAATTTTGTATAATAACGGCGATGACGAAAATAACTAAAACAACAACTTAGTACGATAATTACTGGAGATAAAATGGTTTTACTCTAGTAAGAAATATCATCTGCATACTGCATTGAAAACAGGACTGAGACAATTTCCATGTGCCACGCTTTGTTTTCGTGTTTTGCATTTCTACAAAGGAGACATTAATTTTTGCAGACAACATTTCTGAGAGTAGCTGACAAAAACGATGAGTTTTCTTTCGCTGTCACCTCAAACGAGAAAGTTTTTCAAGAAGTTGATGCTCAGGACGACCAAGTTATACTTTTCAAAAAGGTAAAGAAACTGTCGTTATCAAACATATCCGTAATTGGTGATCTGTATAATTAATTTCGGTGGTATGTTATATATGTTATATAAATATATATATATATATATATATATATATATATATATTTATATAAGATTCGAGGCTACAGCTCCAACGACGGCACCATTCTCGCTGATCTATATATCAAATGAAAGGTCTCGATCTAGTGTGGTCTCATCGGGGGTTTATTTTTCGAATCGGGCCCACCCGGATGAATGGGGGGGGGGACCTCCAAAAATGGCCATTTTTCGGCCATTTTTTGCAAAACTTATATCTCTTATTTTTTGAAAAAGGAATGGGCCTTGGGCGGTGCCAGCCGCGGATAGATAACCCGTTCAACGGTGGGTGTAGCAACAGGCGTTTTACTGGACCCATCCCCCGATTTTTTTCGAAATTTTGCTCAAACTGCCTGCAGAAGAAACGTTCTAGCGGCGCCTGGAGGGACTCTCAAAAAGATATATATAGCTCTTTAGAAAGAGGAAGAACAGTTCTACACGATGATGTGGCTGTATTTTAGGACACGTCCACCAAGAGGAATGCCCACAAGTTAATTAGATGTTCTATATTTGGCAATATATATATATAAGATTCAAGGCTAGAACTTTGACGGCGGCACCATTTGCGGCGATCTATATATGAAACGAAAGGTCTCGATCTACTGGGGGTTTATTTTTCGAATTGGATCCACCAGGAGGAACGGGGGGGGGGTTAAAAACCTCCAAAAATGGCCATTTTCGGCCGTTTTTTGCAAAACTAATACCTCTTATTTCTGAAGAACGGGAATGGGCCGGAGGCGGTGCTGCCAATGAATAGATAGCCCGTTCGACGGTGGGTGTAGTAGGCATTTTTAGAGTTCGCGAGAGGGTCACGGCGCCCCGTAACGGGCGTTTTTCCGAAACCAACTCTCGATTTTTTCGAAATTTTGGACAAACAGCCTGTAGAAAAACGTTCTAGCGGCGCCTGGTGGGACTTTCGAAAGGAGATATTAGCTCTTTAGAAAGAGGAGGAACAGGGCTATACGATGGCGTGGGCTATATTTTAGGAAGTCTCCACCGTGAGGAGCTGTGACGAGTTGATTAGAAGTTTCATTTCCGGCGTTTTTTGCTTGGAAGACTGCTGATGCAAAGTTATTGTTCTGACGTCATCCATTGTACTCTGCTTATAATCTTGTAACTTGAATTCAGTAAAAACTGCTGCTGGCCTTGTGTTAGGTAAACAAACGAACACTAGGTAGAATGTTCGCGCATTGTTAATTATAAGTGAATTTATACGCAAAATTTTTGCGAGGCCTTTACTAGTATTAAATTAAGTTGTTAGAAAATTTATTTGATCCAAAAAGGATGGCAATTCCATGCACAAGGGTATTGAAAATTTTGTTTCTGGCATTTAAAGGATGATGAAGGTTTTTAAAAAAATGAATACTAGTAATTCCGATGTACAATTCCTTTGTCATATGGTTCATAAAACGTAAAAGTTATTAAGAAGTAATGGGAGCTGTATTTTTATTGTTTTACTCGTTTTTCTCAACTACATTTTATTTAACATTAAATTTTATATCAACATTCATAAATAAATCAGTATTTTGTAGTGACTACTAATCTATTGCTTTGTATTTCAGTTTGACGACCCGCAAGTCACACTGAAAGATGAGATTACAGAGCAAAATGTTAAAAAATTCATTGCAACTGAGAGTTTGCCACTTGTAGTCGAGTTCAAACAGGAGGTAAGATATAATTAAAATATGTGGTCAGCTTTAGTCATAAGATGGCGTTAAATTTATATAAATTATGCAAGCTAATCTGAATGAATGTATTTTTGGTGTCATGCTCATGATTTCCACCTGATTGATCATCTCTGTAAAGTCTTTTTTCAGTGATTATCATTGTATTTTAATGGCAAATTATATATATATATATATATATATATTATTGGATGGCTGCTAAGAATACAACATCTCTCTGGCTGTTTACTTCGTTAGGAGGATTTACATGCGTTCAGTGCCACATTTGAGTATTTTTTTTTTGATAACAACTTTGGTTCCAGTCGCAATTATTTAAGTAACAGAGCAATGTTAATTTAGTTTTTTTTACGATTTTCTAGACGGCACCGAAAATATTTTCTGAGCATTTTAAAGTTCACTGTCTCTTGTTTCAAAAGCGAAATACTTCTGAATTTGAATCCACCATGGAAAGTTTTACTGCTGCAGCGAAAGATTTTAAGGGAAAGGTAAGTAATATCAAATATCAAAAGACAAGAAAGAGAGTTTGAGAGAGAAAGAAGGGAGAGAGACAGACAGAAGGAGAGATTGATTGGTTGATTGGTATTTCTAGTAATTTTGTTTCGAACAGATAGAGAGAGAAAGAGAGAGAGAGAAAGAGAGAGAGAGAGAGAGAGAGAGAGAGAGAGAGAGAGAGAGAAAGAGAGAGAGAGAGAGAGAGAGAGAAAGAGAGAGAGAGAGAGAGAGAAAGAGAGAGAGAGAGAGAGAGAGAGAGAGAGAGAATAAAAAAGTGAAAGAGAGAAAAAAGGAGATAGAGAAAGAGTGAGTGAGTGGAGTGCGGAACATCGAAGTCTCTCCAAAGCTTGCGTATTCTTAAACACAGTGGCCTTGGTATTGATGTTATAGATGAGATGAGACGTAATTAAAATAATTTTAATTACTTTTTAATTAGTAAAATCATTAATAATTTTTTTTCTGTTATGCAGATTTTGCTGGTTTACATTGACATGGATATTCCTACTAATGAAAGAGTTTCAGAGTTTTTTGGTCTGGCGAAAGATACCTTTCCAAGTATAGTAATTGCTACACTTGGTGAAGACTTGAAGAAGTATCGTCCTGACACAAAAGACATTACTACTGATAACGTGAAAAAGTTTTTGCAAGATTTCTTAGACGATAAATTAAAGGTAGTTCTTAAAATTCGGCAATTTGAGGTCATAATGCTGTCCCTAACTAGAAAAGACTAACGAAGTTACAAAATGTCTTATAATAATAATTACTGACTGATTATGTCTGTATATGGTAAACAACAAAACAATACAAATACCCTTTTCACTCAACAAATCAACAAATATAAACCATTTTGAAACAGTTTGGTTTAAAAATGGTTTGAGTGTTCACAGGGCAGCTCAAAACGTTATTCGCCAAACTGTTTTCAAACCTGCATGTGAGGTATACCCTGCGCAAAGGTTTCAAAAACGTTTTCACTATAAACTTTTACAAAACGCTCTTGGCGTGCACCGTCACTGGACAAACCGTATTGAAAGCAACAGAAAATACCTTGTATGCATTGTTGACGTTAGCTAGTCAAAGTATTTTAATGAAACGATTTGAAATTACAGCCCAGATAACAGATCAGTTTGAAAACGATTTGGTAAAAACAAGAAACATTTTGGGCTGTTGTCTGAATACCAAGTCGTTTTGAAACTGTTTCAGCACAGCTTACACTTTCCGTTTGAAAAGGTTATGCTGTTTTGCTGGAAAATTCTTTGACGGCATGCCGTACAACATGTTTTCCGTAACTTTCAAAACGGTTTGTCCACTGTCCACGTATCCAGTGACCATGTGAACACTCAACCTATTTTGAAAACGGTTTGGTGAAAAGGGTATTTTGCTATGTGAAAAAATAAAAACTGTATTTTTACAACGCTGTGAAAATGCGACAGAGTACGTTATTTTGCTTTGTTTTTAGCCATATCTCAAGAGTCAAGAGCTTCCAGATGATTGGGATAAAAACCCAGTTAAGGTGCTAGTCAGCTCTAACTACAAAACAATAACTGGAGATAAAAAGAAAAAAGTTCTCGTTGAATTTTGTGAGTATTTATGTTTGTGAGCTAAGTGATCATAATATAAGACTAAAACCATTATCTTTGTTTGAAAAGCAACATTTTTATTCTATTATTCAAACTAATTTGAATTTTGTCTGTTCTTCGAGTTTGTTTTATCGATTTTTCTTCAAAAGCTTAAGTTTTCTTATCGCTTGTGTCAGGAACGACTACGTACTCCACGAGCTTGTTTTTCTCCTTTGCAGTGTCTAAGCATTTGTAAGAACAAAGTGATTGTCTTACAGGAATCTCGTCTTGCTCAAACTTTGTAGTAACCTTAAAAACCTTGCGTACTTCAACAAATTTTATACTGTTTATGCAGGTAGTTAAGAATTCTGTGTCGCACATGCTGCACCGATGAGAATGTGCGAGAGCATGCGCGATTCGTGGAGTATCTTGGATACACTGCTTAATTAATGATTTAGATGTTTTTGTGAGCCTAAGTGCAAATCTTGCACACGTTTCCGTTAACGTCAGCGTATTGTAAACCCGTTTAGTAACCTTAGAACCATTTGACGTCAGCAACACGCAAGCACCCACAGCAATATCTGTCGTATCTGACATGAAAAGTTCTGAATTCCTCAACTCAGAAATCTCAGATTTTGATAACAGAACAGGTCTCATCTCTAAGAATGGGTTCTGCTCATAGTACAGTTCTGTTAATAGAAGATCGTCAAATGCTAGTGGCAAACACTGCAGACGGTTTCCCGCTACGTCTAACACATTCAATTTCAATAAAAACCGAATTGTGTCTGGCAATTGCTCCAGCTTGTTTTTCTGTAGATAAAGCTTTTGCAACTCTAGCAGGTATCCAATTTCATTAGGCAAGCAAGTGAGGTAATTTCTGTCAAGATATAGTGCATTTAGCTTTTCTAAATCTCCTATTTCTGCAGGTAACGTCTTTAATTTATTTTTGTTAAGCCCAAGCTGACGCAAGTTCACCAAACGATTTATAGTCACCGGAATTTCCAACAACTTATTGTTGTTTAAGCTTAATATCATCAAGTTTTTCAGCTGTTCTGTTAGTGCTCCTTCGGAAATCAGGGAAATCTTGTTGCCAAACAGGTGCAGTATACATAAGTCTGTTAGATTGCTTATACACGACGGCCATTTCTCAATTTGATTGTTGCTTAGATTAAGTTCTTTCAGTTTAGACGGCAGTTGATCTGGCAGATCTCTGATTCCATTGTCTCGCAGTGAGAGCTTTGTCAGGAATGTCAATGTGCATAGCTGTGCAGGCGCTTGCCTTAGCTTCTTGTGGTCTAGTGCAAAACTGCGAGCACCTCCTCGAAACTGTGGCAAAAAATTTTCCATAAACTTTTGTTCAGCTCATGCAAATGTTTCTATGACAACATAAACATTAGCTTGGTGATTAATTCCTATTCCATTATTTCAGCGCGTAAGAGTGACCTTAAATTGCGTTTAGCAGTGTCTACTAAAATACTTTGGATATTTGTGTTTTCAAAATATGCAAGTTTTAGTTGCTGTTTACCTTTAAAGTTCATTACCGTGTTTAGTCAATCAAACTGAAAGCTATAAATAAAGTATAAAATATTTTATTATGTAGTTAGTTATACGTGAGCTTTATAAAAATTGTTTAAAGGTTAACTAAAACGCTGTTGTCGGCGGTAGCTGTAACGCTGTAATCTGGTAAAATTGAGGAGCGTTTCCTTCAGTATCACGGGCTATTCTAAAAATATGGCGAGGTAAACAACACATCTAATGCACATAAAATTCTGTTTAGTAAATATTGTTGTGGGATTCAAAGCGATTTGAATTCCACACAAGCTCTTGTCCAAAACCAGCACTGCTAGCAGCCTTTAATCAGCAGAGAGCTAGATGTGGTTGCTTCTATTATTATATTTGTTTGCTTTTTAGATGCACCCTGGTGTGGACATTGCAAGCAGTTAGAGCCAACTTACGACGAACTAGGAGAAAAATATAAAGATAGCAATGATATTGTGATTGCCAAAATTGATGGAACAGCTAATGAGATAGAAGGACTTAAAGTGCCTGGGTTTCCTACATTATATTTCTATCCAGCAGGTGACGATGCTGACAAACCAAAGGTATGGATTTGTGTTATCTATGTTTTGTTTAGTTACTGATTCGAGTTAGCTCTGTTGTGCACGTACACGAATAGACCTAAACATTTTGCTGTGGATTAAATGCTTATAATTTGTCACCGGATTCCTATTAGTTACTCATTAAAAAGCAACAGAACTGTTCCTAAGAAACTTAAGATGCGGAGAATACAGTGGCTAAACTTACATTAGCATACACCTACACATTACGCAATTCAGAGATCATTCTGAGAACAAAATTTGACTAAACCGTGCCTGCTGGCAGCCATGATAGGCTGTGGTCACGACTTCTCAGATAAATATTGAACTCTTTTTGCTTATAATGAAATTTGCTTGCAGAAAGTCAGTAATTTGCTTTTGTTAAGTCAGTACCTTTACGGCATTGAGATTGTCGCTAATAAATCGAGCTCGTCTTGAACATCCATTTGAATGTCAGTGAATACTAGTTCGACATTTCTCTCGGCTGACCTCTGCAAGACACCGGATGGGCCAAAATTCGACCTGTATAGCATCCAATGACCTTTTTGAAGCATTTTGTTGAAGTAAAAACATCAATGACTTACTAATGGTTTTTCATGACAACATTAATGAACTCCGACACAGAGTCAAATTCCTGACATGAAAATTTCACGACCCCTGGGGCTTTTGCCTTTCTTCATTTTATTATGTTTAATATCTTAAGATTCGTTAATGACTCAAGTATTATAATACAATCCTGTTTCCGACAGCTTTATGAATGTGAGAGAACACTGGACGGGTTCAGCTATTTTCTCGAAAACGACGAGTGTCAACCTGTGCCAGAGGAAGATGAAGAAGAAGAAATAGAGGAGCCTGAAGAAACAGAAATCGGTGAAACAGAAACGGTAATTAACAATTGTGAAATGGTTGCTAGTTAAAACTTATAATTGCGCGATGATACTAATGAAGAGGCCTTAAGGAGAAAGAGAAGGGAGAGAAAGAGAGAAGGGGAGGGAGAGAGAAAAATCTGAGAGAATGAGAGAGAGAGAAAGAGAGAGAGAGAGGGGGAGAGAAAGGAACAAAAAACTACAATTTGTCAGCCTGTATAGCTTGAAGAACCAGATTTAAGAATCAAAACACGGTGGATAAGTAGCAAGGATTGCAAACCTGATTTGTGTGTGCATTTCAATAAAGATATATGGTCTCACGTGTCTTTAGCAATAATTCTATAATACGATGTTTAACACGCTACGAATCATTTATTAAATCAAAAATGCAAGCATGCAATTAATTTTAATAGTCGCATTGATAGTTATGCAGGTATTTATCTTTAGTATATAAAATATATAGAAAACTTTTACGCTTATTTAAATGTGTTGAATCGACAAATAACATATAGTTTTTTTAAATACGCGACTTTTTCTGTTTTATATAGGAGATCAGTGAAACAGAAGACACGCCAAAAAAGGATGAACTATAAAGGAAGTCGATTAATTCCATCTATTTAAGGTTTTAGATACAAAAGTAACCTAACTTGATTACCAACTAAAATCTAGTGAGGATCGTACTACATGTGTTTACTTCTCTTTTTACTAAGCCTATTTCTTATTTATTAAACATCTGTTGGAATATTCAAGGCATGGTGTGTTTTATACTTTTATTAGTGTAGCACATTAATAATGGGATATTAGGGCTAATGAATAATGCCACATACTTTACATACCATATTATATCTGCTGAACTATAATCGAACTATAAAGACCTTTGCGGTTTTTACAATGCGTTCACTGCGTTTTGTATAGCATTTATAAATGCATATCAAATCAAGCAGCAGTTTAATAATTGTATTTAATTACTTATAAAAATATATAAAAATACAAATTTTCTATAAATATCATTTGTACTCAAAACTAGTTTTATATAAATAATTACAATTAGGCCTAATTAAATTAAGTAACAATATTTTTAATGTGATTTTGACACATACAGTGGTTTCTTTCAGGTAAATAATGCAAGAATTTTTCATAATCAGTTTGCTATACTTTTGTCATAAACTATAAAATATATTTACTACATATGCATTATTTAACGTATTATTAAATTAAAATGTTGAGTCATGCTATAACTGACTTCGGAAAGTAGTGTGCAAACTAGTCTTTTTAGTGACACAGGGTTAAAATTTGTAGTTGTCTTTCATAGATGGCACCACAATGTCTAAGCGTAACTGTATTGAAACGTCGGGCCTGTTAAGCAGCATCATAATTTAAAGGGTCATACTGTTTCTGCTGCGTCTTTTCATTATGATAGTTGTATTTACTCTGGATCTTTAAGTTTTACATTAAGAGGCACTAGCACTCTTCTTCTATATGTATACAAGCTTGACGTAACAAAAGTTGTTATTCTTCTTGTTATGTCATGATTGTATGCATATATTCCAATGCAATGTATTTACTTCTACAGCTATCAACAAAAACTATTAGAAATAGGTAGGGCCTAGTTGAAACTAGAGTACTTTTAATATACATAAAATATAACAGTCTGTATTTTACATTTAATGAGTTTTCTCAACACACTTTTTTTTATCTATGTGACTAATGTAGGGCGCAGTGTTTTACTTGCGTTTTTGGAATAAGAGATTTTAACTAGAGATTTTAAGTAACATTTGCGCCTATATTAAATAAAGAACTCGCAATAAATGTCACTTTACAGAAATACCAAAATTGTTAGTTGGTTAGTAGTTGATTCCCAAGGATACTTATAGTACTATACACTATACACTAGACAACGCTGTTTAGACGTAGTAGATTAACCTCGTCATTAGTCATTTATAATACATGTAGCTGTTGTAATAGTACACTGGCAGTGTGGTACTAGAGATGAATACGTACTAAACTATAGTGCTGGAACATAGACCTGAGAATGTTGAAATGCATTGATCACATGAATTAGTAATTAGTAATTACTAGTAAATACGTTGGTAATACTTGTTGTTTTATGAATTATTTATATTATACAGTTTTTAATTTTCATTTAATTAAAATTTGTAATCATGTGTCTTGCGCCTTAACGTACATCTTTTTATTGTAATCAGATAACATGTTTAATGTCAAGTGAACTAGTGAAACTTATACAAAGTTTATTAAAAATAAATTAAGTTAATTGTATACACATGTGTCACGTATAAAGCGTCACGTTAAGTTTATTTTGGGAATTAAGACTAGTACTTCGTATGAAGGCAAAAATTATTACTATTGTAATAAGTTAATCTTACCATGATTATCATGTAATATTACAATTATTGAAAAATTTAACATTTGAGTAGGGTCTTCAAATATTTGTAACATATGATGCATAAAGTCACAATACACTGATTACCTTTTACTGATATATTGTTGGGCTGTGTAATAAAATTACTTTAATCAATTATTTAGTTACAAATAAAGGTGTTGCTTATTTTTGTTTGGGGTGGGGGCGATTGGATGTAGAGGAACGGCTATGTTCATATCAGGTTAAAAGGTTTACAAATAACCTTTCAAGAAAGTTGTGATTTTTTTGTTGACTTTTTGGGTCCGTCAGCTGAATAAATGCGTTCGCAGTGTTACTAGCAATTTTTTCGTTTTGTAATTTCTCATTTATGGGCTATTACCACGGTTAAAATCCCAATCCACATTTTTAACAGTTATTTCTACCTTCTCTGAATGACTCATAAACAATATGCTTGTTAATAAACAGTGTGGCCGTTGTAATTAAAATTTCTGTTTACTTAGATATACATTTTTTGTACACGACATTAAAATGCGTTGACGTAAAATAAAAATTTAAAGGCAGTTTGCCTGTACTTCCTGACTTGCGGTTATTGCTATTCCTGATAGTAATAACACTCCGCTGTTGCTCAAAAACAGCAGCGCAAAAATACGCATTTTGCATTATCATCCTTTAATTCTAATTTACTTTCCACACTTAATGGACTCGAGTTAATTACAGTTTGTGGTCTCAACTGTATAATACAATTGTTAATCTTAATATTTTCCTCCATTATGCGTCTGCTTTTAGAAATTAACTTTCTGATGTCTTAAGTGTAGCTTAATTAGTTTCTCATTTCAACAGAAATGTATTAATTTGTTATGGTCATTAAAAGAGTATTTTTGTGATAAGTGTGTCAGTTCTGTTGCTATACCGCAATTTAATCTTTATGTGTGGAAAGTGCGAGCTACTGGGAGAATTAAAATTTTGACTGAGACTAAACTTTATCTTTGTAAATTTTGTCTTTGGCTTTCCTTCTGAACTAAACTTTGACGCCGACCTTTCAATAATCATTGACCTCTAATTTACTCCCGGTCTTAGTCATTAGCCTGGTTTGTTTTATTGTAATTGACACTACAATTTGGCGTTACATTTTGTTATATTTGGACAGTTTGGTCATAGAGAGGTGACAAGTGCACTTTTGTATTGATGGTAATGTATTGATGGTGATGACCTGTGTCAAATATTTGACCCAAGATTAATTATAATGTGGCAAGTAACTAAGATAACGTTAGCAAAAAGCAACAGCAACAGCAACAGCAGCAACAGCAGCAACAACAACAACAACAACAACAACAACAACAACAACAACAACAACAACAACAACAACAACAACAATAACAACAACAACAAGAGCAAGCATGCATCAACAGAAGCAATAAGAAGAGTAAGGTAGCAATGCAGCAGCAACAGCTACGATAGCAACTGCAACGTCCGAAATAGTTGTGCATAATCAGTGGTACTAGCATGAATACTACTTCAACATATAGAATCTGAAAAGAAATAGGGGCAAAGTGACATGACAATTCTTTCCGGAACAAAGTCGTACTAGATGAAGAACTGCCACATTTAACGATGCTATTTACGTCACGTCTTTACTCGACAAGTACTATAGCTTTGCAGTTAACCAAAGATAATGGAATACTTAATGTCACAGAAACAACGCTGCTGCTACTGGTCTCTGGTGACAAATAATAAATGCTAACGTCGTCTCTAAAGAGAACGTACGAGGTTAATAAGTATTACAGAATTAACTTAGCGCGAAATTGTGGCTTTTTCAATTTGTTTTAAAGCGCCCGTTTATTTAACAGATTTTTGTTCCGCAAGGGCCTGTTTTGTAGCGACGAAAATTAAAATAAAAATATCGTGAGATAAGATTTATTAGCAGTAAATAAATAATTTATTTATTTATTTACTTATTATTAATGGTTTGCACAACTCTGTGGTGCCATTATCGTTATTCTGGTTTTAAAATACTCAACGACTTATTTCAGTTTTGTTTAGCTACTATTGCCCAATGTACTGCGCCCGGTTTTTGATCCTACTCAAGTCGAAAAATGCTCTCCATGGGGAAAATAGACTTGCTAGCATCATGTGCCTCTTAACTTTGTGTAATCTTGAGTGAGTCCACGGTGTTTCCAATTAGGATTTTAAAAAAAGGTCTGTTTTGTGATACAAGTTGAACTTTGCGAATATGAGCATAAACGATCGTTCTGATTGTAAGAGTCATTGTCAATACGATAAATCAAACCAAAAGGAATAACTAGCACATTGATGATACTAAGATGTTAGGGTACAAGATGCCATTATAAATCAAAAGAGTAGAATTTAAAATGCCAAAATAAACATGGATATAACTAGAAGAAATTGTAAAGAAATGTAAATATGCTTTATATATGAGATTCAGAAAAGATCACAACACAGCAAACAATTAGTCTTAGTCTACGTAACTACGTCTACGTCTTAGTCAGAATCTCATATGTATAAGGTAAAATTTTTTACATTTTTTTATAATTTCCCCTAGTTATATCTACGTTTATTTTGACAATTTAAATTATACTATTTTGATTTGTAATGACATTTTGAGCTTTAGAATTTTAATATCCTCGACTAATTATTCGATTTGGCTTGATTTATAGTATTGACAATGACTGTCTACGATCAATAAGCATGTTGATTCATAGAGGGTGGGACTTTTTTGTATTTGCGAAAATAGTTACAGTTTTAATTGAGAAGATCTTAAGAAAATTTTCCAGTTTGGTAACCGGCGCATTTTCGTGTGCATAAATACAATTGGGCTTTGGTCAAATTCTTCTGCAGGCTTCTTGTCGCATACTTCAAGTTTTTCTAAGCACTTTGTAGTGCACTTCCACATTTCTTTATTATTAGGATCTGTGAGCACTTTTTAGTGCACATCCATATTTCTTTATCATTAGGATCTATGGCGCTATGCTGATGAACCGCTACACCATAATGTTATAGTATTATCTCCCCAATCCTCTAGTGCCACACCTTTAAGATTGTTAAGCAGCACATTATCAGTGATAGCAGCCATAGCCACAGAAGCGGCAATGTCATTATACCAACAAGAGGGATGTTATAGTGGAACAGCAGTAGGCCCTCTTATCATGTGCTTACCAGTGCTTCTACAACCAGCAACGGTTTCAGCTACCGCCACCGTGTAGTTGAAACTGCCACCATATTTTTCACATTATTCACAAACTTATTATGCATTGAATTTGTGAAGATTATGTTGACGATCGTGATATGACGCTGATAGCGGTGACATTAGGTTAAGTTTCAGTATACACACAGCCGCATTTTTTATATAATTATGAAAAACAGCAGATTAAAATTGTTTATCTCTTGGATTCTAGATGTGAATATAGAAAACCGAACATATTCACTTAGTCGATTTTTCGTCAGGTGGTTCAAAAATGTTGAATTAGCTAATTGCTTGGCCAACCTTGTTAAGTCGCACAGTCAATCCGGGGCACAACCGGACTTGATAAACAAGAAGAAACCCAGTGAGTGCACTGCTTTCACTGAAAATGGTTCCGATCGCCTATATTCTGGGTAATTTTTCTCTAGGGAAGCTAGGGTGTGTGAGTGTGAATTAATGTAGAGAACGATTTTTTGTTGTACCAGTGTGGAACAGTAACAACTTGTAATTTCATTGCTAACAGTTAAACCAAACGTTACTTACCGTAAAATAGCGTAACTTCCGCTCGAATTTTTTTAAACATGGCATTATTTTAATTTTCTCTGAATTATTAATTTGTTAATTAAAGACTAAAAAACAACCCTTACAACTTTCTGAATCTGAGCCACTTGCCGTAATATGAACATTACATACTTGCAGCAGTTCAGTTTTTTTTAAGTGAACATCATGGGCCTCTTAAACTGTTTTCCAAAGCTGCGACGATTTTGTCTATTTGTGATGCTTAGCTGTCTAAGGATTGCAATATAAATATGATCGAGTCTTAACTACGTTTCATAAACAGCAAATTGAAATCTCGTGACGGTTCGCTCAACTAATTAGAAAATCCATCTGGAAATTGAAGTCGGCACTAATTCCTCGTATCTCTGCTGCTGCAAATTGGCAATTTTCAACAAGATACATCCGTACGAGTTCGAAACGACACACCGGGGACGGACTGAAATCAACAGCTTTCCCTAATTAAGAGGAAGCTATCATAAATCACTGAATCCGGAGAGTTATCAATTACCCGCCTTGTTGCCGGTTGTGTCAGGACGTAATTAGAGGGCGTGTCCAAGTCAAGGGTGTTGAAACGGTCACAAAAAACTTAAATAGAAGATCCATATGGAGTTATCCGCCGGGTATTGTTCTGCATGCAAAATAATGAGGGCTACTTCAGATAAACTGGTGGAAGTATAAAGACGGCACAGCCTACTCATGGAAGCTGCCTGTGTCGGTGTTTTGTAGTAAGCGCGCCACGATACACCAACGCAATGTGCAAAGTAGGTGGAAGAATATACATAGAGACGTTGTATTAAAAAATTTAAAACAGAAGGATGAACAGTGTCCTGCAGCTACCGCTAAAACCGGAGGAGCACAGGAGCAAATCATTAAATGATTTGATTTGATATGATGATATATAAAGCTCATAACAGTTAGGCTATCCTAACTGGAGCAAATCATTGATACATAATCGTCAGCGTCGCCTGCTTCATGTTCGGTCGAATAAGCTAATAAGGAATTTTTTTCTGTAGTAATCCTGTGAAACAAACATTATTTAGAACGTATAACCTATTTTTTCAAATATTTATTGCCACTCTTTATGGCGATATCGTTATTTGCCTTGTAATTTTCGCGATAAGAGTATCTTATAATAATAGTATTGTAGCAGCTGGACGTATGTATGTTAACTGTAATATGCCTATTTTGAAATTATTGTTAGAAAGAGCTTTTTCTTTGAAGTCACGTACCGAAAAGTCTCAGAATAATTTGTCGTTTCCAGTTTCCCTTGTATAGGAGCTGCTTACTCCTATATATATATACTTTATATATTGCGAGTTAGCGATTAAATATAAACCTTACATTTAGCAACGTATTCACCATTTGTTACGTAAATAAGTAAAACTGGAAAGCATGGAAATGTGAGAAGGTTTTACTTTGCACCAGCCTGGATTTGAACCAGTGATTTTGGGGCATCAGTCTAAAACGCTCTTACTAGTTTTAGGCAAAGACGCAATTGCGTCTTTTAGAAAGATCTTAAATCACTTCAGGAATTTTTCAGCTTCAAATTTTTCAGTATATTTGAAACAATGTTCTGTTGAAGTCATTATTATAGTTTCATAGTCCCAATTACTTAAACCCAAACGCAGTTACTCGAACGATATCAACTGTCTGGAACCAATAATCAAACAAATTAAATGAGTATTTTCACAAGTAAAAATTTTCGTATATGTTGTTGCAAAAAATGAAAATTTTGAAACTCACTGCGATTTGAGGTCGAGGCGTTGCGTTTGGTACACAGACAGTTGGCGCCCCTGTCCTGGACAAATAGGGACTTCTCATTTGCACGAATAAAATTTTTCAAAATATGTTGTTTTAAGTCATGTGCGGTGAACATAGAGCAACATTATGTTCTTTCTCAAAATTGTTAACGCCAATTTTCAAATTAAGACTTTTTATTATGCATCGAAATAAAAAAAATCAGAAGATCGAATTAGAATACTTCGACAAAATGTATTAGACATTGCAGCAAAACTCACATTTGACATTGTCTTCCAGTACCATTCAAGCTTACATTCAAAAGTTCCTGGTAGCGTCTCAGGGCAGTTGTTGAAAATCCCAAGCATAAACTAGACACCCGGTGCTGACGCCGCCCATCTTAACGATCCTATTCTCATCTCTATTCTGCTAGCGACTCGAGGGTAATCTAGTCTAATGTCATTTCTAGTCAGGCTCAGAGTACAAATATCAATCTTGATTCACGCCAGAAGAGACTCAGATTCGATTACAATGGCCTGAGCAAATTGACTTCTGAGAGGTATTTAATCTAAATCATATAGTGCCGCCTCATTCATCCTAATATAGTAAACTGTAATTAGGCTCTAAACGAGGAGGATGCTGAAAAGTGTAATGGGAAGAGAAAATAAATGAGTGAAAAACTCTAAAGACTAGTTGATATTGTGATGAATGCGAATTAAAATAAATTGGAAAAGATGAGAAGAGAAGAAAACGAGAGAAAGAGGAGGGAAAGGAAAGAGGAAGAGAGCGTGTGAGAGAGACAAAGAACAGAGAAAAGAGGGGAGCGAGAGAGAGAGAAAGAAATTAAGAAAGAGAGAGGCACATAAAAGTTAAACTCAGGTAATATTTCATTTGATGGTCTGGTCTACAAACTACAAATTATTTTAGTTTGTAGACGAAACCTGAAACCTGGTGTGATACTATAGTTTCCCTTAGCTTTTAAAAGATGCATGCCTTATGTCGTACAGGCAGATACGTAATGTATTTTTATTCAGCTTTTATAATAAATCCTGGCAGTGTAATTCACTTACATCAAACAGTTGTAGCCATGAAAATTATTAAGAGGCTTTCATAAGCTGAACCAATTTTACTGCTATATGCACATTACAGTGGCAAAGTCTTAGTTGCAAAGGCACGCCTATATCTGACATTAAAATGAGTATAATAGTGTACAAGATCCAAATTATAATGATTACCACTAGCAAAGATAAAGTGCAGTGAAAGAGTCGGCAAGAGAATTTGATTCCTTTTGTGCTATTGGATGAGGCAAGGCATGCCACTTAACAACAAAGGCGATCTTTTTTTAGATATCCAAGTTTTTAGTTAGCTGTTCCGCTGTAATACCGTAATTATGGTATTGTAATAGCGGACCAGCTAACTAACATCTTGACAGTTGAGGAACCATGTGAAGAGTCCAGTTAAGCCTTGAAACCTAGTGAAGCCTGGTAACTGCTTGATTAGCGTGCCTTAACTCAGAGATTTTTTTGAAAATGAAAAACAATTTAATGATGAAATTAGACTGAAGAAATGATGTCAAACAATAAAGCTTAAAATTCTGTAGAATTGCACTAACAAATTAGTTGACCAGTCAGGGCTTTCAACCTTGGCACTATTATGCATGTAGTTCCTAGGTCTTTTGTGGCGCAGCGTGGAACAGACCGTGCAAGCACTTTGTACAACAACACTTCGTAAATCAAGCTTTTGCCGCGTTTTTGAGTGTCGTGTATGCCTTCTTTTCCTTGAACAACAAACGTGTTTCACAGGTTGGTGCCAGAGGACATAAATAAACTACTGCTAATAGCCTACTAATTAAATGGGCGGTTCCATCATACGAGATGCACTTTGAATTGGGAAAACTGGATTTTAAATTTTATTTACCTTTGCTACGAAATGCTGCTTCATTTGGTGGACATGGGTTAGCCAATTCGTGAAATTATAAAATTAATATTAAAAGTGACATGAAAATAATAATGAAGTTTGGGAAGCTGCTCAAAGTGTAAGAATAAAAAGAGGTTTGACAGGAATGATGTAGAAAGTCTGAATAGAATATTGCTGTATACAATGTTCACAAAATTAAGCAATGTAATAATCTCTTAAGGCATGTTTTATGTTTTATTTTACGCGTGCGATACTTTATTATGAAACATAAACTAAAATACAGTGTTTAAACTTTTAGTCATCCTGTGTGTTGTTACCGAAACTTAGTTTTAGTGTGGCATAAGGTAGATTACGAAGAAAAGATGAAACATGTCTTATCAAATTCTATCAAAAAGTGAATGAGTCCTTCTAAAAACAAGCTTGTCGAGTAACATAATAAAGCACCGCATATGTAAAGTAGAACATAAAAAAAATGAAATTCTTATTTTGAGATTTACTTCATGAATTCATTTCGTCCAGCCGAAAAAGTTTGAATTGGCATAAATAATTTTTATATAATGTATTCTCCTCTACCATTCTCCTGTGCAAACATTGCACATGTAATGTTTTGCAAATAAATCATGTGCTCCTTAACCAGGTAAAATGCTTCGTGTAGTCTCTACACACCTGAATTTTTCGTTCAGCTAAAATAGTCGTTTCTGGCATTGTTTGTAACTTATATTAAAAGTTTGAAGTTATCTTGTTTCAATGTAACTGCAAAACGATTTCCAGCCTAATGGAGTGAACTCCATTTTTCGAAGAGAAAAACACGTTCAAATTATTAAATATTATCAAAATATTAAATATGTGTAATGTGTGTAATTATTATGCATTGTAAAACTGACTATTTAGTATGGCAGTTTTGGCAGTTTTACACTTTAGTATTTATAGTAAGAAATGACAGAGGCTTACGGAGCTGCAGTGAAATGTTACGACAAGTTTTGTCTACCTTTCGTCGTTATTATTTGTCATTAACCTTTTATTAAGTCACACTTTAGCCTAATTAAATTTAAGAAAATTTAAAATATGGGGGCCGGAACGCTACACGCCTACCCTATCTTTGTAAGGAAGTCAGTAAAACTAATAAACCAGAAACTGTCACGAACAATAGAAAACCTTGAAACGGTAATAACTTTTATTACTCCGTGTAGTGTTTTGAGAAAAAATTTAATGGTTTTAGATTAAAATAATATAAGAGACCGCGACCAATGCGAGCAGTTCTAATGTCCTGTCATAAACATTTTCAATAATGAATTCGTAATTCCCCTAGCGGCAAATGACTGAATTAGCGGAATAAATTTGGCTTGTACGATACGCCAAATGGATCATAAAGTGTGCTGCGCGTTCGTAATTAGCAACAATCCAGCCCAAAGCAAGCATTATAAAGACAGAGTATTGTCCATCTAATGCTGTTGAGATGATAATAACTCTTCACATGGTGGTGGATCCATTGCGGAATTGCAACATCTGCTACGCTGAACAAAAAAAGAACAATAAAAAAGCTAATGTCAAAACCAAGAATCTAATTTTTCATTTACTTTTTTCTTTTTTACGGAATAAGGCCTCTCCGCTCGTCCTAGCGTATCTGAGGAATTCCGCAACTACCCTCTAATAACCCGGAGCGACACTCATTGATATACTCTGCCTGTAGCGAGAGAGATCATTAAAAACTTAATTATTTTATTTGGTGTAATTCAGCCTTCTGTTTGCTGAGTGCCGACACATCATGGCCCCATTATTGCACTGCGGAAAAATCCTCGATAAATTCTAGCAAACTGTTTTTTATTTTATGCGTTTAGATGATGCTGATATAGAATGTAAGCTACATAATTATTATATTAGGCTATTTTATGTTATAGTTAATCGCACGTAATTTTAATTATATATAGTGTTGTACTGTAGTACGTCGAATATATAACAGGCCTGAGTAGAAAAATTAGAATTGTCGTGATTATCACGTAATACATTCTTCTATGTTGATTTTTCGCACTAAATTCTACGTTTTTTCAGAAGTAAAAAGCGATATTAATTGGTCAAAACAAAACGCTCCTGTATCTATAGTCGCACGTCCATTTCACATTCAAAAATAAATCTTTCCATGATTTTTCCTCTATGTTAACCATATACATGTATAAGTATTTCCGAGTTCTATTGTTTCCGACCCACGTAAAGGAAGGAGTACACGATACATTCACGAAACAATTCTTGCATATTATGATATAATAGGCAGGCAGCCCGTAATACATATAGATCGCAGGTTCTAGAGCACGTGACTACATAAAACAATGACAAGCTTCTTATCCTTATTTCGACATAACTATTAATGTAATTATTTTGATATTTGCATCTCACAAGTTAAGCATTTATTATAATTTTTCACCACAAATGCAAAAATATTGTAAACCGTAAAATGACGATAAATTCTGCGCGATAATGTTTTCTTCAAATATTACTAAGCTTATTAATGTTTTCTGAGCCACGGCTTAATAACTTAGTATAGGGCCTTTATATAGCTTATAAACAGTCCCATATAGGTAAATGAATTTTTATGTTCATGCCAACTTGCTGCTTGGATAGTGTTTTAGGCAAATTTAGAATTTTTTTACTAATAATAAAAGTAATATGATAATCAAATGCAGTTGTTAAAATTAATGAAACGTGATGTATTGCAGTGTCACAAAGTTACATAATTAAAGCATAGAATTATATTTTTTGTAAATACGTTGACACTTTATGTTAGCAATTCCTAACAGTAAAAGTTTATTGTTTACTTTGGTAAGAACAATTAATTAATACCATAACAAATTTTTAGTTTACTTAAAAATACTACTGCTTTGAATGTGATAGCATCTAAACTTTTTTAGCTAAATTGTTATTTGAATGGTTAATGGTTAGACATAAGTTTAATTATTCCTTAATGATAATTTATATGTCTCGAAGGAACAGGGTTGTCTGTGTGGAGTTGGAATTGATTGTTATATCTTTTATTGCAGTTTGTCTTTTCATGACTGGCTACATAGTTAAGGACTAAATTCTACTCAGAATGAAAATCTAATTAAATGTTTTAACAATAATAGCGCATAGGGAGTAAACACGAGTCACTAGTCCTATTTCTAAGGGAAGTTAAACAGGCCTATAACTTATTAATAACATCAGTTTAAAAACTACTGTCAGTAGTAGACCGGAAGTAGCCAATCCCAGAAGTTCGCTCTGCCCAACAAAACATTATGTTGCAATTCGAATTTATTGCCTAGTCTCTAGTCTAATCAACTGAATGAAGTTGATTTAATTCGGTTTAACTTTATCGTCCTTCTGTTATATTTATTTGTATCAATATTATTACGTCTTTAGCTTGTGAAATGAATTTCACTTATGTTCGTGAGTACAATGAATGCTTCCACTAGGTGAACAGGTGCAAGAGAATTTCTCGTTAGATATTACATTTTACGGTATACCTGTATTGGTCTTGCGGTAAAAATGAGTGTAGGTTAAAGGAATGAAGGACCACCAGACAAAAGACCATCGGTCAGTGTACTCACACGGGCAAAGATTCTGTTTCTCACGTCAAAGGACCACCAAATAAAAATTAGTTGACCACATAAAAGTCAACAAAAAACCACGTGAGATGCATTTTGCCTTGTGTTGAGATAATTATATTATTTGCAGAGATTAAACTTGCGCATCATTTGTCAGTACTTTTTACTCACAAGGCTAAAAAACTGCTTTTATTCATTGAAGAATTGGCTGGTACTGCAAGTTTAGAAATATATAATTTAAACTTTTAAGCTTTTTCAAAATGTCAAAAAATAGAAATAGCATCTTATTTTATAGATGTACTATTGACAATTGTTACTGGCTAACAGAAACATTTGATTTTTAATGAAGTTAAATATATGTATAGCTAATACGATGTTACTTCGATTGCCAAAAATTATAATCATAAAAATACATCGAACAAGCAAATGTTGTTTTTTAGAATGATATGAAGTTTAAGAAGTTTTGATTGCAGCAATGATTGCATTATTTCGGAACCTGTCACTGATAGACACAATTAAGGTCAGAAAAAAGCAGCAATATGTTTCATGCATTCGTTGCAACGATCGACAAAAATTCAAATATTACCCAATGACAATGAATGATTGTCTTCTTTTTTCAATTCCGAAACGCGTGCAGCAGCATATTAATCACGTAATTATTCACATGTAGTAAGTTTGAATAAATATCAAACCTGTGAAAACCAGCGACGACGACAAAAGATGTATTCCTGTTAAAGCTATCTGCTGTTTAATGTACGAAGTCAACTTTTTTTATAAAATAAAGCAAAAAAGTGCATGTATCAGACATTTATTAATCATTATTATGACTGATATATTATAAATCATCAGACACACTGATAATATATTAACGGTAAGTAAAAGTTGCAATCTCATTCAAGCTGCTATTAGCACATCCACTGGTGGTCCTTTAACCGATAGTTCTCAATCCATCCCTCTGACAGGTAGTACTTTGACAACTTCTTTAATGCTGAAAGTGGTTCTTTGACTCGTGTGTCCGTTGTGTGACACTGTAAAATTTGTGCTATTGTACAAAACAGGATCCCGTTCTGTTCCCGTCTGTGCCAGTTTTGTCTTCAGTGTTTTCCCTTCTGACTTGGTAAGCTGGTAAACGTAAAGAAATCGTTACTAGAATTTTTGGCAAGAACGACCTTAAACAAGCAGTACATTTATTATTAATTCACACATGGTTACAACGACATAAAAGTAATAAAAGTAGATGCAGGAAACTAGATGCAACTATGTACCGAAAGCGATGCCTTCTGCTAAGCATCTGCGTAATACAAGTTGTAAAAAATACTCAGTGATTTTTTTATTAGTCACTAAAACAGTTAGTCTCAAGTCATAGTTTTATTAGTCACAAGTAGTTGAAGATTCACCATTGCCTTCCAAAAATATTTTTCATCTTTGCATTTTTAAGACTTATTAATTTGTGAGGAGATTTCTGAAGAAAAAAGTTTTATCAACGTCAGCTGCATTTTCAGAAGTGCTTTTTAATGACCTCCCTGTAATTATGTCTCCATTTCCAGTCAGTAAATTTTATGCTTATTCACACTCAGACCTGCAAAATCGTGACAACGAACTTTTTTATTAATTTTCCTGCTAATTCTATTTAGGTGTATTAATAACCTTTAAAATCGCAAGTAGGGCCTATAAAACGATGAATTTCTATAGAAACTCGCAAGAAACGGCGCAAAAGTCGACATAAACTAATAAAATTTGCCAGGCGTTTCCCGCAGGTTGCTAATAGCCTACCTATAAACAAGTTAAACCCGGTCTCGCGTGATCTCGTGCAGCCGATACGTAACAATGCTTTTCAATCGTCAGCAATCATAAAACCTCGCAATACAGTAATTTTATTTTATGGAATGAAGTTAAAATGAAATGGAATTATCAATAAGCTCTTCATGTATCCCTGTAGGGTCCACAGTTAATGCATATAGGCGCCAACGAAGTCGTGTACGTAGACCCTAACAAATTCGAGTCTATTTAGTTAGTGAAATCTTTCGTTATTGGTCTGGGGCTGCGTTGAAAAACGGAAATGCTGCTGTCAGTGGAATAGCAGTGTCTAGCGTTGACTGGATTAACTCCTTTGTTTTGAATTTAAAGACATGTTTTTTGTTTTATTTTGTCTAGAATAGACGAATAAACATTCTATTTGACTTCATATTTTGATGATAGTGCTGCCTGGCGTTTAGGAACTTTTATGGTATTTTACTGTTTTTATTCCATTTAGTTGCCATTGTGCGTTGAAAAAATCGTGATATGATCCACGCTACTTCTTTTCCAAGTTTTTTCTTTTGAGTATTAAGATTAAAGACGCTTTATGGTTTATGGAAATATAAACCGTTAAGAAGATGAAAAAATGATAAAAATATATGCTTTGCCTCTACTGAAACAACTACAGAAAAAAATATCGACCTATGAAACATCTTTATAAGCGCAATGAGATTTTAGGGAAAATGGCACTAGTTGGTCATGTCTTTTTCAAATCCACAACTACTTTGTTGATGGTATTTTTCTTTCATTTCAATTTTTCTGCCAATCGGGAATAATGTTATTTATGAAGATCAAAAAACAAGTTTGAAAAAATAACAAATAAAATAAATAAATTATATTTTTAATCGCGATAATTTGCGCTTGCTGGTGAAGAACTAAACTGCTTGCTCAAATAACTTTTGTACGTGTTTCCACTGTTTTGGCCTTTTTAGACTACAACATAATGTTTTCTCAGAAGCATGTGCGTAAATATAGCTTCAAAACATTTGAATTTGAAAGTGGTGGGTACTTACACAGACCGATTATTAAAACAAATTCGGTGGTTAATATAGGAAGAATTTAAGCGCCCCACAATGCGCGGTAAGGTCGATAGATTTGTCAAAGTCGGTATTTGAGAACAAAATAAACGTTACACGTATTGGTCATTGCAATATTCCTAGTTAATAACAACGAACGAAATTCATTTCTTTGTGAATAAAAACTGTATGATCTCTGTTTAGAAAGCAGAAAATATAATTATACATTTTACCCACATACTCGTATGTTCATTTTATTAACAATTTTGGTTGTCATTATTATGATTATTACATAGTATTTGTAGAGTGATGGCTTAGACAGGTGTTAAAATTATTGTCCACAGGTGCAGTAGTACGAGCCTTAGGTAAATATTTGTTGAGTATTTTACTTTTAATGTGTTACTAGTTAGGACTGTTTATTCAAGTTACTGATGCCCGCTCGTAACTCATACGTTTTCCATGGTCGGTAGACTTTTTGTTGATGAACGTATATTCGGGGCCAGGGAAGTTTTCAATGGCTTACTTCTTTTGCTTCGTCTACGTGATATTTTTAATAACATAATGCGTTGAATTTTGTTTTCTTTCGATGTGGTTTTTCTAATAGATCTAGATAACTTTAACCAAAACAAGACAAGAACACTTAGAAGAAATTAAAATTAATGGCGCTCTTAGGTACCTTTTTAGTTGATAAAATAAACAACACTTAAATTAAATAGCTCCAAGCAATCTAAATTTTTATGAATCTACATAAATTAATATCTGTTTTAGAATCTGAATGCTCGGTATTCATAGTTTAACTTTAGACACTTGAGATAATTATAAGGATATTAAAAATTAATTATTTAGGCTTATCTTAGTTTCTTTATTTAATTTAAGAATAAGAATAAATGAATAGACTGTTTACAATGAAACGTTGCTCGTACAGTTAAAAAATCGGTTTACCCAAAATGTTATTTAGTAAGTTTGCTTGCAAAACGCTAATTGCCAGGCTGCACCTTCTTTGAAACTGACCTTGAGCATTAAATACAAACCAGTGGAAAGCAAAATACATTATTACGATCAGTAGGTTTTAATTCGATGATTTTGGCTTAATCAAATTTCAATTACTTTACAACCATTTTAAGTAAACCGTTTTAGTGTGAACAAGCTACTATTTTGAGTGAACCGCTTCACTGTGTAAATGCATATTAAGAAATGCCGGAACGTCTAAATTGTCGTTTTAACCATTAATTTCCTGCGTCCGTACTTAAATACAGCATTATTGAATAAGTATATTGGCTGGTTGCATTGTAGTGCATTGTGCGTTGTGTACGCACTGGCGTGCGTCTAGGTGTATTCAACACACTGCTAATGGGCTAATGAATAGCATCCAGTCACATGTCTATTATCAACATGAGACATATTTAAACATTTAGTATTTGCTCGCTTTGCTTTGTGTTAACCAAGTTATTCTGTTGTAATGGAGGCGGCGCTGCCATCGATTCAACTATTAGCCTAATTGAGTCTAGAACCATCAGAGGACTTTTAAACTAATACGACGTTCGTTGCTAATTTACTAATATTTAGTCTGTATAAAAGCTTTATGACAAAAAACTGGGCATCCTGGTTTTACATCAGCCTTAACGTAATTGGTTTATAAGCTAAGCAACTATTCATTTTCTGTTTCAACAAACATGGAGGAAGAACCAGACCCATTAGGCTTTTTGAGAACGCTTTCTACGCAAGAATGTGCTTTACTTGTATTTGTAAGGAGAAAAGATGATGATAATTGTGATTTTGATGACGATGATAATTATGATGGCGATGACGACAACGGTGACTATGATGACAATGACGATGGAGATAAAAAATTTAATAATAATTGTGACGACACTGACGCCGATATTGCTGCCGCCCAAATGACGATGATAATTATAATAATGACGTTGATGGTGACAGTGGTGATACCATCGCTATACTTCTTAATCATTAACTTGGCCATCTAAATAAACTTTGAAAAAAATATACACATTAACAGACAGACGGATGAACAGACATGCAAATAGACAGATGGAGAGATAAATAAATTCGCAAGCAAGCAGCAAACAAGCAAATGAAAAATAAAAGCTTTTGTAGCTTCTTTCTGGATGCACTAGAAAATAGTTTCAGTTTCTGATTGATTGTGATATCACTTCATTAGAACCGGAGTCGCTCGCCTAATTAGCCTACTTAGTTAGACCCGGTTCCCAGTTAAAAACACGGGTTAAAGTTTACAATTCCCATAACACACGAAATTAGTTCGGAAACGGATTAGAGTTAGGGTTAGGCTTAGGATTAAGGTTAGTGTTGGGTTAGGGTTGGATTAGGGTTACTGTTAGGGCATTTAAATTGTGTGGAGAATTGTAAACTCCTTCCGAAACTCTAGTATGAGCTTCTTCCAGTGATGAAATGAGTTTCTCACCAAACTTCGTAACGTAACTTCGTGTTTCTAATTCATTACAGTTGATTACAATTAAGTTCTTTTAAATTAAGATTGGAAAAATTGATAATTAATTACTAAAAACCGAACGGCTAAAAGTTTGAACAGTTACTGGCTGTGACAGTAAAGTGAGTAGCTTATCGATTAACGTATTATACGAGTATATCGATTTTAGTATATTGATTTTAACATCAATACAGCACTTTTCTCTACCTTTTCATAATTGAGTCATCATCGTCATTATCATCATCATCATCATCATTGTCGTTGTCATCATTGTCTTCACTATCGTTATCATCATCTCCACTACCAACATTGTCAACATTACCGTCCTCAGTATCGTCATTATCATCATAATCATTCTCATCAGTACCACCAAAGCTTGTTTTTAGAAACATATCCTGTTGTTTCTTGTCTGCAATATGAATCATTAAATCCAATGATCTTAAAAGCATTCTGTTACAATCACTAAAGATCTTCATTGATTCTAGTTATCCAATTTGCTTTTAATTGCCTGCGATTACAAATCGTCTCCTATGTTTTAACAGTTTCTCTAAACTGTATCAAACTCCTTTTCATTACAAAAAAGTTGGCAATGTGTCTGGTATAAGCGGACTAAACTAGACGAATTTTTCAATATAAACTAGACGAAATATTTGACCACTTTGGGTGTGATACGTTGAATTTATAAGATTCATTTTTGTAAAATAAACATCTCAGTTAAGATTACTGATTTCATTGTGGGGAGGCTAACCACCCTACCTTCTAGCATCGGTAGGCCGGCTGTATAAAGCAACGATCAGCAAGTTAATTAAATATCTCTTCTTACAGATCTGCAGTATAACCTAACTTATTAAACGTTTTAGCTGCCGATTCAGTCGCGCAAATTGAAGCGTATTAGCCGCGTATTTGCTCAACCGAGAGCTGGCTAAACACGCAAACACGTCTACCCGTAGAAATGTAATTACCGCAAACACACTCATTTGTAAGCCCTGAATACGGCAATATGTTGGCCAGTAATGGAACTCAAATGATGGTTTAATGTTCAATCACGTTCATACAAGAGAGCGGTTCTGTGTAAACCAATTACTAGGCAGATCCCATTTGGAAGATCTTCATAAAATGTCAGCCAGACTTGATCTATCTGTAGCTTAACTTAGACACGTAAGGCGTTTTCAATTAGTATGGATGTCGGCCCTTCGGCAGCAGAATTGATGCGATGACGTCAGTCTGACGTGGATTTAACTAAAATGAATTTTGTTGGTGTAACGCTATTGAGTAATATCGGAAATAATGAGCCGGCGATATGCCGTGCAGGATGACGCAAAATACGACACAGCACATTCTCTATTAGCATTCATCCTTCACTGATCACAACGTTCCATGATTTCACACTTGTGCAAAACTAAAAAGCTAGCACACTAAAATTTAAGCTGCAAACTAAATTACTGATATAAACACCACTAAACCTAATTTAATTTTAAAGTTTCAATATTTTTTATCTACAACCAAAATTTCGATTTAAAAAACGGTACTATTTATATGAATTACTTGAATGCTGTTGCTGTTTGCAAGCACTACTGAACTATCTGCGCTGAATTAATAGTTCATTAGTGGTTTTATAGTTTACAGTTATTTACATGATACACTGGCCTTCATTTGTTCATTTGTAAAAAATACTTGTAATGTGTATAAGAACATTAATTTTACTTACAGTTATACCATGAAAAATGAAGACAGAGGAGTAAAAAACGTAATGTAATGCTATAATGTAATGTTTGCTAGAGTAAAAACTACAACCTGCTATAACTGAACAATATGTTTTCATAACCGATTTACTAAATTGAGTTTTTTGAATTTTTTTAAAATTTTTAGCTTCCACGAATTAAATTTTCAATGTAAACAAATGAATGAGACTATTTTTTTACAACTCATAGCCTATTACTTTCCAAGTGCAGAACATCTCGCGCAAGGAACGTTCTGACAAAAAATCTATTACATCTTTGAGAATTTATCGTGAAGCCATGCAGTAAAGGGTTTATAGCCTTAGCTTGCTTCAGTTCCACAGTACCCGCACAGAACCAAACTAAATGATAGAATGGACCATTGCCCTTAATAGAGAGATTATCTGCGATTGCAATCGCTGCTCATAACTTTTGTTATTTAATTAAATTGATGTCATATTATATTGATGTCTACTGCTTCTGAATAAGCATTTAAAGTCATTTTTCATTTTCGTGAGATTTGTGAGATGAGGAGAATAATTAAACTCTGCTTTATTTTGCATCAGTTGATCAAATTCATTAAATGTTACATAAATTTGCCGCCCAAGGTTCAAAAACGAACAAATTGTGGCTGTAGATTGAAAACCGCGATAGTTTTGGATTCCGAATAGGTGGGCAACTGACTTAGACGTATCTTCAATAATTTCGTGCTTTTGTATTTGGGGAAATACTTATAGCTTTTGTGAATTTGTCTGTTGATAATCATAAGGCCCAGGAAAAATCGGACGAAGACGGGCCACTTGGTTGGTACTTTGCACTTTTTGCAGAGTTTATGGTTTTAGTTGCACGATTCCCATCCGCTTTTGTAAAAGGGAGTACATTTCTACTAAAAGGGAGTATCTGTCTACGCTTTACACCGCCCAGTAACATGAAATGAAATTTTATTAGAAGTGCACTTTTCCTAATTTTTCATATTTTTACTGATGTCTTCTTAGTAACAAATATTATATAGGTACAAGAATGGTGCAGTAGCAATTTAGCCAGAACGCGAATGTGTTTTCAAGTGAACCGGAGGTGTGGTAACCATAGCATTGCAGAGATAATAGTTGCGTAGCATGACATCATAATGTAATATATCAAGAGCAGTAATGCTGTGAAAGTGGCAATACATGAAGACGGCAAGAATTTTTAAGTTTTGACTGTAAAAGCTCTTATACCAGTTACAACTAGTCATACACAGTAAAAAATCTTTCGTCTCAGACAATTTTTTCCGGACTCAAAAACTTAACAGCAAATAATTATTAGATGACACGTGACCAAAATTGTTGTTTTTCATTGGTTTGATGACAGTCTGACGCTGATTTTTGTCCAGAGCCCGCAGACGAGAGAAGGACTAGCATGTCTAAGACTGAAAATTAAGCATGTTTAATAAAAATCTGTATGCGATAAAGTTTGTATCGATCACGAGACGAGCTGAAATATGTCTTGTTGCTTCCTAAAATGCGTCCCATGCAAAGATTTATAATAAAGTTACAATTATTCCTTTAGAAACCAGGAATGTGTGTAGCGGCATAATATCGGGGCACAATAATAAATGATAGAATTACGAGATCCATCAATAATGTCATAAAAAATTGTAAAACCGGGGGGTACTACACGTGGGAAGGCAATGGTACGATAATAACTGAAATTAAAGATGGCTGCATTAATACAGCTGTAATAATGTGTAGCCGTTGGAACATCACGTGGACTATCTGGTCTGGCTATAAGTATGCAAGGACAGAAGTTGTGGTACAGTAACAAAATCAGTAAATTCGTGGTAGGTTTGGCTAAAACAGCAGTCGAGATACAACAGCGTTGTATCTGCAACAATACCAGAAAGACAATAAGAGTGCAGCCTGCAACACCCCAACAAAACCTAATAGTTTAGCTGCAACAGCACCAGGGAGACATAATGGTATAGCTGCAACAACACCAAGAAGACATAATGGTACAGTTGCAACAGCAGAAAGGAGACTTAACCGTATAGCTGCAACAGACCAAGGAGACATAACGGTGTAGCTGCAACAGCACCAAGAAGATATAACGGTACAATTGCAACAATACCATTGAGACATCGTGGTATAGCTGCAACAGCATCACAACAACAGCAATAGCTGCAGCAGCAACAAAAAGCAATAATGGTGCTATTGAAACGCCACCAAGTGAAACGGTTATGATGCCGTAACTGAGTAACTCAGGGATCGGTTGTTGATTGGTTTCTGGCAACGTTCTGACAACCGATACTTTGCCAGATAATAATAATTGTTTTTCCGTTTCTGCAGCTGAGAATGACGTCACGAGGGGATTCATCTGCTCGGCTAACCTGAAAATGCCGAGTAGAAATCAAGCCGCCGTTAATCGAATTATCAGTCATGGAAGTGGAAAATTGAATGTCGCGTTTTGTTAGTCTTGTACTTTAGCTCTACTGACTGTGCTAATCTATGACGTTAACTGCATCATGTGACCAAAGTCACGGTAGACGAGGTTTTGTTGGGTGTTGCATTCGCATTTTGTTAACGATGGATGAAGTCGCATGCTCCATTCCCTTCGAAGCCGCTGCGCGGTACTTGTTATTTGTTATAATACCATCAAATCAGTCTTTTTACACCTTTTTACCAGAGTAGACTAGACGAATTTAAAGAAAAGAAGAATCTCAAAGGCATTTTTTCTGTTATTCTACTCGTCCCTGGAACTTTATAGAAGCACCATTTCAAGATTTTCTTCTAGCCTACAGAAATTAAAGCCTTACTGCGTACATTTACGCTGATTTTTATTTTCTGTATATTTAATTTTAAATCGACTAAGCATTGCATTTCATGTGTTTCATGCAACCCAACAATAGCTATGTACATCACACATCTTCGTGTTGTACATCTTCAAAGACTTCATAACAAAAATAGCTTTGATTTTTAAAGAAAGAACATTGATACCAGTTAAGTTAAAATGACAAAAATGTACTCAAGAAACGATCCGCTGGCAACGGTCATTATATAGCTAACCTCCGTGTTTTCCCTTTCATTCGACTATATGAGCTATAATTACTGAATTAATCCACGCCGTTAGAGGGCAAAGACGATTCGCTTCTTAAAAATTCCATTTTAGCAATCGTTTTCTCGTCTATCTTTGCCTTCCAGACGGCACATCGCTTTTAAAAGGCGTTTATATTTTTCCCTTGCATTGAAATTTTCTGGGCGTTCTCAATTTACTTGGACACCTTTTCATTGTGAGACAGGTAACGTCTTGCTGTTATCCGCTAATTAGTAATTTGCGTCTGTCTGATTTTGGACAGGTAAGGGCACAGATTATTATACCCGTAAAGTTATTTAAAGTGACTCCAGGCTGCATAAAGATGAGTTTGCGATTTATTTTGGATGTTTGTATTTTTGCACGATATTATTTTCCGGGTATTTTCGCAAGTATTTTCTTGTAATTTTTCAGTCTAAAGCTATCATACTTTGAGCCTAAGTAACTTGTATATATACGTCTGAGATAAAGAAATGCAGATGGTTAAATTTACATAAATGTCTCATAACAAACAAGATTACAGAAAAGCTGACGTCTTAATAATTTAAATAATTTTATTTACAACATTATCTCCTGACATGCACACAAGTTCTATAAAGTTAACTCTAACACTGGCTATATTATCTATTTATATTAGCTATTAAATTTTATTCTTGTTTACCTGAAACCTTTTATTTTTCCACTTTGCAAAAAAAACGCAAACTGTACTGCAAAGCAAAACTTAAGAAACTTTAATTTCTTCATCTTCCTCACACTTTTCTTTGTCTTCCAAGCTGTGCTTGTCAAACTTCCAAAACCTTTCGTGCGAAGACTTGTCATTACTTTTGCACTTTTGCAATAATTTACTGTCTAACATTCTCTGATGTACTGTCTTTGATAATTCATCCACTTTAACTAGCAATTTATTTGAGCTAGTGTTATGTACCGGAAGTTCAACTGCACCTTCCTGAGAAGCATCATCTAAGTCTGTTGCCCGAATGATAAAACCCACGGGCTGTGTTACGGGGTGCAAAGGATACATGCCCAATCCAAACGGATTTGCTGATTTACAAGCCTGAACCCTGGGATACTTTGAATTTGGGCGTCGGCCTCGAGGTACTTTTGGAGCAGCTAGTATGTTCTCTATACTAAAAGGGTTATTTCTTAAACCATTATTGGTGCTGAGACTAGGGTGCAGGTCACTACGATTATTATCAGCCGAGGAGGAAGAGCTACTCTGAGAATTTTCACTTTCACTATTTTGACCCGTATCACCGCTAATACTCTCACTATTTTCACCACCTTCGTTGTTGTTGTTGTTGCCATCATCTGAATGTTGCTTTACTTTACGTTCTCGTGCTCTTTGCTTTTTCTTGGCATCTCGTTCAGCAGTTCGTTTTTCCATCTCTACGAGGTTAATGGGTTCTCCACTACAAGTGCTGGGTTGAGCATTGTGAGCCGGTCTACCAGGACCTTTTCTTGTGTTCTCTTTTTTCCGCCATTTTGCGCGTCGATTTTGGAACCAGACCTGAAATATTGCAAAAATCAACGTGTAAGCTATTTATCTACCCGTGTTTTCCGCCCGTTGCTTTGCTTTGCTCGTTGACACTCAATAATCCTAGGCGTACCTTCTTATAAGCTGGTTGCCGTTTGGTTTACTTCCTTGTGTCAAGCATTCATAAGAAAAGCATTTTCATTTACGCACTGGATATTTGTTAGACAGTTAAGTAATGTTAATTGTTCACCCAAAAACCGACTTTAAGTAAAGATTATTATTATTATTATTATTATTATTATTATTATTATTATTATTATTATTATTATTATTATTAGAGGAAATTTCCTTCAAAGTATTGCGGACGTAATGAAGTTCGGGCATCGACGTTTGAACTTAAGTTAATAACATGGACATCTGGACACAGGACACCTTAACGATTAGCACACAAGGTTTCATAATTTACGGGTAATCTTCATGTCTTCTTTTTTTAAGTACGAGCACTTCACAAAAGTCGCCACTTTCAAATGGAACTAGCATAGAGGCTGCTCTATTTTTTCACCTAATACTAGATGTGCCCTGTTCCGCCAGCACACTAACACATGTCATCAAACATGAAAACTCATTCACCAGCAAAGTGTTGTTAGTCATAAATGGCAATTTGTTTAGCATGAGTTGGATCAATAGAGGGTTTTCAATGACAAAAGCTTATTTTTATTGAAAGCAGACGTATTCCACAAAGTTATTATGCAGAATGTGAACGGATGTTGAATAAGACAGCTTCCTGTACTAGTGTACATTGTTATATGACGTCAGATAAGTATGGGCTCCAGTGAGAAGTCCACAGAAAAATCAAGATATTTACAAGCTACAATATAATAACAGGGCCGAATTTTAAGTAAGAATAGAAAAAATTACATTTTTCAGTGTCTGGCTTCCAGCAGCTCCTGCCAAAATCACTCATTGATAACATATACATTCTATTTCTCGCTTCCAGACGCTGGACGCTTTGGCGTATCGTAGGCCTTACATGTAAGTTGCAAGAAAACCGCTAAATTTAATCAGCAATAATGTACTTTATCAGCACAGTCATCTTAGTTACTAGAAGACTTCACCGCGTGCAACAAACATGAATGAAGACATTTCTTTAATGAAAACGTCATTATAACATTGTTTTATTTAGCTAAAATCCTATAGATTTTACTTCTAGTAATTCTGTTATAGCAGTATCACATAATTTTTGCTAAATGCACAACGGTTTCCCTGGCAGGTCTGCGCTTTTTGGCCTCTTTCCCCAATGGTAAGTGAAGGACTAGACGAAAAGCATAACGATTAGGATATTGACACAAGCTACACTAACCGATCCTTTCATTCACTGGTTTAATTTAAATCTATTCAAAGGCCTTTGACTACATCGTATCCCGTTACAATTGTGGTAGGGGGTCACCTTGGTAGCAGATCATTGATTTGTTAAGAGTGATTGTTGAGCAATGGATAAACCAACAATCAGGCGCTATTTGTCGAAGCGTTGTAATTGAATGAGGAGAAATTAGCAACGACTAATGGTTATCAAAACTGCAAATAATTATTGCAAGAATATGTTGGGTAATTGCTCATATACTGGCTTGGTTTGAAAACTAAATGAATAATGTCAAGGGTTAAAAATAGAAACTGAAAAAGTAGGTGGTGCTGATAATGGTAGGAATGGGAATTATGATGGTGATGATGATGATGATGATGATGATGATGGTGAAGATGATGATAATGATGATGATGACGACGGTGATGTTGATGACGACGATAACGACGACGATACCTAAGATGACAATAATTTTGATGATGATGATGACGATGATGATGAGGAGGAGGAGGAGAAGGACGAGGACTGAGACGATGGAAATATGCTGATGACCTGACGATAATTTTGTTGCTATTGCTACTGTTACTGCTGCTGCTGCTTGATAATAATGATGATATGGTTGCTGATTTTTTATTGCTTATTTCTTTTTTTGGCTAACAGAATTTAAAAACCTAGATGTCTTTTCTAGGTTTCTTGAGTTGAAGAAATCTAGATATCTGGATACCAGGAGCCGAAAGGTTGACCATGCTAGAAATTATATAATTCAGGACGTTGGCGTTCTCTTAATAGCTTACATTTGATTTGCTCGAATTCTTCATCCTTCTGCATGCGTTTAAAATTCAATTTAGTACTTGCAAATGTCTTAACAACGGAATTTGACCTTAATGGACTTGCAGTTTGTCAGCACCGCGTGTTTTACATTGTATACTATGTACACCATCTAATTTTTACCGTCCCCTTATGTAGGTCCTGACGCTATTAAAATTATAGCAAGTATATAATAGTGTAGATTATCGTACATCGGCGCTCATAGTTACTAATCATTCATTGTGCCTATTATTTTTATTCGATAAGGATTAAAGACGTAATTAATTACCAATTTCTACTGTTTTTAACTATTGCTTTGATTTAAGTTCTATGCAGTATAGAAATTACAAATGTTTTTTTTGCAAAAATTTTGGCTTATTTCTTTCCAAAGTATTTTTTCCTTCAGCTAAACTATTACGAGGATAAAGGTGACATAGATCGCAAGTCATGCCAATAGATTTGAAATGTACGCTTTCATATGACATATTTGATCAAATACCGCTTTTAAGGCAAAAATAAGATCATTATACACGCAAATCTGATATAATTCAAGTGTCACAAACAACAGCCGAATAAATTCATTGCAAAATTAATACAGAACATGACTCGAAAACTTTTCATTGCAGCGGCCTAGTTTATTAGGTTCCAGCTAACTGGTTATACAGTTTTACACAGCCTAAAAGTATTACAATTGCAATCCATAATAATTTTACAGTTTGGAATAAGTAAAGTCACTGTTTTGTTTCCTAAACACTCATTTTTCTTTTGTTATTTATTTAATTTAAATCTCTGTCTAATTGTTTGTTTTATATTCTTACGTAGCAGAAGTGCACTTAGGCCTACTACTTAGGCGAAGAAATAACGCGAACGTTTCTGCGGTTTTATTGTTAGCCTTAAGATGGGTTTGCACTATTCATTACAATATACACAAAAGTTAGTTGGATTTTGTATAGTGATTGTTTAAAATTTATGGTGTAAACACCTTTTTACAATATAAAGCAATAACTATAACCATATCAAAGAAAGCCTGTACAAACATATAAAAAGAGCATACACTTTATCAGAAATCGAATTAGAATTAAAAACTTGGAATAATCGATTGAATGATAAGAATGAATGAATGAATGGATGAATGAATGCGCAGACAATTGAACAAATTATGAATAAATAAGCGACAGAAACAGCTTTGTTAAGAAAAAAATACACAGACGGATAATATAGGAAAAACAGCAGTTCGTTTTATGCGTCACGCACTAAATAAACATTTTGACATTGTATTGTGACATTGAAGTAGTAAGTACCTTTCGCAATATTTTTAAGCACACCCACAAGCGTTATATTTATTAGTAGTACATTACATTAAATATGTTGTACATGAATGTTAAACTAAAATAATGATGAGGACAGTAATACAAAACTCCACTTTGAGGTCACCAGAAGTTATATATAACAAAGGTAATATAGAACAATAATAATAACAATGATGATAAAATTTATAATAATAATAATAATAGTAATAATAATAATAATAATAATAATAATAATAATAATAATAATAATAATAATAATAATAATAATAATAATAATAATAATAATAATAATAATAATAATAATAATAATAATAATAATAATAATAATAATAATAATAATATTAATAATAATAAAATTTATAATAATAATAATAATAATTTTGTGTGTATGAGAAAGAAAAAGAGAGAAAGAGAGAGAGAGGTGAATGAGAGAGAGAAAGCTCTGTACTAAGTACTGAAATAAATGGGCAGCTAATATTAATGACATTAACGACATTAATGGGATCAAAAATTCCGTGCGTGGTAACAAGTTTTTTGTCTCATAAGGGATATTTCAAATTGAAGTTCACGTATGTGCATTTTTAAGTTTTTCGTCAGAATTTGGTTTTTGAATCTATACTATACATGCAAACTAAGAATTTATTCCATTATATTTTTGTAGATAGGTTTACGTAAAAGTAGGCTTACAGAGCCGGTCGGTTTTTGTTCGAATCTATGGAATATTCGGCTCACTAAACAATTTACTGTTGAATGAGAAAGGGAATGTGTCGCCACAGGCTGACAAATTGCTTGATCGCAGTTTGTTTGACAGGTTTGTGCGCTGTTTTATACTGTGTGTAATTATACTAGGCACACACAGAGAGACTTGCTATAGGCATTCTCTTCTTGCATTCAAATCTTGTTAACTATGCTACGAGGATTGGTTGAGTGGTTATTGCGTGATGTTGTAATGATTTAGTAAATATATATTATAAGTTCGTATCTGCATAGTGTAATAATTTAGCTAAAACGATTTAGTCATTGCCGATAATAATTACAAACCAAACAAATTTACAACGGTGACAGCTCTCATATACCTGCAAACTATGACAGCTCTCATACCTGCATACATACAAAGCGGCACAAAGCCAGGCAAGCACAATTTCTAACCTTCCATGCAAAGTCCAACTCTCTGGCTTATTAAAAAATAATCAGCTTAGACATATCTTCATATCATTTTAGGTTGTTAGAAGTATTTAAATCCACTTAATTCTAATGCAATAATTTCTAATATAGAGTTCCTGTTTCTAAACCGCTTGATAGATTGCTACGTTATTAATTTGCTTAATGCATTTAATTGCACATACGATGGGCTCTCATTTCATATTCAAATTAATTTTTAGTGTTAATTATTAATACTTTTACAACTGCACTTATGTAACTTTATGGCGCGTTCTGACGCAAGATTGAGATTCAGATTCAATAATTATTATCACCATCGTATTTCACTTGGTTTTGTGTGTTGCCATAGGCGCAAGGGAGGAAGTTTCACAAGGGGGCAGAAGGAATTTGACTGAAAATTTTCTAAATTGCCATAGCCTGAGCGATTTCCAAAGAAGTACAAACAATGTGGGATATAGATAGGTTGGCGGAAAAGTGCCAGAAAGACAATATCTTTATAGCCCTATATGCTGATACTTATTTATATTTAAACACAGTTGTACCTAAGTATAACATATTTTAATTACAACAGTAATAATATATAAATGCAAGAAGTCCGAATTACAGTAACTTTTACTAAAAATACTCCGTGTTTTCACTGAGCAAATAAAATTTCAGATAAACTTTTTCTGATGTTTAGCATATTAAATCATTAACATATTAACACGTATATTAAATTATATATGTCTAAGAAATTCAACAGGAATAATGGCAACTGTCTAAGCTTTTTTTTTGCAAACACGTCTGTACTTAAAAAGTGTATAAAGACCTTTTGTTGGGTTTAGTGAACTAAATATGATATCTTTCATTATTAACTATTATTAACTTTAGAATTATTTGAAATTAAAAATAATTCCCCAAACAAGAACGCTTCAATTGCAGCCACTAAAAAGAGGTGGTGTAGTGCATATAAGAATTTTTGAAAACTGAAATTTTGGATCTTAAAATCTTAAAATAGAAGTTAATTGCCCTGAATATGTACAATTTTTGTACCCTAGGAGGGTGACACTGCCCTCCAAGAATTCCTGCCTCGTACGCCTTTGATTATTGTTGAGCACATTACAAGATTAATAATTATTAGCAACAAGATTCAATTAACAGCGTCTGAGCACAAGAATATTTATGTAAAAAGATGTAGCGGTAGGCTAAAAGTAGCCTAGGTTATATAATGATCTGGTGGAAGAAAGGAATGCCGAGAGAGAGAGAGAGAGAGAGAGAGAGAGAGAGAGAGAGAGAGAGAGAGAGAGAGAGAGAGAGAGAGAGAGAGAAATAGAGAGATGCAGTGATGAACAAAGATAAAAGTTGAAGGACAAAGACAGACTACAGGTACAGTATTTTAATCCCCATATAAAAAATCAATAGGCAACACGAAGTTCTGCAAAAACTCAACCCACCTTATGTTTCATAGTTCATTCTATGACTTAATGATAATATAGTTTTGTCACAGTTATTCAGTTTTATTAACTTCTGTCTGTTGGTGTCTGTGACGTTTTATTTTTTGTGTTTAGTGATTTTACAATTGCATTCTACGTTTTTGTGTTTGCTAAGATTAACGAAGTCTAAAAACAATATTAATTCTAATGACACTTTTCATACTGTCTATTTTAATTGATGGCGACAATAAATTAATGTTGTACTGAAAAGTGCATTACTTTTTATCTTTTATAGTGAATTTAAAAAATGTTGTCTTAACAGATTAATATAAACTGCGAAAAAGCAATTACTAATCATGTTTTATGGTTTAATTTACCTGTACTCGTGATTCTACAAGGTCTAGTTTTAGTGCTAATGCTTCGCGCATGAATACGTCTGGGTAATGACTAGTCTCAAATGCTCTTTCAAGCTCCTCTAACTGCCAACCGGTAAAATTAGTGCGACTTCGTCTGCGTTTTGTGCCATTCTGGTCCTTGCCGTCCCCATTTTCTGGAAAAAATAAACCACTATTCAGAATTTTCTAAAACATTGCAGCTGTTTTACTGCAAACATCCCAATACAAAAGTGTGAATTAATGTGAATTCTGACCAACGGTGCATCTATCACTGTTATATTGTTGCTTGGCGTAGTATGTCAGTCGTCATTAATCAATAAATAAACAAAATATAAATAAATAGAACAAATAAACGAAAGAAGAAGGAGAGAAAATAATAAAACAAGATATTTAATTAAACAAGCAAACGAATTAGTAACTGTATAACGAATAAATGATTAAAGTGCGAAAAAATAAATAAGTAAATAAATAATAAAAAAATAGTCAAACAAGAAACAAACGGGCAAATACACCAACAATTAAATAAATAAACAAACAAGAAAATGGAACTTTTTTCTCTCTAAAAACAGAAAACATTCTGTTAAAGAATAATAGAATTTTTATTTTTTATTTCTGTTTCCTTTTTCATTTTTTTCATTTTATATTCTTTCATTTCTGGTAGAAGCGAACACTTAGCAGGTAATTAAAGATGCTTGTGAAAACTTAAGCGGCATTAACAGCATAACTTATGCCTTCGCAAAATTATAAAAGGAAACTGTAGAAATTAGAAATGGCGTAAAAAGCTGAAAGGTGAGGTAAGGATATTAACAGCAGACCACAGAGCAGGCTTTAAGAACCTATCCCTGTAATCCTTCAATATGCAATTGCTTCAAATTTTATGAGTGGTGTGCTACTCACGTAATCAAAATTAAATCAAATTTTACCACATCCTACTTAAAATCGTACTTTCCTCACATTCAGCTTGCATATAGCTCTCAAACGCATAAGCAATAAAGCCGTTCTTATTATCACGCAACAGACTTTTCGATTTTTCCCCAACACGTTTGGATATTCAGCTATAGGCATCATAAAATAAGATCGAAACTATACCCAGTTTCAATTCGTTTTATAACTTAATGATATGTCATATAAATTATTATAATTAATTCTAGCTGCTGGACGGAGGGCTGTATATTATTCACTCATGTTTTATTAAGTTGTTTATTATGTTGCATTGCACTAATGAAAATATTGTGTTGTAGTACTTAATGAAATTACTCACAGCTTGTTTATAAGTCTGACACAGATGTAGGGCAGTTGCAGAAAGTGGAGTTTTTTTAGAATTAGAAAAATTGGATGTATCTCATTCCAGCAAATAATGTTTATAATACCGTTTTGATGCTTTTGTTTGCAATAAGGCTTCGATTCCCATCTAGCAAGAGCCTATTTGCACAAGTTTATTCTTTTTCTCTAACGCCTATGCAGAGCTCAATATTGCGATAATTCAAAAATCACACCGCTACACACTCAGAAAACCAATTACTGCCTTTGTTTTGTATTTAAAACATTATTTGAAAGCTTGGTTTCCCGTTAGAAGAGTATGTGAGCTCAGTTAACTGTTTAGCTTAAGAGCGTACATAAACCTTTACTTAAAGGTCAGTTTTAGCTTTAGTTATTTTGTTTGACATTTGGCTTATCCACACGTTTTTAGATGTCTAACGCTTAACATGTTTAGAATTGGTATTTCTAAACGCTTTTCAAAAATTATGTCAACCGTGTTGAGGACGCGTTTAAATTCTGTCGATTAAAGTCCTGTAGATTGGTGCGTCAAAACGTAAAACGTATTGTGAATTAGAAATCTTGTTTATATTTGACTTTTTTCTGACTTTTAATTATAGTTAAATTGAAGAAAGTTTTGTAACGGTTTATAAAGAGGAGCCATGCGATATATAATGACGAATGGAGTCCTAATTATGTTTAAACGTGCTTTCAAGAAAAACCGTATTGTGGTGTTCAGTTTTAACGTGATGCAATCATATTTTTCCAAAGAAAGAGATAGAAGCAAGAACATTCTTGTGTTTTGATCCAAAAATTACAATATGTTTTGTTTTATTTTTTACTCTATATACAACATATATACGTCTAACTAGGCCGTGATCATACTAAGACCTTGTACTACTTGATCATACTAAGATCATACTAAGTATCCGTGAGCCTCACCATTAATAAAAAGTCTTTTCAATTTAGTTTGCACAGACGCTTGCCTTTTAATGAAAATTGTGACGCTGTCAAGTGTCAGATGAAAAATCTTTTTTCTTGAAAACTATTAACGCCTAAAAATATAAATTTTAGTAGCGCAGAGGCCTATAAATTGTCTATGGCTGCGGGTCTACCGTCAAACGATGTTTCGCTGCCAAAAACTTGGCATGGTGAATTAACATTCACAGAACTAATGACTCGTTGCCAGTTTTAAAATCGATTAGCAGTGACGTTGTTGACTTTAGTTAAATTATGAGCAGCAGTTTCACACCTTTAGTGTGAAATTCCGCCCGAGGTACATGGGAAAACGAGATTCCGCCTCGCACCACCAGGAGAAGAACAGCGGGACAGCTTTCCCCCTTCATATTTTTATCTTCACATTATAGGTTCTGGTTTAACCAAGTGTTTCATACGATAATCAGCAATTGACATTTTGCTTTACTTCTAATAACATCTATGGAGCCTTTAATCAACTTCCGCCCCTAGTCCCCTTGATGTCGGACGGTTCTCTTTTGTAAAGCTTTTAGTTATCTATTACGCGTGTCCCAAGTTTGCACTAAACGAGCCTTAATTGCCAAATATTTGTTTAGCACCTTGGCTGAAAGTATTTTAAACCACTTGGACAGATCGAACTGCTGAAGAGCCATTAACAACAATGACTAGATTCTCTTTAAAACTGTGAATCGTTGTAAAGGTCCCTAAAATTGAACTTACAACATGCACTGCTAGCACACGGACTGCTCTGATGTATGGCGCGTCCCGTGTCGTACGTCCACAAATATAGCAACACGATGCAACACGATTACACGCTGTCGTATAAGACGCACAGACCTCCAACCGCCGCGTGTGAGGCAGGAATCGATTCAGGAGAAATGCGCATCTAGTGGAAGTGAGATATAGGGTTTAAACTAGGGCAAAAAACAACCAAACAAACCACCTAGTTGGCACTAATCATGCTTTCTATATTAGGATTAGGGCATGAACAGATTCATCTGGTCTATGAGGTTAAAACAAAGATGACAGTAATACCGCAGGTTAGGCTACGTGACATCATTTAACCGCACGCCAAATCAAATGCAAATGTATGAATAAAATATTTGTTCATTGTCGCCCACCTTACGAAGTTTGTAAAAAATATTGGCGTCGAATTTATCACTCTGTTGATTCGCCATCGTCATCATCACAAGCCGCATGATCATGAGTACGTCATTTAGGACGCATGTGCAGTTATGAGTTGTATAGAAATTTTAGCTTGTGTGACACCCAGTGGGGTGAACCTTGCATTTTTAGGGTAAAGTGCAAGGTTCAGCCAAAAAATTGCTTTTGGCTGCGGGACTATACTCACTATAGTGATGGTAAGTGTGGTGATTTTTAATTAAAAATATGAATAAAAAATATAACGCAAGTAATTAGTTAAAAATTGCACGAATCGTAATCTGTACAACAAAAACAACATGCATAACAGGTGAAAGTGCCTTTCAACAGCTCGACTAGATGTTCACATTACAGAACGGCCCTATTATAGGCCCTAGAATAATGCACATAATAAATAATTTGCACGATCTTCTATAGTAGCTTTTTTATTTCATTCAAACGTTTTTTGTTTGTCTTTGTCTTTCGTTTAAGTTGGGCTTAACTGACTGACTATAAACTGACTTCAAAAGGGTGTAAAATGAATAAGTTTTGTAAGAGCTAATCGTTGACTGTTTGTTATGTTGATCATGAATAAATGCTGATTGTGCATAAAATACATTCTAATGATTGCTGCCTATTGTGCCATTGAACACAGCAGCGTCTCTACTTGTCGTTATTACAGCTGCTTTAGCAATACACCGAATGTTATCTTGTACAGGTGGGTTCCGGATCTCGTCCGGGTTGTTTTGATCCGGAACAAAAGAGGCGACGAATCGGTACATTAAGAGAGTTGAAACCAATAAGCGATAAGATAACAATTATTGCGTGAAGCATTAAAATTAGGTAGGCGGATTGATATATGGGTTTGAAGTAGCATATTGTCAAATCAATACAATTATACATATTCTATTGTAATGGACACACCCTGAAATGTATTCCCCAGAATGGAAAATATTAGCGCGATGTGGGATCAAACAAAGTTTAAAATGCGCTGTGTCTGTGTTTCCAAGACGTAGTTTTTAATCTTGCATTTCTCAGTGAAATCCAAATGAACAATTCCATGCTGATGTGATCATGTTACTTTTCTAAGTTGTAAACACACTTGTCCCAACTAAATGCTTTTAACTAAATACTAAGCAATATGTATTTATCGATATTTTTTAATTTCTAAGTCTGTACAGGCAGTAACGTCTCTTATAGCTGGACAATATCTACCGCTTTCATTATAAAATTTTCTGCGTGAAACAATTTTTGAAATACAGAAACAGAATTGAACGAAAATACAAGTACTTGATTTTCAGGTGGCATTTTATCGATTAAATTTGAAATTAATATTATTCGTCGTTAGTAAAGTACCATGCATTTTTGGTTCCAAAATTACAAAGGTACACACATGTAAGTATTTTGATATGAGTATGCAGTATGCTAAGACTTGTAATGGTGAGCTTTTGCGATTCTATAAGGACTTGTACGATTACACACTCTATGCTACTTAGTAAGCTATATATGACTACATATTAATATTATGTGACTTTGGCGTTTATAGACCAAAGGTCCGTAGTTCAAGTCTAGGTTCGGACCTTCTTTTTACATTTACCTTCTTTCGAGCAAGTTTGACTATTTCAATAAGTGAACAATTGTGGGGTTTATTTCATCAAAATTTTGTAATAATTATGACAATAAGACTATATATACTACTTCTGAAGCTACAAGTCACGCTTTTTTTACATAGTCAATGGTCAGTTTGCGCAGGATTTCAGCCTAGAAATTTAGTTTAGGTAGAAATTCATTATTCGATATAAATACTGTTCGTTTAAAATCCCAAATGGTAATATGTAAGATTATCTTTTAATGATTCTTTTGTCTTATATATTTCAAAGTTAATATTATACAGCCATAATGAAAGAGGCGTAAAGTGACTAAGCGCATATCTTCAATGAACTATTCATCGGTATTACACAAAAGTTATAAATTTTATTTTGCTAACTGAAATTGTTCAAGCAGAATTAAACTAATTTTCATCTTTGCATAGCGGAACTTCACTCCATGCCTCACATACACAAGTGCGACTAATCGTGGTATTGAGAGACCTTATGCAGTTTGACAGAACCATTATTCTCCTTATCAAACGCCCAAACAGAAAAACTAAACCATTCGATTAGATTGATCAATAGTAAAAATTGATGCGAATTAGGCAATCAACGAATGCTCTTTTGTTGTAAATAATTTTTTGGCTTTTAGGCTAAAGCTGTAACAGGAACTTGTAAATTACGTAATTTTTTATTGCCATGCTAAAATAGAAAATTAAGGTTATTAGATAAGCCTGATTCGATTACTATGAACTCTTAACTCGCAATTAAATATAATACTATCAAAATCCAATAAGGAAACACAGAAAACTGAATGTTAATTTTCGCTAGCTGAATTTTATTGTCGTAATAATTATGTGAATTGATTTTAAATTATTTGACATATAAACATTACCAGCAGGGGTTGATCTTGCGTTCCATCTAAGCAATTTATACTGAACAACAATATTACAGTAGTGTAATAACTATATTAAGGCCAATTTTGCTAGTGTAAAAAGGTTCTGGATAAATTGGGAATTACAGTTAGTAAACAAATGCAGAAGTTCAGCGTTGAATTATTATTTTCTATATATTGTGTAAGTAAAAATAACAGATAGACGTTATGTAAACCACCTGCTGCATAGATAATAGCACGAAAATAATAAAAACAGACAAACATTTCAACAAATAAAGAAACTGAGTGAACAGACGGTGTCCCTGCGGTTTTACGCCGACCCGTGGGAGATTAAGCGAAATTTTACGATATTTTACATCTAGCGCCACACGCAAGTTACACGATTTGTATCCCTTTTTAACTCACTATAGTCAGAACTATTGATATTTATTAAAATTTTAATTCATTATTGTTATACGTAAAAAACACACAAATTCATAAATTATTACGAATACTGTGCAGATTGTTGTTTTTATCGAATGTATTAGTCTTATCCCTAATTATGTTGTAGCATTCATCAACTTTCCAGATTACAGTTCTGAAAACGTGTGAAGAAAACGTTCACATAAGATCTGCAAAAAAACATAGAAGGTGACTTCCGGTTTTGGAACACTAAGTTGTAAAACAGCAATGAAAAAGCCTTGTCTACAGGTGTTAAAAATATTTGTTGTGTGTACACAAAAGCACATATTTTGTGTGTAAATGCACAACATACAAATCAATAGTTTCTGAACTCATTTTTGTTACTTAAAATTATAGTCACCGAATTTTTATATGGTTTGACCTGTATCCGTTGTAAACTGATGAGAGCATACTAATGGTGTTTGCAGGACCGAAGCCTAGCACATTATCAAATATTATCCTGTAAGAAGAAGAAGAAGTGAACTTGTGGAAGCTTCCTAGTCGTGCTTAGATCTGCAATCGGCTGTGGGGCCAGTTTAAAAGCGATTTTAGCAGTCAATTATCCAATTAAGAATCAAACTAGCTTTACTTAACTTCAACAACTAAGCTCACTAGTCACCATTTAGCTATTTGTTTCGCCTTACAGTGAAAGATATAATAACGGAAACTAAAGTGTTATTACTGCAGGACAATCTAAATCGCCCTTTTCTTTTTCTTGATCATTCGAGTCACATTGATAACGCTGTTTGTAGGTTTTCCAATTTTTTCTGTTTGCTCAGTCATAATTTTTTTCACACTTGGGAACCACATCAGAAATTTTTTGCAATTATCATAACGTTTTCCTAATAGAATTAACGTAAATAATAGTTCTGCAGTAATTATATTTCTATATACTTAGGTTGCCATTTAAAACATAATTGTTTAGTTGCACTACATATTTATGAATTAGTTATTATATAACGTCCAATAAGCGTGAAAACTGTGGCAACCAAATTTTTAGCCTCAGAATTGCTATTGTATTTTTGCATGAATAATTTAGACTCAAAATAAACAATTTCGATTATCGCATCTTCTAGGCTGCCTAATTGTTATTAATCAACACAGCTAATCAGTGACTGCTTTTTAACATTTGATAATAGATTACTATTATTTCCAGTTTCCTGAACAGTCTAAATGTAAAAGTGCTATGTTCCTGTGACTATAATTCGATAATGATGAGAACTTGTGAAAGTCGCTCTTAGCCACATTTATAAGTCTTTTATGTCATTTGGTATCCAAAGGTACGCAAGGCGATTTTTAATTTATATTAAACTATTAATGGATTCAGTGTGGTAGGGTAAGATATTTACATAAGCCAAATATGTATTCTATAAATAAGATTTCTAAATAAGATAAAACGACTATCTTAACTTGTATTGTAAACTTTATTTTTAAATATTCGATAAATTATTAACGGATAAGCCTATACTTATATGGATTTCTGTGTTGTTACATTAATGCGAATAAACAAATATAAGCACGCAGTTGTAAATTTATCAGTTGTTATGTCAAGGTTACAATATATAGACATACAACTTGAATTTTTAACTCGAGTAAAATTTTGATTTAATTACTAAAATGGGCGTTTGCAAGCAAAAACGTACGATATTAAATGCTTTTATATAGGTCTATTTATTTTTTTGTACATCTAATCTAGCTTTTAGAAATTTAGAGAGTTGTATTATAGTTATCCAATAGTTTTGCACCTCAAGCATCTATCTACAACAATGTGTATTTTACCATAAACTAACACTGAATGTCTATCTTCAATATTTATTTATATTACGATTGTCAATATTTGTAAAAGCAAATAAAGAATTTTACTACTACTATTACTAATACTACCACCACCACCACCACCACCAATACTACTACTACTACTACTACTACTACTACTACTACTACTACTACTACTACTACTACTACTACTACTACTACTACTACTACTACTACTACTACTACTACTACTACTACTACTACTACTACTACTACTACTACTACTACTACTACTACTACTACTACTACTACTACTACTACTACTACTACTACTACTACTACTACTACTACTACTACCATTATAGTTATCATAAATATTATTTGCATATAAAACTTTCCTGTTATGTTTATAGCAATAGGTTGTTATCAAGAATTTGAAAAATTAACTATATAATAAATAGTTCGCTTGTGCTTGTGATCTTATCTACATCTTAAATTCGCAGCGTGAAGTATAAATTTAGAAAAATAATTAACTCCACGTTATCAGTGTCGAAGTAATTTTAAGGCCTTAGACTATAGAAATTCATGTCGCCTTGCACAAAAATTGCAGTCGAACTGTTCCAAATAATATTTCATTGCTGTCATCACGGCTTGCTTTTTCCTGTTATAGTGTTTGACTGGACATATTAAAACGTTATAAGAGTTTATAAGAGTAATAAAGAAAATCATTTTTGGCCCTTAATGATAAATAAGTTTTGTTAAATTTTATTATTTAACAAATATTCACATTTTAATGGCTTACAAAGAATAGATTCAAGCAAATAATAAATTCATACAGTATTGTGTTTCTACCTTTGACTAAGATTGAAAATTTGCCAACGTGATGTGGCTGGAAATTAGTCAGAAACTTACCAATTTTTTTATCCAGGTTTTGTCCAGTTCCGGAATGCGGTATGCTTCCAGACAAACTATTCTGGCACAAGACATCTCTGCCTAATAAGCTCTCCACATTGTACGCAACAGCCTGTTGAGGAAATCCAAATTGCATACCCTGTAAGGTCATGAGAGGAGATCCATACGAAGAAAAAGCCGACATGCATCCCCTTAAACCCGGATTAAACGCTGATTCCAACATATTCAACTTCACTAGAAAACCGGACAGTAAAACATGCGGAATAACTGTTACTGTCGGCAGCTCTGACCATGCTTGATACCTGAATTAACGCAGCTAACAGCTAGCCAATAAAAAGGGCGGAGGCGGAGTTATGGAAGCCCAGACCTTGGGTGATTGGTTGTTGAATCTAATTATTAATAACATTATAATTGAATAATGATATGAGTTCACTAATGTAAACAAGCCGTTCTTAATTACTCGCTAATTGTTGACTCAACTTCATTAACCCTTTAGAAACATATGCGTAGCTCATTTGCAATAGGCTTATTGCATCGCATTTTACTAGCTTCCTTCAGCGTGCTTTCATTTTGCGCCTTTCTTATTAACTCAAAGCTTAAAAATGTTGCAAATTTACTTTGTCGTAGTCAGTTTTTTACTCAATATTTTAATTAGTTGGCAATTCGCATTAGTTTGTGCGCCGTCGCGCTTGTAAACTGCGCATGGAAGGCAGAGAGTTAATAATATGTTAACTGATTTTGCTCAAGTCGGATAGATCGTATAATGTGTTGTCCAATTTCACGGTAATTTGCAAAACCACAAAGAACGAGGTTAAAGACTGTGAAATAAGCCATCCGGACTGATTACATGAACCAAAACTGCTATGAAAAACTATATACATTTACATTCATATGAGAATGAAACTAAAACATAATTTTAAAATACTCAAATAAGTATCAGACTAGACAATAAATAATACGTTTCGTAATGTTTTGCTAGAGAAGAACAATAAAAGAAACCAATAAATTAACAGTATTGATATCATTCGATGATTTAATCGATTATGATCCGTCCACGTGCCAAGATATTCCGATTGCAACATGTCAAACTACACTGAATAATTACCATAACAACATGCCATCTGCCCATCTATATAGAGTGTGTAAAAGCTTTACAGAAATAAATATGGTGAAGCCACAGTTTGTGCTTACTCATTTATTGCTTTCATTAGTATTTTAATGCATATTGAGTTTCTTCAATTATTACTTATTTGTTATTATTATTTCTTCTGTTATAACTTTTCTTTAGTTTAATTTGTTTTGCATGTTATTATAAACACGTGTAAGAATTTGCTTTTATTTTAATATAAATTAATAATAATAATAATAATAATAATAAGAATAAATAATAATAATAATAATAATAATAATAATAATAATAATAATAATAATAATAATAATAATAATAATAATAATAATAATAATAATAATAATAATAATAATAATAATAATAATAATAATAATAATAATAATAATAATAATAATAATAATATTAATAATAATATAAATACATTAGCCACAATTCTTACGCAATACATTCAATAAAACAGTGTATGTTTGTATTATTTTCTTTTCAATGAGTTGGGTAAAGAGTTGAGAGGCCACGCGTGTAGTTAAGTAGCGATGGTTAGCAATGAATGGGTAACGATAAGAAACTCACTTCTGGCATTTGTTTCATTGCCATACTGCTTCAAGGACCTCCTATTTCATTCGAAGGATAAGGTTGTGTACGTATTCGGACGAGGCTAAAACACGTGTTCCCTCAGATATCTATTTCGTTGGGAGGACTTGATAACTGGCAAGATTTTGGTCCTGTCAGAGCTATTAAAATATTGAGTGCTTTCCATTGAGTGCTGGATCCTAGCTTGCAGCTTGCCTGCTTGTAAAAAATAAATAATAACAGACGAATTTATGCAGTTTAAAAGAGAAAAAATTTGAAACGCAAACGTACGTTTACTAGTCGGAAGTTCATACGTACGTGGTTTAATCTGTAGCAAACTAACTCTTCTATGATCGTCCTTTATAATTTAGGATTTTCTACTATAATATCCTGAATCACATGTTAGATGATTAAAAGTGTGTTTATATTAGTACTATATACCCGACACAATCAGCAGTATGTTATATGCAGAGTGCAATACGCCTAAGACACAAAAATTTAAAATTTTACCTATAATATTAGCTTTTTACATTAATATTGCCATCAACATTTGTTCATCTGCATATTACTTTTTCCCAAGATCTCTACAAAAGTTATGACGCTCGAATCAAAAACGGTTAATTACATATATGCAGTGATTTCGATACAGAGTTTCAGACCAATATAGGCCTATGGGGTATATATTAAAACCGAAATGTGACAAATATGTGAGTAATTTAACATAAATCACGTGCTAATGATACCAGAAGGCAGACTTGCATTGCACGCGTATGACCAATCAAAGATCACAAGAGATGCGTTACGACAGTGAGTCACTATGCGCTCATATATTGCCATCTGGCAAATTGTTCCAAGGCCTATGTGATCAAATTTGATTTTTTAAAAGCTTAACCTCCAGAAATTTTTCTTGTTTTGTTGTGTGGGCTTAAGCATTGTATTAAATCCAAAACGGGCGTACAGACGGCCTGACTAATTAACTTATTGACTGAATTGCTGGCTGACTGACTAACAAACTGACTGCTGCAACCTATGATCGTACTTGATAATTTTTTTCTACATTTCTCACCTTTTCCGCATTTCTAAAGTGAAGTACTTTAAATACCATGAACTATTTATAAGTTTGTAGTATGCTGACACAGCTACTAATAAACTTAAAATATAAAAAAATCAGAATCAAATTAAAATCTGAATTTCAAAACAAAGTCAAAATCATAAAACAGATACAAACCTAAATGCTGAACTTTAAGAATTATCACATTATTTCCGGTAATCGCGTTAATGAGTCCAACAAATTCTTTGATAAAATTCATTTTATTTTATTTAAGATTAGTAAAAATTTGAATTTTTCTTCTTGAGATGTAGAGGCGAATTGGGAACTGCAGTTATTTAAGAAGCTATTGAAATACGTTTTAATAAGTTTAAAATAGGGCATTTCAGTAGGCAGTTTTTTCATCTTCGATTATACCTAAAAAATCAGCATTTACAACAGCATTTAGGCGTTTGTAATTGTGATTTGATTTCATTTGAAATTCATGACTAAAAATTTTGAACATTATTAAGCAATATCGAATTTCTTGGTGTTTCTTGATTTCTGGAGTAATTTTTTGTAAAAAGCGGGGCAAGTTTTGATTTTGCTGCCAAGTGTGCTGGTAGTTTTTTTACAATTAAGTACGCTGTATAAAATGGTCTTGTTTTCAACAGTTAAATTGCAATTGCAGTAAAGTTGAAAAATCCTCATTGTTTTACTTTCAGTTAAGTTTGGCTTAAAAGATTTAATAACTTTGGATTTATTATACCATTTTTGTATTTACAAACTTTATGGCGCTCTAATAAGAAATACCTAAAACCATTTTTCACTTTTGACTCGGCTTGTATTTTTATGAAATCTATACGAAAGTTGCGTTCTTTAATAAATTTTTCCTAGCAATCTTCATCTTTTTATCTTCACCCTCGTCTAAAAATATGAAAGGATAATTCGCTAAGGAGCCAAACGACTCTTTTGATGCTGACTCTGGGAGAAGAGGCGGCATCTGGGTATCTATGACAACATCTCAACGCAATTATAGACGCTCTGATGCTGATGGTTTCTCGATTATCATCTCTATAATAGTATTCACGTAAAGCGGAGCTATATAATAGCTTTTTTAAACAACGCAGATGCTGTGAAAAGCGCGTGGTTTTAAATGGTTGAATAAATTAGTTAAAATGTTTTTATAATACTGCTAAATGTAAACAAATAAAAACGATTTTGCCAGCAAAAAATAGTGAAAAAATGAACAGAATAAAATGACCGAAAGACTAATAAACCAGCAATTAAAAAAGATGAAGAAACCCAAGCAGAAATTGGAAAAAGAAAAGCAATGACGAAAAGTCTAAAATTTAATTGAAAGGGATAATAATTACTTTTGGCTTAATTTGAAGTAGACATCCGCACTTTGGAAAGACTTACTTTACAGCTAACTAGTTTAATTTTCTGTTTACAGAATTACAATGTGCATAGTAACAACAAACTCGATAATTACAAGTTGCAACATAGTACAGATTTTGAGAATTTCAAGCAGTTATATAGATTATAATTTAATGGTTTTTATGTCAGCGAGCGAAGGTGCGAAGAGGTAGAGAGACGAAAGAGGACGAACTATTTAGAAGTGCGTGAAAAGAGAGACAGAGAAAGAGAGAGAGGTGGAAAGGAGGGAAAGAGAGAGAGAGAGAGAGAGAGAGAGAGAGAGAAGAGAGAGGGAAGAGAGGTGGAAAGGAGACAGAGATAGATAGATAGATAGATAGATAGAGAGAGAGAGAGAGAGAGAGAGAGAGAGAGAGAGAGAGAGAGAGAGAGAGAGAGAGAGAGAGAGAGAGAGAGGGGAGAGAGAGAGAGAGAGAGAGAGAGAGAGAGAGAGAGGGGAGAGAGAGAGAGAGAGAGAGAGAGAGAAGCAGGCAATAAAGCGATACTTTAGAGGGCCTTGTCAATTTAGCCTGTAGTCATGTTACAAATAAGTTAAAATTATTTCAACTTAAAGTATTAATTATTTTTACAGCTTAATGAGCAGGTAAATAACAGGTTGAATACTGTCTTTGTCGGTAGCACGTATGCCTGTAAGCCGGCGAAGACTAGCAACTCAAACCTAATTAGTAACGTTAAGATTCCAATTAGTTAAAATACAGAGTAATCCGTATACGTTGTGTCAAAGATAATGGATATCTCATGGCAAAGATGTTGTTAGCTGCATTTACCTAAATTCCATTACTATCGAATAGAGACAGACTTGTGTAAGTTACCATTGTAACACATATAATAGCACACTGAGCGTTGAAATAATTTATATCGCAACTCCGAAAAAAATTTTACAGCAACTTTTACTACATTGATTCAAAACAATGTATTTTTTAAAATGCTCTTGCTCTCTGTTCAAAAAAGATATCTTTTAGGTTTTCCATAAAATACTAGTTTTAGTAACTTTTCAGAGTTAAATTTTTAGCAAAACATGAGTGACGGTGGGCCAATTAATCTGAAAGCTTATATCCGATATTGATTTAATCAAAATTCGTCCAATGCAAAGCAAAAGAAACTCGATATGGCTAATAATCTTGTATATAAAAAACCGACATGCAACCGCAAACCTATTTGCATTTGAAAAAAGTCTATCAGACATCAGCTGGTTGATGAGTCGATACAAATTACACATTTGCCCCATGTTCACATTGGCATTTTAAATTAATTTTTTTTCGTACTCAAGCATCTTACAGAAGCCGACTTGATGTCGTCTAATTTTTCAAGATTGGCTTGTTTATACAGAAATAAATATGATTTATATAGAAATTTCTTTCACAGTTTTAGGAATGACAATAATCATTCCCGTTGTCATTGAAAGTTGAAAGTAGTGCAGACGATATCTAAATTTCTGCACTTTCAATAATTATGGTAGACACGAACAGGACGCTCGCCCATCCCGCCCTTAGCACCTCTAGATCGCGTTTTAAAAGACGTAATTACAACAATTCGTGTCTGTCGGCACCTGAAGCTGGACTGACCATATTTGGTGGTGGCGTGGATGCAGTGCCTTTAATTAGGGCGGCAGGTATGTTGCTTCAGGTGCGAGGAAAAACCACGCAACAGAAGTGTAAAACGTAAAAGTATCTTAAATATGTTCATCAACAACGTTCATAACTAATTGTGCATAACGTTAATTGCAAGATTATAATTAATAGTGGAATAAACCAGCAATGTTCGGTAGCCATACCCTTTGATTTCACGTCTGAGGTGAATAAAGGTGAATAAAGCTCACCTATATCGGTGGAGAATTGGTAAAGGTTTACGAAACACCTATCGAATAAATCTTTTACGCTGTGCAACGAACAAGCAACTTTTTGCCATTTTTGCTTTATTCGGAGTCATACGGTTCTACAGCATCTGTGTCCAGTTAACTACATTCATACTGATTAAAGAATCGTGGCGATATCATAGCGAAGAAATAGTTGTAGTAGACTAGTTTTTTATTAATAAAGTTGTTGGGCTAATTTTAAAGTTAAAGGTTCGCAGTAAAAATAACCAATATAATGTTTCAAGTTATGGCACTTGTGCGTAGTGCTGTTATAACAAATTGATTACGTTAATATAATAATTAAAATGGCGCACAAGCATAGCGTTGTTATCAAGCAATGAGGCCTTTACTACGCCGGGAGATCTTGTCTGGTTTTTAACACTAACCAATTTTTTATGTCTCATTGTCAGATTTTATCAATACTATTAATATCAGTCAACGCTAATTAAGTGATCAGTGATGCCAGGCTCCTATAATTATGATCATCAGCCCTTATTACTCCCTTCACAGGTTAATTAATAACTGTGATATATACGAAGAGGAGAGTGAGAAAGACATGAATGCAAGGGAGAGGCAATTGTATAACACAAAGAAATCAGAAATTAAATAAGATAAGGCACAGAGAAACAAAACAGACTAGTAGGAGAAACCATCTACTGATTTTTTGATCTCAAACTTACTACCGTCATTAATAAAAAATAATTCAACAATAAAGAAATGATAAATTCGATTTTTCACTAACTATTCAGTTGATTATATTGGAACGTTGTACCGTTCCAGTTCTTTATGGTTTTATCAGTTATATCAATTCCAGGCTTTACGATTTACATCCACAAAGAATACTTGCACGAGGCCACATATAGTAAACCATAAATCCCTGCAGTTAACTATCTATCCATTGAACATAGACGAAGTGCTATTTTGGGAAGAACCAAAAAACACAAGGCAGCTGTAAAAGAATTATAATTCAAAAACTGAATACAAAAACTGTGTAATTAGTAAAAAACTGTTTGGTTATTTAGTACATTGTACTAATTACTAGCTAAGCTGTAAAATGGCAATTGTATAATTAAGGAACAAGGCGAATGTAGAGAAAAATTCGTAAAAAAGCAGTGAAAATAAAACAAAAGACCGTAGGGAAAGAGTGGAAGAGAGAAAAAAGAAAAAGAAAGAGAGACGGAAAAAATAAAAGCAAGCAGCTGAAACGCGTGAAAGAAATATGTGATGGCGTGTATAACTGTCTGATTACTGGCTTAATTAGCATCCCGTCCTGTGCGGGCTGCTCACACCTGTCCTTGTCGCTTTTCATCATCACCTTTAATTACTAGCAATAAATGATAGTTTTTTGATTGAGAGCCGTCAACACGATAACAATGGCAATAAATCAACACAAAACTAACACGTTGTAACAACATTAAACTAAGATCCTACATGAACTTAGTTACAGAGCGCTTATAAACTGGAAACGTTTACATTTAGGACACCACATGCATGGGATATACTTCATATCAGGAAGTTACAAAACTAAACAATATAAAGTGCATATACTAGAATGTAAATGGACAAATAGTAATATTTGTGATACTACAAAGCAGCAGTTTTATTTAGCATGTTCATGCTATTGACATGAATTACGTTAAACCAAAAATAAGTATAAGCCAGTGTGTAAATGTACAACCAGTAATTTATGATAATACAAAGCAGCAGTTACTAATAAGATGTATCCAATTGTTGGTATAAATTAGACTAATATTATTTGTTTACGATTGATGTATCACATTTGATAGTCAAATAAATTGTTAACGTATTACGAAATTAATTTTAGGTTGTGGCACACTGTATAACTGAAGAAGATGCAATTCGCTTCACCTTGTCAACTTCTCTTGAATTCTTGATCATTAAGCTAAACACACAACCCGTTTTTTTGTAGCCGAAGTGTGACAATGTATTCTTGAAAATAAAAACCTGTGGAACGAACGATAAGAACAGACTTTTATTTATTCCTGTTATCAAAATATAACACTTACGTCATGGTGATGACGATGATCATTCATCGACTACCATTTGCCGCGCGACTGTCATCTGTCGATTTTTTTACATATTTGACTCATCCAGGGGTCATATTCATGTCGAAACAACACAGAGTCATCCTCTGCATTTGCGATATGCTACATTTGCTCTAATGTATATGCACTTAAATTGCTCATGACAATCTGACTCTTTAAAATTTTCTACGTTTCTTTATTCAGTAAAGTAAGATATCGCAAGTTTCGTTTATTATAATTAAATTGCATCTATCGCAATACCATAAATAAATTAGCAGTTCATAGGAGAAGTACAATGCAACTACTAAATACGACTGTGTAAATGTTGTGACCACTTAGGCTATAGATTATATGTGTATGCACTACATATGGTTATTGTCCAAATTTCCATGACTTTGTTCCATAAAATTCCTAAAACCTTGATGAATGCCTCAAAAAATTATACACACAAATCTTCGTTCATCCTCTTAATTATATAAACTTCATTTTAAATTTTAAACTATCAGAGTATTATTTTGTTTTTCCTTTGTTAACGTTTTTGTTTTGTTTCTCATTATTTCGTTTTATTTAATATTGTTTCCAACCGATTCATTTTACATTATTTTATTTTATAACATCATATCATTAGTAATTTACATCCTCCCCATCACATCGCATCGTATTTAATTGTATTTTATCTTATTGTTTTCTATTATAGCCCGAAAACGGCCCTGTCTCGGCTGTGTAAATTATTTAGAACGTCACCTATCTTGTGCATCCCATCAGCACTTCATCCCATTTTGCACAAGCTTCATTATTATCCACTTCATCTTGTTACGAAACACAAGATACTGGATGATGCTGGGCAAACGTTAATGCTCATTATGTATCTAGATTAGAGTGAATAGAGGGTAATCAGGATGCAATCTGATACAAGCAGAGCTGTTTAACTCTGAACAAATAAGCCAGTGAATGTGCAAAGAAAAGGAAAAGTCAAGAAAGCTAACGCAAAAAGAATATTTTCTTTCCACAGGCCGTATTTAAACGTTATTAGTCATATTGTTTTCGGAAAGTTACTTATCAGCTATTTGAATTCCTGAAAATGGCAAACAAATAAAGGTATTTACTTACCTAAGTTAGGAATTATTGTAAGTTATAATTAACTTCGCAGTAATAAAGCGATTTCTCCATGTTGTTTTCTGTTACTTACAGTTATAGAATAAATTTTATACTATCGGGCGGTAGCAAAAACTCATGTCCGATTATGTTTGAACGCGGGACTTACTTTCCGTTTTAGAGGATGACTGCACAGGACTTAAACAAATTCTCTTTAATCTCAAGTATTCTTCTGTAGATTGCAAGTAAAACATATTCGAGAATAAGGCACGATAGAAAACGTACTGTTTAATAAAATCGAACAAGAACGATTTATCGCACATTTTATTAAACGTAGCAGTTAGATTTGAACTACAAAACTGGTGCCATTTTGCATTAAAGTTATTGTTAAATTCCCAAGTGACTAAGTAATAAAAACACCATTTGTAGGTACTTGTTGCTATTTTATTTAGACACTTAATTTTGGCGCATGTCGCCTCTTTTAATTTTAATTTATTCTTATATAAAAATCATTGCAAGATGGGCTGGGCAAGCTGCTATATCTTTTCGTTATTCATATATACTCATTATTTCAATAGCTTTTTGCGGCTTGGCACGTTATGGTAAGTTTCACCTATATGTAGAAAGGCCACAGTCGCAGGTAATTTAAGTGTATAACACCACTGAATTCCAACTAATGGAAAGCGTAATATTTACAACAAAACCGCAAGAATTAATAGATAACTTCGTATAACATACTGAACTTGTTCCAGTTTATACATTATTTACAAGCTATACTTCTTCGCCACACCGACAAGTGGCACCAACATTCACATGACTGGGCCAGTTGCAAATAACAAGTCTAGCGTCAAAAACCAGATGATCAGGACATCTACGAAGATAAGCACGTTCATACTTTGTTCCCCAAAAAGAACATTGGTAAAAGCGTTTGCAGTTAGTAGGATCTATGAATAACCCATTACGTGGACAAGTGAATGACCACACATTGCAATAAGAAGGCAATCTTCTAGTTGCAATACGATCTTGATGCATATTTATCACTTGTGGGTGCCTTGTTACTGATTTAGCAACACCTGTCAGTGTTGCAGCTGTTGTTGAACCAGTAGTAGTTGCCAGTGACAGTTGTTCTCCACATCTACAAATGTCTGCCACATTGACGCGATGGGACCAGTTGCAGAAACCTGTATCGCTATCAAAAACCAACAGATCGGGACATCTGTGCAGAAAAGCTCTTTCGTGAACTGTGCCCCAAAATGCGCATTGGTAAAATCGTCTGCAATCTGTTGGGTCAATAAATAATCCATTGTTAGGGCATTTGAATTCAATTTCGTTGCACTGAGTTGTTAACGTCAACAAAACATCAACTGTAGTTAGTTCTTCACTAGATGTTGGAGTTAATGGCTCGGTGGAAATTGAAAAGTCAGTTATTGATGTCTCAGTGATTGTCGCCGTTGATAATTTGTCAGTAAAAATAGGTGATGTCTCATATTCTCCAGTTGGCTTGATTACTGTTGTTGGTTCATCAGTAGCAATGCTGTCAGTTAGCAGATACTCAGTGGTTGTGGGCAGCGATAACCCTTCATCAATGAAAGTAGTATCAGTTTTGGGTTCTTCAGTAAACTTGGTTACTATTGGTGCTCCAGTAGCTGTGCTATTAATGAACAGATACTGGGTAGTTATAAGTGACGATTGTGCTTCATTAATAACAGTAGCATCAGTTTTGGATTCTTTAGTAAGCTTGGTTACTGTTGTTGGTGCTTCAGTATCTGTACTGCCAGTTATCAGAAGTTCAGAGGTTGTAGGAAATGATTGCCCTTCATCAGTAACAGTAGTATCAGTTTTGGGTTCTTCAATGAATTTGGTTACTCTTTCTGGTGCTCCATTATCTGTACTGCCAGTTGGGGGCTGTTTGGTTGTTATGAGTAATGAAAATCCTTCATCAGAAACGGTATCATCAGTTTTTGGTTCTTCGGTAAAATTGGTTATGGTTGTTAGTACTTCACTAGCTGTACTGTCAGTTATTTGCTGTTCAGTGGCTGTAGGCAATGATAACTCCTCATCGGTAAAAATAGTGTCAGTCTTGGATTCTTTATTAAACTTGGTTACTGTTGTTAGTGCTTCAGTAGGTGCACTGGCAGCTATTAGCTGTTCAGTGGTTGTGGATAATGATAACCCTTCATCACCAAACGTAGTATCAGTTTTGGCCTCTTCTGCTAACGTGGTTAATGTTGGTGGTGCTTCGGTAACTATGCTGTCAAGTATCAGTTGCTCAGTGGTTGTGGGCAATGATAATTCTTTATCTGTAAACGTAATATCAGTTTTGGATTCTTCAGTAAACTCGGTTATTGTTTTTGGTGTTTCAATAGTTGTACTGTCAGATATCAGTTGTTCAGTGATTGTGGGTAGTGTGCCAGCTATTGACGGTTCTTCTTCACGCGTCTGCTGTTCGCTTGATGTGGTTTCAGTTGGAATCGTCTCGTTGAATCCTTGTTTACTTACTCTGTTTTTATCAATTTGTTTGTCAATTGTTGCAATTATTTTGGAGATCTCTTTGGTGACTTTATCAAGCTCATTGAAGATGTGTGCCAATAAAGCAAAATTTCTTGAACTCTCTGGGCAAATTTGAGCAAAATCGTCAAGATCCAGTGTCCAGAAACAAAATCCCCCCAAGTTTTTGTTTACCATTAATGTTACCTGGAATGAAAATTAATAGCACTTACACACAAATTTGAAATGCTTGTAGGAGCTTAAATGTTTATAATGCTAAAATCTTGTTACCATTGTACACATTAATTTTGTGTAAGGTGCACCAAAAGTTTTTGCTAATATCAGGATGCACAATGAAACATGAAAGAAGGTGGAGAATCAATAAAGAAGGACATTGTCATTAAGAATTACAACTAACAATTCCATTTCTAAAATGCGCTTTTAAAGTAGATAAGAAAAGCAACAAGTTTATGCTGTAAAAGATATAAGTTACCTTTGCGCTCAGGCTATCTTTATTCTCATATGACACCCATTGGTCTCCTTTAAACGCATAAGGAACTTCTTGTTCTTCGCTGTAATGCAACTGATATTCTGGAATTACTTTCGCGCAAATCTGAAATGGTGCAGATCTGCAAATCAGTTTGTTAGGCACGTGCTCAGTGCAAATTATCAAGAATAACAAAAAATACCTTAATAAAAACTATATAAAATCAATTATTTACAATCTTAATAGCAAGATTATCATTAATGATGGTACAAATCCTCTTTTAACTGAAACTTGAAACCAAATTTTGAAAACCGAAAATGTGAAAAAGTTTCAACACAGCCTGGATTTGAACTAGAGACCTCTTGCTTACAGGGTGGATGCTTTGACCAGTGGAACTACCCAGTTTCCCAGCGATCATTACATTCTAAGTTGGTCCCTCGAATACCTCATAATAAGCAAGAAATCCTGATTCTCTAGTGTAATCTCCTTCATTGCCCACACCGTTCTGAGGTGCTGCGACTCCATTATTGCTAACATCCTCAAGTGTAAATGTACGTCCATACGATGGGATTCCAAGGATAAGTTGTTTAGAAGCTGCGCCTGACTTTAGATAAAAATCAATAGTCCATTCCTAACAAAATAACCAAAGCATTCATTTTTAATTTTTGTTTTTAAACTACTTTGTGGGATCATAAATAAAATAGTTTTACAGACAAAAGGCTAATAAAGCTTAAAAAAGATTAATTGAAAAAGATTTACACACCACCTATTTACATAAACCTACGCGCAATAAATACGTTAAATTGTTTCTTCACAATTAACAAAGGCTTGAGTATAGATTTCCATCTTTAAGTTCTTACCACATTAGATGTAGTTAGTTCTTCTCCACTTCTTGTTCTAAGTGGTGCATTGTGTCCAGTAACTGACTCCCATGGACCATGGTAATCATAAGTAAACAAATTCAGAAAATCCACCCACCTGAAAATTTTTGTTTGTTTAAACAGTATCACAACACATGTGCAAATTCTGAAAACAGGTTTTTCCCCAAACATATTAGATTTATATAGTTTATCGGATCACTCTGGTGTTCCCACAGATCATACAACTGGAAAGTTGGTCTTTATAAACTACTAAACTACAACTATTTGCGCTACAACTTATACTGAACAGGTCATTCAACAGGCGAACTGCGACGGTAAATCTATTGTGCTACTGATGAAATAAATGAATGTGAAAATAGTTACTTGTGTAGCTAAAGATTAATTTCTGCATAAAGGTAATGACAATATCATTAAATAAATTAACTGTAACGGCATTTCTAAATTAGGACCTTAGGTATGGCTTCCGTTGTTCCAAATAAATTTTTATCATGTTTATAACATGTTGGTTCTAATTTACAATTTCCTGCATTCGTTAGTCGATGCATAAACTAAAACGAAACATACTTAACAAGTTCTGGTATATCATATCCAGGATCTATGAAGAACGGACTAGATGGTGCTCCAAGAGAGAGTAGTAAACGTGGTTTTCCCATTTGACTAGCCTCATCTTCGTAAGCTTCTTTTAGCTCCTAAATAAAAATTAAAGACCTGGGAATTTTAACGGTTAACTACCAGCTTTAAAATATCAACTGTTTGCCATGTTAAAAACTTAAAATCACGACTACTACACTTAAAGTTTCCATAATTGACTAGTAGTAAAATAAGAAAACATTGCCTTTGTGTTTCGCTGATAATTTAAAAAACTTACTTTTACAAGCGATACGAGATTCTGTTTGTCTTCTGGCCTGCCGCCATTACTTCCAGGAAATTCCCAATCCAGATCCAGCCCATCAAAACCGTTTCTTCTAAGGTAAGTTATACAATCCTGCAATAAAGAAAAAGGGCTGCTATTTCGGATACATAGACGATGTGCTACTGCTGCTGATGATGATAACGATGCGATGGTGGTGGTGGTGGTGTTGATGATGATGATGATGATAACGACGACGATGATGATGATGATGACTACGACGGCGATGATGATGCCAACGATGACGATGATGACATATTTAGCCAGAACCTATACAAACATGCCAGACCCACATAGTTATCATACCAAAATAATGGAAAAATGTTTTTCAGTACTAGGACTAAAAACTGCACCGCTTAAAAATACCACCTGAAAAAGAGTCTCTATTTCAGAAATCTACAATTGCTAATTCCTAATTGCTGAGTGGCCTATTGCACAAAAACAAACAATAGACAGAAAAGCATAAAAATGCCTGGTCTGCTAGGCATTGGCAATAAAATACTGTGTAGTTTACCTTTATAAATATAGCTCTATTTTGTGCTGTTAGCGCCATATCACTAAACACTAGAGAGCCAGCGTTTGCTCCTCCTATTGATAAGAAGACCCTTAATTTGGGATTTTCCTCTTTCTTCTTCATCACTCGTTGATAGAAATCTAATAAATATGACAATCTGGAAATCAAATTTATTGTACCAATAACTTTCGCTAGATGTCAAATTATTTAAAAACTAGATCAATCTAAGTGGCGATTACTACGATACTATTGTTAAAATAGTCAAAATCTATTTAATTTAGCTTAAAAGTAAAAATATGCGCAACGACAGCCATTCACTATTCGGTAGCAGTACACGAGATTACAAGTGCCTAAATAACGGCAACGACGACGACAGCGATGACAAAGATGACACCAACAGCAGCAACAAACTGGAATGATCAGTGAGTGGTTCATTATCACTCATCACTTATTTTAGCGGCTCCCAATGTTTTCTTTGGTCTTTTACAGAAGAAAACGTCGCACCCACTACTTTCTATGGATCGCACTTGGCTTGGGCAGATATGCATCTTGTTCCTAGTATCTTTACAAGTATTAAATAAAAGATGAGGAATAAAAATTCTACTAAAATAGTTTTCACTGTAATAATTGTTTATGTCATTTCCATTCTTGGCAGGACCTTCTCTTTATTTACAAAGAAGGCTAAAAAGAAAAAATTCTTGTAACAGGCCAAATGGCCACTTTGTGTTACAGCCTACTGGTTGAGAACCGCTGACTTATGTCGATATAATATGATTTTCAAAGTTATTATCAATCTTTCAAAGGAGGACGCAATTACAATTCTTGTGCTTTTGAACCCAAACTTGAACGAAAAGAAATTTGAAAAAGCTGACTGAATTTACCATTTGATTTCAGGTGCAACATCTTAATCACTAAATCACACAGTTCCTTATTTTTATAGTAGATCTCAATCTAATCCTGGAAGCTTCCGAATTGGTACATTTGCAACTACTAATTTACTCGCGCTGAGCAATCATAGGGATAATATTAATTTTTTAATTAGCCTAAATTTGTTATTACTCTCGCGCAAGTAAGTTAACACTTGTTGGACCGGTCAGTGTGCGACGAGAACTGAATTAAGAGCTGCTATGATTACAAGGGTTTACATTTCCTTCCCTTTTATTAAGTTAGATTTCGGAAATTCACCTTTAATGAATAATTGTGAGTTCTTTCCATCTCTAAAAGATAATTTTGAAATTAAAATTAAAATAACTAATCGTTCTTGTTATTTTTTTACTACTACAATTTCCATACCTTCATCATTTGGTTCAAGAATGCTGACAGTGTGATGAGTAGTGAGTTTGGCAAAAGCGTAGATAACGTGCGTACATAATTCAGCCGGGATGTCCTCAGGTAGAAACCGTGCCGCACCTGGACGATATTGAGACCAGTTTGTGAAGTAACAGATAGACATGTAGTCTTGACTTGACGTGGGTTGAACCATAGTCCCTGAAACGGTACAGTAAAGGCTTTGGTAGAAGGTAATAAGGATCTTAGCCAAAATCAGTCATAAAAGTTACTTACATATATTTACACAACTTGTACAAACATGCTGTTCTTTATATCGTTTCTGATGCCCTTGTTATTTCGCTTAAACAACTATAGCAACAGCAGCAGGAATTAAGTGACAAGAATCATTTTTCTGCTATCGAACGAAGTGAGAAACATAAAAAATAAGTGCAACAGTTGCAATAATTACAATAAAGAAATAATCAGAAACCCTGCTGTAAAGAATTTGAAGCAAATAACATGTTATCGCTACGGGACAAAAAACTCTTTCGCCAGAAATGCGACTCAGTCCTGGAATTCACTAACATTAGAAATTAAGCAAATTCTTTTCTTCCTTCAAATCTAATTTAAAATCCCTAATGATGATTAGATATTAATGCCCTCCTATATCATGATAACATACACACATGCGCAGATTTCATTTATCCCTAGCGCTAGTAAACTGTCCAAACTGCCCCAATTATACCTATTCGATTTTTTATGTAACTATTTGGTAACTAGGCCTGTCACTGTACTTGCATTTCTTATTTTTCTCACTGCAGTCCTACTTTTGTATTCCACTGTCGCCTTTGCCTCCAATAGTGAACGTTTTACGAATGTTACTTATAATCTCAACTTTTGTGTATTTATATGGCAAACAAAGATGTTATAATACGATTTTGTTAGGTATAAACTAATGATTTCGGAACTTTAATGGGAAGTCAGACCACAGATCTTACTAAGAAATTAATAATCCTTTATACCTGCTACCCCAGGTACCGTTTTCATATTGTTATTCAAAAATTATCATTTTGTCCGCAATTCAGTGCTAAAGAGATGAGTTCACAATTAAATATCTTCCTAAAAACTGATAACCTTTAATGTTTGTAGAATGCAATACTATTCTATTGATATTAAAAAACTTACCTGACGATCCTGCTGTCAGCTCCGTTTCAATCCTTAACGAATCAGCCACCAAAAACATTACTTCCATCAGCAGAATCTAGAAATATGATAAAAATATTTAATTAGAAGCCTAATGCTTAGAACTATAATTTAAGGTGTGAGATATACGACATTTTTTACTCTACAGCATGCGATTACATCTTGTCAGAATCATTTTTGTCCCAGCTAGGGATTCTTGTATTCGCGCTGCGGTTTCTGCTATGGCCAATGTTGTTAAGCGGCAAGTCATCGAGTCTTTTGCTCATTTATCTATATTTTCGCTTAAAGTTTGCAAGGAAAGGAGAAGAACTGAAGAAATAAAGAAATAATTGCCACAAAAAGAAATGTGAAGTGTGTATTTTATAATGTTAAATATTTTCTAGCTAAAATATTTAAAAAGTAATTAAATTGCTGAGAATAGCCACAATTTAAAACAGCTAGTCGTAACTATTTTTTACTTGATATTTGCTTATCAACGATATTAAAGGAAAGGAATAGACAAATGATGTTGTATACATACACTGTTTATCCTCATGATTTTCTGACACTGTCTAACAATCCGGGTGTGCACTTTGTCTTTCAGTTGGTAGCAAGCTCTGTTGCGCTTACCTTCTACGTATCGTCTAATTTTTCTCAAGTTAAGCAGGCTTTATAAGGACGGATCCTATTTTGCACATTTGTTCCTTAGCTGCCAACTGGCTGTTTATTGTATGTTTCGCCCCATTGTTTTTTTGTAATCGCTAATTATTCTTTTATAATTAGCGCGGCAGTGAAGCATAAGTCTCCCCTTTGCAACTGACCGTGAGACATGCTTTCGTTTTCAAGCTTTCGTAACTTTGTCTCTTGTCTTTATGTTTATAGCTTGCCATAGCAGGCGGTTAATGATCTTTACATATCACATGTGAAATATGAGGACAGTTCTATCGAAAGTATGAAAGAATGCAATAATGATTTACACACAGCCAATCAAATTTCATTTACCTTTCTATGAAACTGCGTGATCATTTCAAAATATTTTCTCTTTTTATAGATTCAGCATTAATGAGAATAAATTATTTCAGTTTTTTGTATAGTCTCTTGTCCCCAGATATAAAGTCTGGATAGCGACTAAAAAGGCTTTGCCTAGAGAGTTTCCTTCTCGCTTGCTTACTGTTTCTTTTCTAATTGTTTTTCTGCCTCTCAGTTTGTTTGTACTTTGCCCCCTTGCCCAACTATTCCGGATCGTCTAAATCTCTAAAACTCATATTATGCTAAAAATCCTGCCACATCCTTGAAAGAATGAATCAAGACTGAAGACAATAGCTTTGTGATCTAACTGACCTTTACACTTATATCCAATATTCCATTTATCCTCCTAAAATAGTTTTTTAGAAAGAAGATTCTAGGTTTAACTACAGCCGAGATTTGGTCAACTATTGTGGTTTTTCTGACCATTATCATAGAAACTTTTTTAAATAAGCCAATATGCGTAGATACAAAAACGTCCTATCTTTATAACAATAAAGTTATTCAAGTACATTAGTACTAAGTAGTAGTAATAAATTAAACTAACATATGATATCAGCTTTCAAGCCTTGTTTGCGGGATTGTCCATTTAGACTTCTCAGTTCTCATTAAGTTTGAGACTGACTTTTATTTATTGTATTTTTTTATTTTTACATATTTCATGTATTTTTTGCACAAGTCATGTAAGATAACAACTCCTTTCTGTTATAACCATGTTGTTCGGAGTAGTCACTGACAACATTCGCATACTTGCAGTGGCATAATATGATGCGTGAAAGAGTAGCTGAACTGCAGGTAATGCATGATAATGGCAACATATGTTCTGGGACATAGCAAAACACATCTAAATGGGGCGTGGAGGGACAGAGTCCGTCTTTGCCAAGCCTTTTACAAGTTCAAAAAAATCTGGTATATAATTAATTACAAAGGATTTTGCTGATACCGGTACTGCTGCTACTCCTAATTCTGTTACTAGCGGTATCTACTGTTATTATTGTCGTCGTCGTCGTCGTCGTTTCTACTTCTGGTGCTACCAGCTAATTCTGCAGTTGCTATTATTGCTACATTTAGGCTTACTGGGCCTACATCTACTACTACTTTTGCTTGCTGGTGCAGTCGTTATTGTTGATTATTTCGAAGATTATGAAACGGGCAAATTACGAAATCTGTTATTAAAAAAGCAAAAAACTAAAACTTTTTATAATGCCTTGAAGTACATACGCACATGTAATGCTTATTTTCAAAATTCGTACATTAAAAACTCAATAAGTTGTAACAGCAGTTTTTCAAGTTAACCGGGCGGACAGAACTCCGTTGCACCTGGGTAAGTACATTTAATTTCAAGTTATTTTTAAAGATAGGCTCCTAGAACAAAAACCAATGAAATGTAACAAGTTGGTATTTCAAATCAAAGCAGCTGACTACGGAGCCCCTAAAGGGACATACGAAAGAAAAATAAGTCATTCCCCGAGTTACTAACTCGTCTCCCCGAGTTAAACCTACAACTCGTTAATCCCCTCCCGCCGAGTTATTGAATCATTCCTCCAAGCTAATGATTAATGTTGTTTATGCGCCATGTTAATTCCTGCAATTGCTGTCACAGTGTGTAAGTTATTATCGTTGCTAAGAAAATTTCACTAAAAGTATAGTGAAATGACTTAGCAAGTGTAGTGCAATTTATTGTTCCAGTCAATCACATCGTTATATACATGTAAAATAGTGTACGCTAAATGCGTGGAAATATGGACTGGTTGAATGAATATTAAATTATTTGCTACTAAAATTATACTGTTATTTTTTGTCTACATAAATGAAAGAGTAAGCATTGGGCGAAAAGAAGCTACTTATGTAGTGGACTTTATTTATTTGACTGGAACAACTTAATTCAATTCGGGGAAGGAGTTAGTAACTCGGGGGAATGACTTAAATTTTTTTCTTGCCTCTTCAGGGGCAACCAATTTTAACAGCATAACTAGTGATCATGGTGATAATTAAGTTAAAGGTGACAAAGCGATAATTATCTTGTCCCTTAATTTATCTGCACGGTGAGCTGCAGATTCGACGACTGCTCGTCGAGGCATAGACCGTGAGTATCATAGGTTTCATGCACGGAAAAAATTGTGCTAATGTGTAGGAAGTTGTTTTTTGATAAATTTTGTAATGCTATTTTGTTTGATGTGGAAATAAATATTACATTACATCATTAATATTCGAAAAGATGAAATTACTCCTTTAATAGCGAGTGTCTCAGAACTCAGAAATAATGTAACTAATTGGCATTTTAAGCCATTGTAGAGAATGAAGTCTCCGTGCAATATCTCAAATATAAAGAAATGCAAAACAAAATCAAAGTTTATAGCGATGGAGATATTTTTAAGATATGAAGCAACTAGTTTTTTTGGATTAAAAGCCTAATTAGTATTAATAAATGGCTATATTAGTATATAATAAGTCGATATTAAAATAATTTTTTCTTTATTACGAAAAAATGACTGTAGTTAGAATAATTCAGTGCAACAAATTATGTGGTGTACTATCGTATCTTGTACATGAACTTGCTAAAAACCTTATTAAATGTAATTGTGAAGTTTGCTTCAGAAGCATTATTAAATTTTCAGGAATAAATTAACAGTTATCAAAAAATATAGAGCCTTTGTAAAACTTTTACCAGATATCTTTTATCACACACAGTTAGTCACTGACAGTATAGTCTCAAGAACTTGAAGTAACATTGGCAAATCATTTTAGAAAAGTAAAGTCAAAGGTAATGAAAATACATTACTGAAAATCTAATTTAAGACTAATTATCAGTTAGCAAATATGAAAAGTGATACCTGTGGTATGCCCGAATAATGACAAAAATCATATCATTTATTGTAAGGAATACTAAAGAGGAGAAAAGACTAGAAATGCAAATCTCGAGAATATGGCATCATGGCCTTTCCTGCATCAACGTAGAAAAATTTAGAAGCATTCAGTAGCAAACTTAAAATCGTGTCATAGTTTCCTTTTTTTGTATATTTAGTGATACACAAATCTATTCAGACTACACTTTAACATTTGTAAAAATCCTTGATATTGGCAATTAGTTATTTCTGGCAATAATATTCAAACGTATACTCACACACAAAAACGTACACATATGCATAGCTCACCAAATGTTTGCAGGTTTAGTGTACACGAAACACAAAGTTAACCTACATTACATTGATGAATATGACACAGTGCAAAAACATAATACCTATGAAACATAACACACTAGCATTACACACATAAAAATAATATCTTCTTTTGGAATAGTTCTCAAAAAGTCATTAAGAATTTTCAGCAATTATCACAAGTGGCCAACCCACTTTTATAAATAATTAAGAAAACAATAATTACAACAAATAAATCAATGAACTGATCACTAGTTAAAAACAATATCAGCTAGTGTTGTAGTACTTGAATCTCAAACTCTGACTCAAGCTTGACTTGAATCGCAATTTGCTTTAGACTCGGACTCTACTTGAATCACTGATTTGAAACTTGCATTTGACTTGTAATAAATGACTCGACTCGGATTCGAAATAACGAAGGAATGACTTGACTAAAGACTCGAACTAGTAAAACAACCAATAATTATGTGTGCTATAACTAAGTAATTACAACCATCTTAGTTACAAAAGTATTTCAATTCCATGCTCAATCTAATTAAGGTTCATTATCTACAGCCATCTTTTATACTAGCCTAAAATGGAATTCTAAAAGTCTCTGGGCTCCCAGACTGCGTTTGTCTCCACCCAGTTAAAAAACGTTTCCGCATTATTATGACGTTAAACCTACACTCGACATTGAATCAGAAAAATTCAAAATACATCAAACACCCCCTTTAACAGCAGGGTTTTTAAGCTGCTAGTATGCCTATTATTTAAATAGGCGTTCAGTTCATGTGATTTGTTAGTAAGAACACACGTAGCTCAGTTTGTCAGATGAAAGCATATTTTAAAAATTTTGACGTAGTACTTCTTAAATGTGTCAAGTAACTTGAATAACTTCCTGTAGATTATAATTAGCACTCCGCACTGTAGCGCCACTTTGCGTTATAGATACTCAGTATAACCATACTCGGTAAAACCACTGCAAAATTGCTATTAAATATTGATGTACAGCAAAACTTAAAATGTCAGTAAGCAAAATAACACCAAAATTAACAAGAACAATTTATTACTATTAAACAAGAATTCGACAATCGATTATATCTTGGATTATCCCAACTTGAAATTCGTTTTGAAATTGAACATGACCATATGAATGTAAATTAGGACTCAGACGTAGACATAATGACTTGACTCGAACTTGAACACACTGACTCAAGACTTGACTCGGATTAGGACTTAATAACTTGGATTTGGGCATAATGACTTGAAACCTGACTCGAATTTGGGCCACAGTATCTTGAGATTTGACTAGGACTTGAACCCAAGGACTTGGGACTCGACTTGAACTGAAAGACTTGACTACAACACTGATATCAGCACAGCAGTGATTGTTCTTGCAACAACCGCACAGACGAAGTTCCGGTTTTCACTTCCAGAAAGCACTGGTTTCTGTGTTAACCTTCATGAAGTCTCCAGCAGTTGCAAGTACACCAAAGCTTAGAAACAGCAACTGAAAAATATAAAGTGAAAGTACACTATTATGCTGGGAAATATAAATGCACTTTTACTTAAAATGGTACCATACTAATCTCAAATGGTTAAACCTCGCAAATGACAAAAATTGTGTCTATCAAAGTCTTGAAAACAAAGCTTCTCCATTTCTTTTTATTACTTTGTCTAAACTTGCGGAACCTTGCATTCTTCTATTTGAAAAAAATCAGCGCCACCTCGCCATTGACGCACGATAAAACAGAGTTCATCTTTACAAATTCACCAATAAAAAGACAAATGTATTATCAATAGTTAACTAAAATTAATTGATGCTGGTGTAAATGCGTAAGCAAAATATTAGATTTTTATGCCTAAATTGCAAACAAAATGTGTTTACTGTATAACATACAGAACAAACTGTGGCAAAGCATGTTGCAAAACTCTAGTGTCAGCTCAGACTACAGGCTAGAGTACGTACACATTGTAGACGTAAGGTAGAATTTGGCACAGTTTCAAAGGTGGAAAAGAAGCCAGAATATAAATGGGAAATAATTATCTGATTTAGTATATTTAGAACATTGTTGAGCCCTAATTTTACTATAATTTAAAGCCTCAAATGACTATGGAGGCATGGATTCAAATCTAACCAATATAGTCTGTAGACTATGACTCGTGTACCAAGTGCAATTTGCTTATTGCTATTCACGACACTAACCCGCTGCCCAGGAATTAATTCGATTCTCTACCCATGTACTAAAAGGTAATACAAATTTTCCAACTTTTACTTATCTTTGTCACAAGGTGATTTGACAGAGTGCAGAAAACTACAGATTATTACATGAAAAGAGTTTCGCTGCTTGCATTAATTATAGCCCTGATTATAGTAATTTTATGCACTTAAGCCTCAAGGTCAGTGAGCTTAGCAGTATGTCATTTCCCACTAACAGAGCAAAATCATGCGCATACTGGATGTACAGTTTGATTGAGCATGCCACTGCCACCATTTCTAATCACCTGAAGTGGAGCTACTGTTGATTATTTTCCCGGTATGCTGCCACCAAAAAATAAACATTGGTGCACATGACTAATATCGTGTTGATTACGTTTAAAAGTTCTTAAAAGCACAATCAAAAGTATACTTGACGTACATTGTACTTTAATTAATTACAAAACCCCGTATAGTTATCAATTACCATTGCGGCAGTCATATGTTAAAATTTCCTTTACATGTTAGCGTTATGCATCCGTAGGTTATTATCAATAATTTGAAACATTTCTTGCGGTGACGGAATTCGACCTACTTCTAATTTCGACCAAACTGGTAAATCTGAAAGTGCAGGAAAAATGATTATAAATCTCAAGATTATTATTAATGCTGGAACAAACCCACATTTAATTAAATTTTGATACCAGATTTAAAGCATCAGAAATTTGAAAAAGTTGGGATACAGACTTGATTTGAACCAAGGACATTCTTCTTACAAGGCAGATGCCATGACCACTCAGCTACTGTATCTAGTGGTCAAGGCAGCCTAAAGTTCAACCCTATAACTGGCCAACAGAATTCAGCATTTCTAGTGTTAGATCAATCACACTACAAAATAAAATTAATTAAGTAGTTAGAATCACTCTAGCATGAGAAATTTTCAAATTTCTGTGATTTAAATTCTGTGTTTCATGCCTACTATCAAAATTCAACAATTGTGGGTTTGTTCCAGCAAGGAAAAATATAAACGAAAATATCTAAAAAACTTCCTATAACTTTATCTATCAGTATATTACGCTGTTATCAAACCCAAATTTCAAAGCACAAATAAAAATGTCACCATCTCGCAAGCTATTAGGCTAGCACAGATCTATTTAAATAGCGCATTTGAGAACCACATCGGGAAAACAAAAAAAACTGAAATAACAAAACATGTGAACGATCAGCAAAAAACACATTGAAACACAGATATACAAGGACAGACTGAATGGTTTCATTGCTTCACAGTATCAAAAAACTTCTTGTACACTGGGCACTCATTAATTCATCAAATCACCATAGCGACCTCAACTTGAGCGTGTGCGTGGAACCCCTCTTGGCGTGGGGCCCAATTTGTACACATCTGTCCAAATGGATTAAAACCGGCCCTGAGCCTAAGTATAATACACACAAAATATACCAATATCACCAATATACATATACAAGCATACCATTGAATTCTACTTCGAAAGCACCAGTTGAAAGAAGCTGACTTTCAATGAAGTTAGATATAAAAAATGTCATCATGCACGCATAAACCTGCAACAGAAATAACACAAAAACTTGTTATACTATACAGCAACAAAGTGACACTATTAATGTTTTAATTACAGGGTATACATGTGAAATAAAACTTAAAAATCACTATAGGTAATAATAAATTATTTATTTATGGATTTTTTAATGATGCAGCATAGTACAAAAATGATAAATACTCAAGTGTGCATGTACCCATTATATAAACAAAGGCAAATATTATTTATTTTTCTTCATAAAAGCATAATTCTTGGCCAAGTAAGTCTGTTGCACAAATCAAATGCAAGCTTACCTTGTTTTCACTTGCCCAAATAAAAAAGTTTGGTGTTTCCATGCCAAATTGCTGGAACGGATTGATCCCTGATATGATAATGCCAATTATTACAAACTTTACCATTGAAAGTATTGAAGCTAGCTGAGCATTAAGAGGTGGTGGCGGGTAATTGGAACCCTCAACTGTCAGTTGAGGGTATTTCTGGTGTATGGCAGCAGCAAACTGCTCATACACCCTACGGTATCCTCATGAGTAGCTGCAAATAAAATAAACCAAGATTTACAACAATGACAATTTTTTGTATCAAATTCGTTGCAAAATTAACTAAAGTATACTAAAAAAGAGTTCATTCTTTTTTATAATACTATTACTTTTGTTAGTAAGGACAATTAGTGAAGAGATTAACCTTGGACTATTTTCTAAACCCAAGATTCTTCATTTTAAACAAAGGAGTTCAATTCACACTCTCCTGCTAGCATTAATATGAATTGCAAAAATGTTAAATGTTAAAGTTTAGTAAAGTTACTAAATCGACAGACGAGTAGCTAAATCACACAAGACAATAATTATTTGTTCATACATTGGACAGTGTACACGTGTTTTTAAACGTAGTTTTGGTTCTTTTTTTACAAATTAGCACACATACATAAAATATAATGTATTTTTGCATCCTGCAGGTATCCATGAGAGACAGACCTAGTAATTGTAATTCTACACATGTGCAAGCAAGCATTTGTTCGCTTGCATGTTATGGATAATTAAAGCCAAATGAACCAATCACGGACTGGTGCACTTTTTGCATTAGCAAGGTTGACAATAAAAATACTTCTGTTAACGTCTAATCGCACTGGTAATATTTTTTTAACCCGCGCTCGGCTGGGAATTTTATATTTCTTTGCACATTCACATACTTAATTGACGCAGTCACATAAAAGCGTACTGTATCTCTTTAATTTAAAGGTAAAACACAACAATTATTATAACATTGTTGTTTCGGCAAGGGTGCAGCTTCGGCCAGTGTTGCCATTTCGTAAAATGCTGATTATCGCATTGCAAGCTAAAAAGTATCGTATTTTGGCAAAATCAGTGTATTACTGGCCGAATAATGTTCCCACTTATACCATAATTATCGGAACGTATGTTCAAACCGTACAAAAAAGAGACTATACCATAATCGATAATTATACGATAATTTAGTAATGCAAAACAAAAACTAAAAAACAAAGCAAGAAAAAATGTTCACAGAAAATATTTAAAACATCACTGCTAACCAGTGGGAAATAAAGAAATTTTGATTACAACTGATTTTAAATGTTCCACGATTCCTCTTTAAACATTCACAAAGCTTTAAAAGCTTTCCAAAACTATATTTTTCCTCCATCCCAACTGACACCTTTTGAGCTCAAGAGGTACGACAAAAACAATTTTTCTGTGGCCAAATAAATAGAAAACAAGCAAAAATACGTTAACTATTTAAACAAAAATGTATAAGGTTAGCAAATTACACATCATCAAACAAACAAATTTAAATGGGCTTGACTGATTTAACTGGTTGGTTCTCTGTTTTCTTATTACATTTTAAGTATATTGTGCAGGTGGGTAGGCAAATACCAATTTTTGCAAATTGTCCAACTTTCGACTAGCAACTAGTTAAGGACTAGTAACTTATAGTGTGCCAAACTTCATTAATTTCAACATATATTAAAGGTTGATAAACGTAATCAGCTTCTTGGTCAGGTATCTAGAAACGTCACATCAAAATTTAAATATCTTATTTTACTTAGAACTACGTCTCAGTTGTTTGTTCTCACCTTTCCCATGACTGTGAAGTTTGATACCCTCACTTCAATAATGGCATGCCACATGTACATTGAAAGTTATTAAAATGTTCAAGATCTTTAATGGCTTCAGCAATTTAACTCTCACTTATACTTCTATTATTCATCTACAACGGGCCAGAATATGAAATTCTACAAGAATTGTGCACATACCAACTTATATCACTACAGTTTTATTAATGCTAAACTTGGTGAAAGCAAATATGAATGCATAATATTTCCTGCAAATATTACAACTGATTACGATGCATTTAAAAACAAATTATAAGCATTTAGAGATTTGAGACTATTTTGCATACACTTTGCTTACATATTTTGTCTCCTTACTAAAGAATTCAATGTGCTAGACCCTTCAATTTGATGAATTTAACACATTATCACGAGGAAGCAGAACAATTCCTGCTCTGGTAATTTATTAAAGGATTCTAAAGTGTACTTTATAAAGTCCAACTTTGTGAAATCTGCGGATAAATTCTGAAAAGAAGCACAAACTCTTCAGCAAATCAAACATTTTTGTAAAAATGTCCTTGACTAAAATTACATTTTTACTCCTTTGAAATGCACTGCATAAATGCTTTATGGTCTTCATTGTGTTTTATCATTATCTCATCTAGTTATATTTTCTAAAATGTATGTTTGCAATAAAATGATGAAAACCTAAACTTCCAACCTGTTTCTTAATGTTCTGTTCCAAGACAACTTTTTTCCCAGCAATACTGCACTGTCTAGCACAGCAGACGGACACTTCTATTTTCAGGAGGGGTGGGGTAGGTTTAAAAGCGCTTTACTGTGCTTTGTTAAGTATAAGTAAAGCAGCCATAACCTCACAAATTTCTAATATTTTCACAGCAAACCTTATTTCAAATCAGTTTTAAAGAATCTATACCCATTGGCTTTTTTGAGCAAAAATATCCTCATGGTTGTGCATACATAAGCTCATTGCCTGGGATAGGGACAGTAGGAATGTTGGGCTACTGCATTTTCTGTTGGCTGCCTTTCCAGGTAAGAGTGGTGTTCAGAGCATCTTGGCTGCCAGTACCAATTCAGGTCGTAGTTGATTCGAGTGCAGGATATAATAGTATAGCTGTGTTAGATTATTCGAAGACTGTTAGATTGTTAGACTAACAAATTAAATTTTCCGATGATCGGAAATTGTGCACAGCAAATTCAGTTCTGATGATCGGAACTTGAACAAAGCAAACTCCCAATTCCAATGACCAGAAGAGCATCTCGCAAATTCAGTATTCTGATCATCGGAACAATCATCATCTTCCTTTAATTTTAATTTAATTCAAGCAGTATACCGAGTAGAGAAGCTATGAATTGAAACGTAATATGTATATATTCGTAAGTTCATATTCAATCCAATTCAGTTTACTACGCTAGTACTAAGTAAAAAACATTGGCAATAAAAATGGAAGCAATAAAAACACAGGTCTATAACTTAAGTATAATAACCACCACCTACCAAAATAAAAATTTAATTGTAGGCGCAGCAAATTGCTGCATCGGGGGAAACTGTTTGTCACTACTTAGTGCGTTTGACGAGAAAGAGCCCAAATACTTATTTCCTATAATACAAAAAAGTAAAATTAAACAAGAAAAACGCATAAAACACCATGTTACACCAGCCATAGTCGATGTTCTCTTGTCAAATTTGTCCATCAAAGGTTTCACAAAATTTGCAGTAGAGGGCGAATGAGCTGTTTGCTCGCGTCCTTAGTAACTGCGCTGTATAAATTTTAGTAAAAGTTGTTAACACAAGTCCGAGGTTTAATGAGGCCTGAGTGGTAAAGATACATTTTACGTTTTAGTGCAAAATGGCAAGCCAATTGCAAACGAATAAAGTAACAGACGAGAATGATAGTAACATTCATGAAGTTGACAAATTAAAACTGCATTCTATAATTGGATTTGATGGTAAGTATATTTATGTGTAATCCGTTGAACTTCGAATTTTATTCTTTCATTCAGGTATTTTTGCTATTAACAGTAATAGGGCTTCCTCTTCCCTTTAATACTTATTGATGTAAGAGTATGTAAATTAGAATCTTTTTATTCCTACCATACAACAAGTAGTAGGTAAACATGATTGAAAAATAATCTACAGTACCGTATTTCAATCAGATTATGTCGATTATATAGAGCCTAGAGGACTTAAGAGAAGATAATTTATTGCTTTCTCAAATCATCACTAACCTGATACTGAGTAATAAAAAAATGCACTCTTATTCTTAACTTTAGTATAGTAGTATATATGTATTCTGAGGTATATATTTTTTCTTTTTATCTTGTAGTTGCTAGTAATGTATGTAATATTGTCCATATTTGCATATTTGCACCATACACTGAACTGAATTGAATTGAACAGACCAAATGCCAACTTTCACACATTATAGATGTGTGTCATATGCATTTCAAGACTTTCACATGCACACACGCATCAAATTTCAGTTCCACAACATCCCACTCAAGTTTGCAAAATCACCTGGCTTCCTTTGCGTCAGCACCAATCAATGCACAAGTAGTAACAATACTCTCAATACAGTAACATGCATGCATGTCACAGCTTATATATTATACTAAAGTGTATTGAAATTGAAAGTTAATCATTTATGGGTGCTATTAAGCCTTTTTTCTTGTATACGAAAGAACATAATAGCATAGTGCTCTAATTTTTTTAAATTTTTGTCTTATTCTTTTATACTTCAATTTTGACACACAAAATAAAAAGTTCTGAGGTATTAATTTGTCCGTTGGACCCCTGCCAGGGGTGAAATAGTCCCCAGGCTTTCTACATTTCACACTCATTTTTGCATCAAATGGTTGGCAGGCTTCTCAAAATTATAAATAATCATAATTTATACATATTTCATTTTTTTCTACATGTGTTATTTACCCTGCTTATGTTTTTCTTTGAAAAATTATCATCGTGTATCAACTATTGTAACCCAAAATTATTTTTTTTAAATCACAAAAAGTATTTTATTATTTTTATCTAATAAACAATGAAATTTGTAGTTTATTTTGTTTGTTTACGTTTTTTTTAGTTCTGTTTGTAGCTATGCCTATATTATTAAATCACCTTGCAGGTACGGTGCCAGCTGGACTTAAAGTTCATCCAGATAATGTGCATCTTGTTTATCCACTCGGTTGTACAGTTGTTGTGCTGAACATCGTGGAAACTTCACAAACATTTCTCAAGGGACACACAAAGAATGTTTCTTGCTTAAAAATTTCTAAATCTGGCAAATTTGTAGCAGCTGGACAGAGAACTCATATGGGATTTAAAGTAAGCATATTTAATACATTAACTTATCATAATATAGCATGACTGTAGTACGCGTTTATGGTAAATCTGTATTTAACTGTAAACAAACCATTTGTATAAGCCTAATGAAAGCATGAAGTTCACCTAATAAGTAATTTTTATGAGAAAATAAATATAAGATAAGTTAGTACTTAGCTCTCTATATTTACGTAAATTGTTTATTTTGGAATATTACATTTATTTATTAATCCATTAAGTGATCTTTCACAGCAGAAGATTTGTCACTGGGGAACCTCTGTCTGACTAAATAGAATAACATAAAAACAGCAACTAATACCATGGTTCATCCATATGTATATGTGTGTGATCTATATAATTAATTATAACATGGTTATTAATTACTGGTAAGTTTTAGATTTTATAATTAGACGATGTAACGATACTGATTTGAAGGGAGTAAAACAACTTTATTGTTCAAGCCCAATTTTACAACTCTGTCTCGCTCTACTTACGTGCCGACAGGTGGCAGCACTATACAGTATATCCTAGATGGCCTAATATTAAGACACTACATTTCCTCCCTTCGTTTAGATTAAATTTCTTCTATTAATCTCTGAACAGGTCTTTTTATTCTTCTGGGTTGCAACCTCAGCATTATAACTTGGTGTTGTTGCATCTCACCTCATTGATTTACGTCACTGTTGGCTGCTCGACGCACTATATCAACGTCATCGTTGTCGTCATCATCATCACCCATCATTTCCCATTTGTAATTACTGTATGGAACCTTCTTCAAGAACATATTGTTGCGCATTACACGTTTACCTTTTCTTTCACAAGTGATCCTACTGCCCGCTATATCTACAATCTTGTATGGATTTGGATCACACTGAGAACTTGATTTGTTTAGGTACCCATGCTGACAAACAAGAATACTGTGTCCAATATGAAATTTTACATTTCGATATCGATTGCTATTATGTGAAGGATAATACATCTGTCGCCTCTCTTTTTCTAATTGGTTCTTCTCTTTAGCAGTAGATAGCATTGCTGATTCTGGGATGTCAACTGACGGGAGTCTATTGGTTACCTTTCTTCCAAAGATGATGTCAGCAGGCACTATTCCTGTAGTTCTGTGTGGTGTAGTACGGTAGTCTTTCAGGTATTGACATCGACTCTGCTTGAATGGTTTGCCTTCGAGCTTTGCACACTGTTGCACTTTCTTGATGCTTCTCATCACTCTCTCAACTTGACCATTTCCAGCTGGCCAAAGTGGAGTGACACGCTGGTGTTTAAATCCAAGATATGCTGCGAACTTCCTGAATTCTTCACTGAAGATTGGCAGTCCATTGTCTGATTAGACAACATGAGGTATTCCATATACTGCGAATATCTTATCAAGGGCTGTTGTGGTACAAAAGGCTGGCATGGAGGATAGAAACTCACACTTAATATACGTGGATAGATCATCGATGGCAACTAGATCATATTTGTCATGCACTGGCCCATAAAAGTCAATTGATACATTGGTCCACACATCTTCTGGACTGTCAGTTATACAAATGGGTTCACCTGGTTTCTGGTCATCTACTGCTTGACATACAGGACATGACTGAAGGAGTCGTTCAACTTTACGATCAATGCCTGGGAACCAGATTTTCTCCCTTACCATGGCTTTTGTTTTAGTTATTTCTTGATGTGTTTCGTGCGCAATGTGTAATGCTCGCTTCTGAAGACTCGCTAGTAGCACAAGATGTTGGTTTGAATACAACAGCTCATTTGCGACATTATATACGATTGCAACTGACCGTCAGATACATTCGAGTGTTGCACTCTTACTCACCACTTCTTGGACTGCACTTTGTTGATTACTGCTTTCAAAATTTCGTCTGCTTGAGTAGCAGCTGCGATTTCCTTGATAGATGGATATTTAGGAATGCTGAACTGAGCACAAAAGTTTACAAATTTTTCTGCACTCTCTTCGATTATGTCACATTTTGTCTCTAGATGTTGGTTAGGATGACATGACAGGTAATGAGCTGGGTTACTTGCTCCTGGTTGATATCTAAGCTGAAATGCTTAGGTCTGTAACCCCAAAATACATCTAGTAATCCTTGGTGGTGGCTTCGCTGTTGGTTTATTGAAAAGAGGAATAAGCGGTTTGTGGTTTATTATCACGGAGAATTCTTTGCCATAAACATAAAGTCGAAAATGGCTGATTGCCCATACAACTGCTAAGACCTCACGCTCGATCTGGCTGTACCTCTGTTGGACATCGCTGAGGGCTTTACTGGCATAAGCAATGACTCTAGGTTGCAAATGTAATGATTTCTGAACTAAGATTGCTCCTATGCCCACTGGGCTGCCATCACAGATTATATCTGTTTTCGCTGATGCAGAGGCTGTCTTTGATTGCTTTGAATGCACTTTTATGGCTATCTGTCCGTGCCCATTTGCTCTCTTTCCTGGTGAGTGCTCTGAGGAGTCCTCTGTAGGTCACAGTGTGTCACAAATGTGGTGATGTATCTGGAGTCCGAATGCAGTTCAATCTGATGATACCCCTTGTTGGCACACTATGTCATCAAATGTTGGAGTCACATGGCATTCACGCTTGATTGCTTCATTTGGGGCTGTCATATATACACATAGCCTCACTTGCCTTCTCTCACCTTTCGGCACTGGAACTGTTGGCGATACCCATGGTGTCGGTCCTGTGACTTCTTCAATGATGGCTTGGTCTTCCAACTCTTTGATTGCCGCTTCTACTTTCTCTCGCATGAGAAATGGGATGCAGTATTGACGCTGTGCCTTTGGGATAACATTTTTATCGATATGCAGTTTCAGCTGATAGTTCTTCAACTTACCAAGTCCATGGAACATTGAATCAAATTCTTGTACGATATTGTCTTCAGTGTCTGAGATTGAATTGACCACATGAATAAGATTTAAGTCCGTAGCTGTAGAATAACTAAAAAGTGTAGGTGCATTTCCAGGTACGACTAAATATTCAGCTTCGACACTTTTGCCACAAAGATTTTATAATTAGACGATGTAACAATTCTGATTTGATGGGAGTACAACACAACTATTGTTCAAGCCCAATCTTACAACTCTGTCTCGCTTTACTTAACTGCTGACAGGTGGCAGCATTATACAGTATATCCTAGATGGCCTAATATTAAGATACTACATTAATGAAAGACCGGAAATTTCAGCTTCTATAGATCATGGTCTCGACTCTTAGCGAATTTAATTATATGGACGAACCATCATGTCAGTGGCTGCTTAATATGCCTTTTTGATCTATTATCAGTTGATATACTATTTTTTTTAAACACATTTAGTTATCCAGCCATTTCCAGTTATTTATTTTTTCCCTTTTTCTTTTTTTTTGTTCATTACTACTGTATTTATTTTTTATCATTTGTTGGTCTTTCATTCTTTTTTTGCATTTATTTACTTGTTTACTTGGCCTTTGTTCATTCATTTTGTTACTTTTTAATTTACAGTTCTGTTTGAGCTTTCTGTTCTTCACATGCTCACTCGTTTGTCTATTGACTTATTTCAGGCAGATATAGTTATCTGGACTTTTGATAATCGTGAAGTTTACTGCCGGTTGAACTTACACAAAGTAGAAGTGTTGTCTCTAGCCTTTTCCCCAAGTGAAAAGTTTTTGTTAAGCCTTGGAGGACAGGATGATGGAAGGTCTGAAATCATTTTATATGATGTCCATGAATAATAGATTATAACTGAGGAGGAATAATGGGTTTTTACAATGTGCAATACTCTAACTTTTATGGTAAATAACTCAGTAAGTTTTCGAGTAGCGATGCCGTAATGTGTTTCTAGCAAAACATGGTTTTAAGTGACACGTATGAAACATGGTTTCACTTAATACATCGATATGTAATTCATACGTCATTCATGAAACATTTTCAACCTTGAATACTACCCGAGGTACATTCTTATATTCTGAGTGATAATATATTGGTTAACATAAAATTTGTTCAGGAACATAATTATAGTGAAAAAAATTTACCATATTTTTATTTGTAAATAATATCATGATTTTCTACAATCTCAGTCTACATGAAGAGGTTTACAAAAATTACAATTCACTAGACCAATGACACTGGATATTTAAGATGAACATGTTTTGAAATGCATTTAAGCATTACTTAAATATGTTTACCAAATTTTGTGATCAGTTATGGAAAACTTCCTATGGTACTGAACAGTGGTAGACAAAATACCAATGCTCAAATCGATATTACATACATGCTCATAAATTTTATTTAATAGGCAGTTTATGTTGCTTGGTTAAATGCTTTCTTATATCAGAAATCGATTCGAATTTTTGGCTTGCAAGCATTATTTCAAGTCTAAGTCTGAATCCCTAAAAAGTGAAATCACACTGCAGTTTATTTATTTGTTGATCTAGTATTGTTGTATGGGATATTATAAAAAAAGAAGCTGTGTGCGGAGCTCCTGCATCTGCGGTTAGTGCTGGTGTCACAAACACTGTGGAATATGCACAGAAAGATGACTATGTGTTTATTTCTGGTGGCAAGTGAGTTAATCATCCATTTTTTGGCTATTTTGTATCAAATTCGTATGGACTCATGATAAAATAGTACTTTTAGGCAAAATGTTAGTTGGAAAATGGGAGGTTTTTATTTGTACAAAATTCACTTCCATGCAGCAAGGTGTTCCAGGTCTTCTAAAAACTGTTTGTCTACTTATTAATAATAATAATAATCAACAGTGTTCATTAGGCAATAGAAGTAGAAGTGCATAAAAATGACTGAAATTGGCTTTTTCTCCTCGTGTGCTATTCGTCTTTCTCAGTAATTCAGACAGTCTTCATATTTTGCATTTTTTTGAAAATTGTGTATGATTCAGCTTTGCTTGGCTTTTTTTATAGTAAGTTTTCTGTCTGACTTGACCTGATTCGCCACTATTCAGCCAAATAGCCATCATTGATTTAGGTCAGAAAAGTAAAGGGTCATCTCTACACGAAATTGAATATTCTCACTTGCTTGGTGGCTTAACCATTTTTATCCTAGTATTACAATACTACTCCTGTACAGACAAATGAACAACAAATAAAAAACAGGAACTAATCTTAACCACTCCTATTCCTCTTTGCATCAGGTAAAAAAGGCTTTAAGATATATATTTCTGCGAAATTTGGTGCATTTATAACTGTGAGGCGATACAACGCTCTAGGCAGTATTATCTATAAACCTTGGCCATTTAGCTTATACAGATAGAACATGTTATACATGCAGAAATGGCTGAGTCTGTAATAATTATCACCGTACAAATTACATAATGATATATGCATACTTTACATCACTACTGTACTTATAAGTGTACACACACTATATAAGTTTTGTAATGCTTTTCTACTACTCTGACAGAATCAACTTTTTCAATCCATTTGATCAAAGTGTGGGTTGGGTGGCCGAGTGGTCTAGATTTCAGACTGAACCAGCCTTGGTTCGAGCCTAGCAGCTGCCACTCTTTTGTCCCCCTAGCTATGTCACTGCCTATAGTTTAAAAATTGAATTATCATGACACATTTTGCTGTTTTATGAGGAACTGGTATGTTACCCGTTGCTCATTTTTCTCATTATTTTCTAGCTGTTCGTTGAGAGTATGGGAACTAGATGTAGAAAATAGAAAAATCCATCCACAATCTGTGAATTTGGGCCAATTTAAACGAGTGATAAATTCAATAAAGGTAATAAATTTCAACTTAATTCTGTGATTTGAATTAAACTTTTCATCCTCACACTGTTAGTGTTTTGGCATTAGGTAATTTGATTGTCGTTTCTTTAAGCATGCACATACTGTAACTTCATAATTAAACGGCACAGATTGACAGTAGTCTTCAAGGTGTTTTATATAGTATGTAGTTGTAAATTATATAAAATGGTGTCATAAATGTTCACCAATTTATTTTTGCCAACATTGTTAAATACCTCTACATAGTAATTAAATTTTTTGTGCTTTTGTAATGCTGGAAACGTTTTTTCAATGACTAGATGGATGCCATTGATGAATTTTTCTACTGTGGCACATCTAGTGGTGATGTGTTAAAAGTCAATACTAAAACACGATTACTTATCTCTACACTGCCAAAGAAAGATAAGTACAGTCTGGGTATAACTGCACTGGTCATTCTTGCAAATGGGAAGATGTTAATTGGAGGAGGTGACGGAACAGTGTGCCTTGTCAATGGTCAGAATTTTAAAAAAGAAAAGTAGGCATGCACGCTTTTAACGTATCTGATCTTTTATATTTAAATTTACCACATTCAACAAGTGCATTAGCTATGCTTCAGATTTATGTGTGAATAAACATGTTAAAAACAGATTTCTGAAATACAGTTTTCCATTATTTCTTATGAAAAACTCCTGGGAAAGGCAAGTGTTCGTGCTTTATGCATTCTAAGGGCTGCTGATTAAAAAACTGTTTTGGCTTTCTACTCAAGCTGTTTTTTCCTCGAGAGGTTGCCAAATGGTTTCTGTGGAGGTTGTTATAGAGTTTACAATATCCTGTATTATAAACAATATACATATACATGTATGTTACTGATAAGAAGGCTATACAGATAAGTTGCACACACGTACTGTCACATACTTACATGTTTTATTTCTGTAGGAATGAAAAAGTTATGGGGCATGTTACATCTATAGCTATCAGGGAACCTGGTAGTAAAGTAAGTATTTTTTAATTTTGTTTGCTCGAAAAGGTTTAAGGCATTTATCATTAAATATGCATCTTGCTTGATCTTATGTGGCAACCATAATGATATCCGACACAGCATGTACCATTGTTTTATGTCTTTACGAAATTGTCTGCATTACTACTTTCTATCCATCAAAACATTTCTTTTAACTCAATATGCTTAAAGCATAATAGCAGTACTAAGTAAGGTCATTTTCTTATTTAGTGTGATGATTATTTTTTGTCAGAATTAAATGCCTTGCATGCCTTAATTGTTTGCTGCTAGTTTGTTTTCTAGTTTTTTGTAGGGACCAATAATGGCCATATATATAAATTCAGCCTACCAAGCTTTGAATTTGACTTAGCAACAACGTGCCACTACTCAGGTGTCAGGGACATTGTTTTTCCGAGGTAACTTTAGTGTGAGTGCTCATCGTATTGTAAGAACTTTCCAACATATTAAATATTGTTTTAAAAGTAAAGCTTGTATGAAAAAAATTTGTGTATTTCAAATTTTGATAAATGAATGTTTTGTCTTTCTTTGTGCAATTTTACTTTTTACTTTAATGTGCATATATTTATGACATGTATTTGTAGGCACACATCAGATTTGTTTGTCACATGCGCTAACGAAACAATTTGTGTGTGGAATACCAAGAGAAATATCGAACTTTTGCGAATAAAGGTGCACAACATGAGATGCAATACTGTTGATATCATGGCAGACGGAAAGATGATAATCAGTGGTATTTTGAGTTTTACTTTTTATCTTCTACTTACAAGAGCATGTAGTAACGATCTATTCGTATTTTGGTTACCAGATGAAAAAAGTTACATGAAATATAATAACTAATAAATGAAGTAGTAGTTATCATTATTATTATTATTATTATAAGGAAGTTATATGTGTAAAACTGATTGTTTTGATAATTTAATATCATAGATCACTGCTGCCTAAAATCTTTATGAGTGTTTTCACAACCCAATATGGAAACAGAGTGACAAATAATATGCAAAAGCAAATCAGCTTTATCAATTTTATTATTTTCTTACATTACTTTCACTTTTAACAAGTGAAAACGTGTGTTCTAGCTGCTTTCTCCATATTTTAATCATTTTTTTCTTAAATGTCTTTTTGAAAAATGTATATTGACAACCTGTTATTTCAAAAATCTTCAGTCACTTGGACCTAAAATGTTTAATTTGCTTCTACGTCTTTTTTCATTGTCATCTTTTGTCGATCGACAAGCAATCAATCATTTCAGACAAGCAGACAAGCAGTCATTAAAGTTTGCAGAAAAGTGACATAGCCGAAAATCAAGCATCATAATGACTTTCAACTTTCATAAAAACACTCGAAGATTACATCTCTTTCATAAGTTTTGGATTAAAATGTGTTTGTTCTCCAGTAGTTGTAGAGTATTGGTTGGTTTTCATTTTCTATGATCTCTTTGTTTTATTCTTGACATCTCCTAGCATTTAAATGAATACTATGTGAAATATGCATAGTTATATATGTATAAGAATTCTTATTATCTCAGCTTTTCTGTTTGTAACAGCTTGGAATGATGGTAAGATACGTGCATTTTTACCCGAGTCTGGAAAGTTACAATACACGATATCAGATGCCCACAACAAAGGTGTAACTGCACTGGGGACAACATCTGATTGCGCCCACATCATCAGTGGAGGAGGCGAGGGACAGGTAATACAAGTACAGTCATAGACAAAGAACAATTAACAATGGTTTACTACTGCATTAACAAAATTCACGCTGTTCTACAACTACAATCCTGTATGAACAACCTACTTGAGAACAATGTTTTAAATTATAGCCATATCATGAACTTGAAAACTATATATAAGCTCTCGTGATGGTAGCAGTATAGATTGCCCATTTTCTTACAGATTTTTCTCTGATCACTTTACGTTCAGCAAAGAAACGGCATGTATAATTTCACAGATGGAAAATATGACCTCACAGATGGAAAATTAGCACCCAAACAACTTTGCTAGCCCATTCCATCACTTAGTCTTGTTGTTATAGGTATAAGCAGATTCAAAAACGGCTGTTAACATTTGAAAACACACAGTTTTGCTGTGGACTTTACAAACTATTCTTCCAGCTTTTATTGCAGTGTTTCGATGACTAAGCTAAAAAAATCCATTTAACTTTCATAACGCTGTTTTTTAAAAAAAAAGAAAGATTAGGAGAGAAATGCTTCAAGAGGCCGTTGTACTGCACTTTGTTAGGGGTGGTATTACCTCGTTTTTGCTTTATTTAAAAAAATATTATATAATCATTGATTAAATATGTAGTAAAAAAGTCAAATGCTCTTTTCTCAAAATAGAATATCATAGTATACGAAGAAGTCGAAAAAGTCCAGTGACCTTGAACTCTGAGTTTGAGTCCAAGTATGCTGAATTAATGTAGGATAGTAAACAACATTACATTATACATCATTGCTTAGTAATATTTAACAAGGGCAGCCCAATCAGTGCAAGCATTGCTTTCCTGTGCAGTGTGCAGCAACATAATAGCTAACATTGTGTAGTAACATTATCATCACAAACAGTGAGTTCTCTACAAAAGTTTTATTGCATCACAATGTGAATATTAAATTTAATGCTGCACTGTAAGCCACTGTTCAGTTTTATACACAAGATATACTTGAATCTGATTAGAGCATTTTTACGGCTTCTTGGCACATGCTAGGAAGGGCCATTCTCAAGTGCACCGAGTGTGAGTTAATAACTCAAGTCTTTACTCTCTGAGTTAATTACTGTAATGGCAGTAACATAACTAACTGTATTTTTCTGAGTAACCTTTAAATGTGGTTGTTTGTCAAATTAGCTCTGTCAAGTTAGTTTACCTAATACTGATAATTTGTGCTGTTTTTGAGTGGCCTCTGCATATGCCATGTATGGGTCTCCCAGCCCACATCAGAATGTGAACAACATTGCAATTATAATGTTTCCAAATTGTGATATGGGTTGAATAAAAAATAAAAGTTAAAAAATGTTAAAAAGTTTTACCTGGTAGGTGCGTGTTTGGCAAATAATGCCCCAGAAGCAAACATTGCTGGCAAATATGAAGGAACACAAAGCTAAGGTTTCCTGTATCAAAGTTAGCAGTAACAATAAACAATGTGTCAGTGCCAGTACAGATGGAACTTGCATCATATGGGATTTAATGTAAGTTTCTTTCTATTTTTTTACTGACTCTCTCTCTCTCTCTCTCTCTCCCCCCTCTCTCTCTCTCTCTCTCTCTCTCTCTCTCTCTCTCTCTCTCTCTCTCTCTCTCTCTCTCTCTCTCTCTCTCTCTCTCATTGTATGATATGTCATATTCATGTTATTCCATTTTTAATTATTTGTTTACAGGCGTTTCGTACGGAACCAGATTATTTTCGCAAATACTCTTTTTCGTTGTGTTTGCTATCACCCAAGTGAATGCCAGATTCTTACATGTGGTACTGATCGAAAAATCGGTAAAATCTTTTTTCCTTAACGCAACCTATTAAGACCATAGAAACCTAAAATCAGAAACTTCTTTAAATATATGATAGTAGTTATTTTATATGTAAACTATGAATAGCAGCTAGACATGTCTTAAGAACTATCTGCAGTAATTTTAAAAAAGTGCAGTTCTAAAAGCTGAGCAAATTTAAACTACCATTGATTGATTTATCGCTGTGAAACTATCCTTCATTCAAATTTTTGAATCACTGACATACAAACTTTAAAATTTCCCTAGTCATGCAGACACTGTTGTCACTGCTATATATAGTATGGCCTAAGCCTCTTCACATTGCTCATTAATCTGCCATGTCTGTTGAGAAGTGGAAGTCCTTATTTGCTGCTCTCATATCTCACAGAAACTTGACTTTTTAAGTGAATGACAATATATTTCATATCATGCTTCCTAAAGGAATTGGCAAAAACCCAGGAGGTGTAGTAGGTAAGAGCACAATGAGTTAAACTCCTCTGCATGCTTCAATCCATTTGTGCAATGGAAGTAGAAAATTATTTGCATTAAATTTTCTATTTGAAGAATGAGTTCATGCACTTTTTTATTATTTCCACAACTGCTAATTAATTGATTGTACATATATATTCAAATATTCATTGTACATGCAAAAATGAGTACTTTGTCACATTTTTATTATTCAACTGCTCAAAAATGTGCTTAGTGATTCACGTAAGCACATGCAAAATTGTTGAACTTTTCGTATACCTGTACATGCCACGATATTTCCGCCTGCCTCTTCTTTTTTCTATTGTTGCACAATAAAAATGTGAATATATATATATGGAGTAGTGGAATAATCGTGAGTTCACCGTGTATTTATGGGGAGAGGCAGGCGAGTACAAGTACGTGAAAAGTTCAGCAATTTCGTGTGTGCTTACGTGAACCACTCACCATTTACATATTACATATTGTCCCTTACTTCTATCTTTGAACTAAAGAACAATAAAAATGTGACAAAGTACTCATTTTTGCATGAAACAATGAGAATCACAAAAACATGCATCGGTAAAATTATTATTGTTTTTAAACTTCACTCTGATGCACTACTTTGCCTACACTTATTGTCACGATGTAATGCTTGTGATGAGTTCGACATGCATAGTGGAAAAATGCACAATATCAATTATTCCACAATCACAGGTGATAGGCTGTGCTTTTGAGTTATGACTTGAAAAGTTGCGATTGAACAACTGAATGTTCAGCTTTTATGCTTGCAGTGTTTTCTTAATAATGAATTTGGACAAAATACACAACCAGTGTCCATGTTGACACCTATGCATTTATAAACCATATGTATAGATTGCTTAGCCTTCATTATATAGCAAAGTTCGATGTCTCAGTACTTAGCAGGAGTATTAGATTTCTAGTATTCAAAATCCAGGATGAAAATATCAGTATTTTGACAAACAAGATTTTAAGTCTTCATTTGATGATGCTTTTATTGGCAAATATAATTAATTTATTTTAGGCTTTTGGGAAACTTACGATGGATCTCAAATTCGCGAATTGGAAGGCTGCCGCTCTGGTTCTGTTAATGCTATTGATATCGCTAAAGATGGAAAGCATTTTGTTACTGGAGGAGATGACAAACTTATTAAGGTATTTGCACTGTCTTATAATCATATATAGTTATGCGAGGCTAAATTACATGCCTTTACAAATGTTCTTACTTGGCAGCATGTATATTGCTAATGAAATTAGTTGCAGAAAATGTTTAACTAATCACATTCAACCAATGCAGCACTTGGCCAGTTTTCTCAAGCCAAAGTATGGAGGAAAACTCATTGTCTCCTCTATTAGTTCGGTAAATTCAGACATTTTAGCTCTAACGTAAACCTAGAGAAACAATCCCATCCTGCTATGCATTATTTGTTATGAACCTCATTTTGTTGTGATTGAGTTATCTGCCCACACATACATTGCTGAGAGTGGTACCTAGAAAGGTCTAGAACAATCACTTGACATTTGAGTGTCTGTACTCATGCAATACTGTAGAATCGGCTGGAATAGTCTGTACACCATGGGACCTTTTTATAATGTTCTGGAACCGTCTGTAGCTATATAAAAGTAGACTGCCTACAGGATAAGGATGCAGATATTAGTGAATGGGCGATTGATAGGTTTGTGTGTGTAAAGTGTTTTTATTGTGTGAACTTTGTGTGTTTTGATTTTTATGTACATTGCATATATCTTCTAACTACATCTGCATTTATTATTTGTGCATTGCAATAGTTGTATTAATTATTTCTTGTAATGTGCTGTATATTTTTATCTGTGGCATTAAAAATCTTAGTGTTCAACTGCTTTGTTCTAAATAGTTTTGTATAACTATTTCAATAATAATACTAATAACTGCAAACCGTCATTTGATTGTTGGCTTCATTCACCAATGAGATCAACTTTATTCTGCCCCATGTTTGAAAACGTTACATTATTCGAGAAGAGTAGTAATAATCATGTCGTTCATTATTTAAAACAATTAGTTTCTAGTCTCCCTAAACAAATGCAAAATGTGAGTGCTAGCAGCAATGTAAGAGAAATTGTATTCCTGGATTAATTGCTAGTTGTAAAGAAAGAGAAAATATAAACTATACTAGAGCTCTTCAATCCAAATAAACACCCAGTATAATGTGTGCCAGTTCTCAAAGTCAAACAAGATAAAAATGAAAACAACATGTTGTCTTTTTAAGTGAATAATATGATAGCACATACTTCAAACTATGTCAAGCTTTTTATAGTCGCTTTTAATCCAAAATCAACTACAAATCATTTTACGGTTTGAGTTAGGACACAAAACATTTTCACTTCAGCTTTGAGAAAATGCATTGTCTTTTCCTTTAATTTGCAGTTCTGGAGATATGATGAAGGTGATGTCATACAGGTTGGTATTGGTCACAGCGGCAACATAACACAGCTTAAAATTTGCCCAAATTTGCGTTACATCATCAGTGTCAGTGACGATGGAGCTATAGTGCGCTGGCAATATCCTGATATTAAATGATTTTTTATTACATGCCAGTATATATTTTTATTGCAAACTCAGGCATGCTTTAAAACTGTTTTATATATACAGTGTGCATGTAATTATTTTAGCTAGTTCCTAGTAGTTGTGTGGCTTTAGATAGTGCTAATCTAAAATTAAAAACTATACTGAAATCACTTTAATACAAAAAATAAGAATATTTTCATTACATTCTTGTTTTGTTTTTCATTTTTGCACGATTCAAATTCAAGATTCTTGTTGCTCAAGAGAGATGATAATATTTGTAATCTGCACATGATGAGTGTGATGACTGTATAATATACAACAACTCTCTGTTTTTGCTTTCCTATTTTATGTAATTGAAATTTAAACATTTTAATTGCACAAGCGAATTAACAATATTTATAAGACCCATGTCCATATATATATATATATATATAAATGGACATGGATCTTATATATGTATATTACTTGTGCTTAAACACTTCAGTAAGATCTATGTATATATAGATATATATATATAAGATGTATATATAAGATATTTATATATCTTACTAAAGTGTTTAAGCACAAATAATTGTGTTGGGTAACTGTCACTTATCTGTATGCGTTTAGATCTCATGTATCCATTATTGCATATGTGATGGCCATATATGATCTACTGTGATGCAAATTTGTCATATTATTATCTTTAAATACATGAAATGTTGTCCATAATAATGTCTGCAATTTATTTTATCCCATAATTTAATACTAGTCACCTGGTATACTAAATATGCTAAGTTAGAAAAAAGGAAACAACTACATGTATATATGAAAGACTAAATAACTACATACTAAACTTACTAAAGTGATCGATATATCTGTATTACAATAAAACCCCCTATAATCATAAAATTGGAAAAAAATTAAATTAAAAGTCTACAGCACCTGGTATTCCCAGGCAGTCCATCCAATTACTAACCAGGGCCAGTGTTACTCACTGACATGGTCATGGACAATAAACATACTGCTAATATTAGTGAAGCACAATGATTCCACTCACACTAAGATTGGAATCAACTTGGCTCATAGTATTAGCTTATTCTGTGCTTTGACGTTAGTTCTCTTGGTTGCAGCAATTCAAATTACTGTGCTCTCTCTCTCTCTCTCTCTCTCTCTCTCTCTCTCTCTCTCTCTCTCTCTCTCTCTCTCTCTCTCTCTCTCTCTCGCTCGCTCTCTCTTTGAAGTAGCTTTCAGGACGGCAACTGGAAAAATCCAAGTGCAACTTCCGGACACCAAAACAGCAAACGACATTCTTCAGAAATGGCGGCCATGTTTTCTAGGTGATAATACGAATGCGAGAAAACCTAAGATGCAATTCTGAGGTCTAGTACGAGACTGTGATCCCAGCATGACAGAGATGAAATCCCGCATGATGTCCAGCAATTTGATTATGATGCAGCTATAAAAGGTTTCAAGTTCAAAAGTGGTAAACCAATGACTGCCGTAAAAGTGAAATTCAGTAGTGCGGACATGTTGAATGAAGCCAAAAGGAAAGGAATAGCCATCGGTTAACTAATTTGTGGTGTGGAACAGTTTGTCACCAAGCCAAAACCGCTACGGTGCTTCAAGTGCCAGAATTTTGACACGTCTCAAAATGGTGTAACAGAACTGTGGTGTGAGGTATCTGGCAAGCACAATACATCAGACTGTGATTCCAACGAAAAGAAGTGCTCCAATTGCAAAGGGGACCACGAGGCCAGAAGCAACTGCCCGAAGTACCAAGCAGAGGTGAAACGGTTATCTGGTAATAACGTTCAGTAATCAGTTCAACAATTTTAAGATATGTCAAATCAATATAAATTACTTCTCAGCTAGATCTAAACGGGCCTTAGATAATTATGTAAACAGTGGAAATTTTGACATTGTTGCTGTACAGGAACTTAAGGTTAAACGTGAAGAAGTATCTTTAATCAATTATCATGAATATGTTAAAGTTAGAAACACAGCTACTAGTGGTTGTGCTATCTTTGTTAAAAATGGATTAACCAGCTGTCGCTTGGAACACTTTGAGGATGACTATACCGACTCAGTGTGGGTTTTAGTAAAACTTTTTGAATTTAAATTTATCATTGCCTCAATATATGTACTGCCCAATCTTCTTCCCATAGGCAAAGTGTTTTAAAGTCAATAGCTAAAGCTTGCCATTATGTTGAAACCCATGGTTTAGATGGCGTAATAGCAACGGGTGATTTTAATGCAAAAAGTTTCACGTGGGATGTAAAGACGAATGAACTAGGCGGTCTTTTAAATAATTTTATTTGGCCCAGCAATTACCCTGTTACACCTACAGCGCCTTTTACTGAGACTTTTTGCTCTGTAAACGGTAAAAGCATTATTGACATTATTTTATTAACACAAATTAACCTCATTTAGAACTACGCAAAATGTTGATAGATATACAGAATTGTTTTCTGGTGCACCGCTAATGGGTCATTTTGTTGTAAACTCTGTTATATCACTTCCACCCAGACACAATAGATCACCCAGAGCGCGAACTGTGTTTGATTTCAAAAATAGTAATTGGCATGCTTGGAGCGGTGTTTTGGAAAAGGAAATACGTATGTATTTTCCACATATAAACGCAGCTATGCAGCTATGCAGCTATACTCTTGCAAGATCCTTGGGAAGTTTGGAATATATTCAAGAGCTTAATAGGTCAAGCGAACGAAAAAACGTTACTGAAGAAAGTAATCTGTGCTCACTCAAAACCATTCTGGACGCAAAATCTAACAATGTTATCAAATGCAGTTCGTCATTATAGAAAAGAGTATCTGAAAATATCTAACTTCACAAATAAAAACCTATATATCGAGGCAAAATCAATTTTTGATCAAGAACTCAAATTAGCAGCTGATAAAGGGATATAAGAAAAATGCGCTAAATTAAATGTGTCGCAAGGCAGCCTTTTTTGGAAATCGTACAAAAAAAATTTTGCTAATGCAAACCAGTCGGATATTGCATTACTGATTCACATAGAGCCTGTTCACACTGATCCAAACGATCTATGCCAAGTTCTATATGAAAGCTTTCTCAGTGGCGAACATGTACACGACGCAAATATCGATGATAGATGGCACATTTTTGTTGAACACAGTATAACTGGTATTGATGACTTTAGCAAGGAACCCCAGGAAATTAACTCTGACTTTTGCATGAATGATTTAAATTCAGCTATCAAAGAGACTCCCATATTTGGTAAAAGCGTTGATAGTGATGGTTAATGATAAATCATCTTGGTTTTTGGGCCAAAGCGGTTTTTTACATTTATGTAACCTTTGTTTGACACGAGGTATCTGGGTATGGTGCCACTCTAAAGTCATCTTTATCAAAAAAGAAAATAAAGCTACTTATACTGATCCTGGAAGTTTTAGGCCAATAACAATATCATCTTATTTTGGAAAACTTGCAGAACGGCTAATTACAAACCGTCTAAGAAATTTATGCTCGAAAATGGACTTATCGACAAAGAACAAGAATGATTCATGCCTGAAAACAATTGCGGGCGGTATTTAGTGCGTTTAATTTCCAGTATACAAGAAAATCAATTACAGGAAATCCCATCTCTGGCGATCTGTTGCGATTTTCAACGTGCGTTCGATAGTATCTGGTTAGACGGTCTTGTTTTTCGGCTCTTTCTGCTGCTATCCAGGGAAAGATGTTAGGGTTACTCAAATATTTTCTTTATAATAGAAAAGTATGTATTAAACTTGGAAGTTATACTTCATGTGAATATGACTGTAAGATTGGGGTTTCCCAGGCTTTGGTTGTCTCACCTTTACTTTTCATTTTCCATGTGTCAGATATGTTTAAACAAATATTGACTCTGCCGAGGGTTGATTCTTTCAAATACGCTGATGACGGCATAATCCTTGCATCGGGTTCTACAGATACAGATGTAGTGAACTTAAGACAGCAGTGCTGTGATAGGCTTCATATCTGGTGTAGAAAATGGAGACAGGTTATTAACTGCTCACCTGATAAAACTGAGGTTTTACCTTTTGGCATGGAAAACCAAAATGTCATTCGGGAATCAAAGCTTAATTACGTGCACAGCAGTAGGGTGCTAGATGTTTTATAGACAAGCAGTTGTCTTTTGAGTTACAAATCAATATCGTCAGGAAAAAAGCATGGTATAGATGGTTACAAATCAAACGAAAATGTACCCTCTACAAAGGTTTTAGTCTCCGTACTGTAATCTTGCTCTTTAAAACGATTATTCTACCTATAATTTTGTATGGTGCGCAACCATAGCTTCTTTGATGATATTATATATGATGTTATGAAAACTGGAACAGGCTGTAACTTTCACCCGTCTCGTGAAAAATTAGAGTTGATCTGTGGTCTGCCACCTCTCGACATAATCTTTAAAAGTGTAGCTGCAAAATTTATCCTGAAAGTACTATCTGCCTCAAATGATGATATTGTCAAATTACACTTGATAAATAGTCATGCAAATCCTCATCTTGATCATAATCACTTTTTACTTCAATTACTAGCCTATACATGCGAATTTTTAAAAATCAGTAAAGATATAAACTGGCGTAACACGGATATAGCATCTTTACCACCACCTACGTTTCAATACAAGAAAAGTGACATTGACAATTATGTGTTGCATATGTGGACAAATAGATGCCGCCACAAGTACCAATGTACTAACACCAGTATTAACCCGATAAAAGGTTTTAATACGCCCATGCAATTCCCCGTCTCTTTGGGCAGGAGAAAATTAGAAGTTTTAGCTTTCAGTTTATTACTTAAGCAGAGAAATTTTAAGGAATTTTTGTACAAAATTGGGCAGGCTCCTAATAGTACATGTAACTGCTTATTAAGCCCTCAGTCTGTACATCATTTATTATTTGAATGTACATCAGTAAGCAAAGCCAAAAGAAATGATTTTATTAGCACTCTGCCTACGTTAGATTCGGACTATGTTTTCTCTAGCCGGGATAATAATGCTATAAATGCTTTTGCAAATCTTATCTCGGATGAATTCCTATCGTCTTTCGCCCGTATATAAACAGTCTGTTGGTGATGAAATTTTAAACTCTCGTCGTGTTTTCTATATGCTGTTTTGTTTTTATTTATGATTATGTGAATTTACATTAGAATTGGTAATTATGTTTATTATGATTGTACTCGCTGTTTTTCATTGTGTATGATGTGTGTAAATTTTTGTTACTAAGTATTAAAATGTGTTCGTTATCTTTTATTATGTATGTATGTAGTGTTGGATTATAATTTGTAACTATGTCTATTGTATATGATCGGTGTCGTTCAACGTGTCTCATGCGTTGGATTCTAAATTATATATATATGTGAATAGGTTTAATACGTTGTAAATGCTTTTAGAAATTTTAAACATATCCCTACAAATAGAGGGAATGTATTCTGTACATAGTTTTTAAAAATAAAGAATTATAATAATAAATAATCTCTCTCTCTCTCTCTCTCTCTCTCTCTCTCTCTCTCTCTCTCTCTCTCTCTCTCTCTCTCTCTCTCTCTCTCTTTCTCTCTCTCTCTCAATTCTCTCCTTCCCCTCATCCCCCTCTCCCTCTCCCTGATGGATTCTTGGGCACAGGCGGACTCCAGCCGTTAATGAATGACGAAAATTACTCAGACAGCTTGGACGAAAAACAGCAAGTCAAGATTGTAATTGGACTAAAGGCTGTAGCTAGTAAACAACTACCAAAAAAACAATTACTGGGCTTTTCCGAGGTGAAACTCGTAAAGCACGCTTAAAGAATGACAAGAGCATGAGAGTGACATAAGAGTGACAACCAACCTGAGCATATGTTTGTTAAACTAGACATGAACTTCAATCGGCATGCCAGTATGATCCGGAACGCATTCTTTTGATTGAAAATGTAAGAGATATTTTAGTTTAGTTAACAATAGCATGAACATAGTATGACATAACAATAACAGAACATAAGAAAATTAGTAATCGTTAGTTCCACGATCATAATTTGACTTGGAAAACAGGACTGCTAGAGGGAACGCTCAATTGATCGAAAAAGCAACTTTACAAGTGATGCCACTTTCAGAAGGGGACAAAACATTTGGGCGTGGCCATTTGGTCCGTCTTAAATTCAAATTTGGGGATTAAATACCCAACTCTGTCAATCGATGCAGAATTCATTATAACATATTATTACAAAATTTCTGCTGATCAATAGCAAATGTGGACATGACATTTGGACACGAGAAAGTTGGACACGGCCCATTTGGGCGCCAGCGCCAAGGCACAACGTCCAACGTGTTGTACAATCATGCTGCCTAGGACGGTAGTTTTAAATGGGAGTCCTAGTTCAGTGCCTGATTATTCATTGTCATGTAAGATATAAAACATCTAAACATCTAACTGGTTGTTTTCAAGTTGGCAGCTAGTATTGGCAACTAAAGAACTAAACAACGCATTCAAGGTCGGTTTCTCCTAAAGCACAGCAAGCGTTCGGTGAATATTTAGAGTGATTTTGGTGCGAATAGATTTTGCTGCCACGCGCATTTCAGTTATTTAGTGTTTTTGTGATACACGTGATGATAACGTGTTTTTTGAAATAAAATATTGTCATGTTTTAATAAAGTGCTAACTCGAGGTGTCTTTCTGCCTTGTTGATTTTAAAAACAACACATACTACTGAATAAAAATGGAAACCCCGGAAGTGCAAAGTCAATTGAGTATTGATTGTTATGTTGTATATTACTGCATATTTTTAATTTAGTGAAGCAACCATTTTTTTTTTTAAAAATGTTGTGGGAATTAGTAAAATAATGAGTCATTAAAAATATAATAAACAAAAATAAAAAACTAGATATAACATTACATTTTATTGGTGCCCAAATGTCTCGTGCCCAAGATAGTCCTGACCCAAAATGTGAAAATAAGAGCATTCACTTTAATTCATCTTTACTCACAAACGCGGATGGTTGGACACAGGAAACTCGTAGGGTAGGCATCTTCGATAGGGGCCTTGAAAGTGGTGATGTGAATAGTGACCTCTGTCAATGGATCAATTAAAGGCACTGGGCATCAAGTGTAAACACGATCACGGTGTTACGCTCGCGGATTTGGATCTGAATTCATTCAGTTTTGTGTGTCAGTGTATGTTAATTCGTTGTAATTAGTAGCCTACTCGATTAATAGTTTGGGTGTATAGAAAGCGTACCAACTATAATTACTATAAGATTCATTTGGCCATTGTTGTAAGAGTGTAGTGCGTTCACGTCCTCTTCTCATTGTTGTAGGAGTACGGTGTACGAGTATACTGTAGCTTGTGCCCGTAGTTGTGGGCATACATGGTAAAACCGTTACGCAAAGTCAGTTTACTACAGAGACCAAAGAAGCGCGAGCTCACTAGTTAGCAAAGCTCTGTTAACTCAGTGGGTCATATTTCCTGGTATTAACGCGATCATCGTAATGAATAGCCAGTTTATCGGCCTGCCTACAACTCAGACTATAATTACTTTAGAAACATTCAGCATTTAGCACGCCATTTTCTTTTACTGACCAATTTTTGATGATGATTTCGTATGATAATTTACATTCAGTGAAGCCATTAGAACTATTTGGCAGCGAACAGAAGCTGAACGCGGAAGGAGAAACCCTTGTGCTCTGTTGACATTGATAGTTCGACAGCGATGTTGGGTTTTGTTTTTGAACTCTAGTAACTTGAACACCGGGTATGTTATTTGGTGTTTCACAATGGATAGTGAAAGTCTTGAACAACTGAGAGACGTGTTCGACGTTTGTGACCAAGAAAAAACTGGTTTAGTCTCTGCGAAGTACTTCAATAAGCTTTTACTGTCTTTCTTTGATCAAACTTCGGGAAAAACAAATGTTCAAGACAAAGACGACAACACTGCAGGCTTAAACAAAGTACGTGTTATTATTAATTTTCAATTGTGTATACGTTTGAAAAATAAACTGAAATATCTAGTATAACTGTGAAATGTTCTGCTTTCCGTACGGTGTCACAGACAAGGGTCATCAAAAACTAATTATAACTTAATAGTAATAGTAATAGTTACGTAATAGTACACGTGATGATAACGTGTTTTTTGAAATAAAATATTGTCATGTTTTAATAAAGTGCTAACTCGAGGTGTCTTTCTGCCTTGTTGATTTTAAAAACAACACATACTACTGAATAAAAATGGAAACCCCGGAAGTGCAAAGTCAATTGAGTATTGATTGTTATGTTGTATATTACTGCATATTTTTAATTTAGTGAAGCAACCATTTTTTTAAAAAATGTTGTGGGAATTAGTAAAATAATGAGTCATTAAAAATATAATAAACAAAAATAAAAAACTAGATATAACATTACATTTTATTGGTGCCCAAATGTCTCGTGCCCAAGATAGTCCTGACCCAAAATGTGAAAATAAGAGCATTCAACTTTAATTCATCTTTACTCACAAACGCGGATGGTTGGACACAGGAAACTCGTAGGGTAGGCATCTTCGATAGGGGCCTTGAAAGTGGTGATGTGAATAGTGACCTCTGTCAATGGATCAATTAAAGGCACTGGGCATCAAGTGTAAACACGATCACGGTGTTACGCTCGCGGATTTGGATCTGAATTCATTCAGTTTTGTGTGTCAGTGTATGTTAATTCGTTGTAATTAGTAGCCTACTCGATTAATAGTTTGGGTGTATAGAAAGCGTACCAACTATAATTACTATAAGATTCATTTGGCCATTGTTGTAAGAGTGTAGTGCGTTCACGTCCTCTTCTCATTGTTGTAGGAGTACGGTGTACGAGTATACTGTAGCTTGTGCCCGTAGTTGTGGGCATACATGGTAAAACCGTTACGCAAAGTCAGTTTACTACAGAGACCAAAGAAGCGCGAGCTCACTAGTTAGCAAAGCTCTGTTAACTCAGTGGGTCATATTTCCTGGTATTAACGCGATCATCGTAATGAATAGCCAGTTTATCGGCCTGCCTACAACTCAGACTATAATTACTTTAGAAACATTCAGCATTTAGCACGCCATTTTCTTTTACTGACCAATTTTTGATGATGATTTCGTATGATAATTTACATTCAGTGAAGCCATTAGAACTATTTGGCAGCGAACAGAAGCTGAACGCGGAAGGAGAAACCCTTGTGCTCTGTTGACATTGATAGTTCGACAGCGATGTTGGGTTTTGTTTTTGAACTCTAGTAACTTGAACACCGGGTATGTTATTTGGTGTTTCACAATGGATAGTGAAAGTCTTGAACAACTGAGAGACGTGTTCGACGTTTGTGACCAAGAAAAAACTGGTTTAGTCTCTGCGAAGTACTTCAATAAGCTTTTACTGTCTTTCTTTGATCAAACTTCGGGAAAAACAAATGTTCAAGACAAAGACGACAACACTGCAGGCTTAAACAAAGTACGTGTTATTATTAATTTTCAATTGTGTATACGTTTGAAAAATAAACTGAAATATCTAGTATAACTGTGAAATGTTCTGCTTTCCGTACGGTGTCACAGACAAGGGTCATCAAAAACTAATTATAACTTAATAGTAATAGTAATAGTTACGTAATAGTAAATGAATTAACAATTTTTAGTTTGGAGGGCAGTCAACTCAAGTTCGTGTCAATTAATAATTTGATTGATGTATTACGTGGTTCATACAGTTATCTTTGTGACTCGTAGTATCCAGTTTAGTACTGCCATTTAATAAGTAATTATGGTTTTCTTTGCTTCATTATTTCAGAATATGGTACCACTACAACTTGTAAGACTTATGGATCCAGCTGAAACAGGATTTATAACATTCGATAACTTTTACAATGGTATTATTAGATTTTTGGAAGAGTCTGAAGGTATAAGCTTTGCTTGGATTGTAAGAACTGATAAGATAAAATGAAAGTTCTCTTTCGAGTAACAAAAATGTCTAAATAGTCTTCTAAATGTTTGAATCAACCAAAAAAAATTACTAAAATGTGATTTAATTTACCTTGAATACTCTTGAGGAACCTGGAGGAGAGAGCACGTGAGAAAAACAAAATTAATGAAAATCTAGCGAGATGAAGATGCTGGGAATAAAAAAATTGGGAAGGGATACTGTGTGGAGTAATGGACAGTGAGGACAAGTCAAGAGGGTGCACGGACTGCGGAGTAGGAAAAATGGGAGGGGAAAATTACAGAGAGGAAGCTCAAAGAGAAGAGGGAGAGTATGCTCTAAGAAAAACAGATAAAACCAGTTTTCAAGCATAACAAGTCATTAAGCGAAATATTTGCAGAGAATAAATAATACCAATAATAATAAATAACTGTATGAGAATCAAGAAGAATTTGCTGTAGCAAAAACTTAATTAAATACTTAATTAATTAAGCACTGTAAGTCTTTAACAGTGTTCAAAATGTTATAGATAAATTTATAATAAAGTTTTGTTCACATACTTTGATTTTATTATTTAGATAAACAGACATCTCCAAACCATTATAATGATGACGATGTTAGTAATACCAGATCATCTGAAGCCATTTTTGCTGAAATTGATAACAATGATCCATCCATAGCAGAGTTGCAATTATTTGCCTGTTCTGGGTCTTCAAATGCATTTACCACAGTTGCCTGTACAGTAAGCAATAGTCTGCTTAATATACCATTTTTGTTCTGATTAATTAGTTAGCCAACTTACTGAACTTAACCTATCATCAACTAAATTTTATTTGCTTTACTTCTTACTTTCATTAGCTCAGTTTACTGATTTATTTTGATTTGCTATGTTACTAGTACTAATGCAATGAATCAACTGTGATAATAATACATATGTTTGGTATTTGAATTGAGTTTTCATCATTTATTAAATCATTGGCCAACAAGTTGAAAATTGAAAGCAGAGATATCACCGTTTATCTGCCTTGGTGGCTACATTGGATATTTCAAAATGCTGGAAGGTACTCTAGGTCACATTATGTACACCAATAGCTCAAGATTTAAAAAAAACTGACAAAAAATATTGTGTGGACACCAGGCTGTAACTGGTACAACTAATTGATAACTGTGGTAAAGTGGTTTAGTATTTCTGGTTTCTATTTTGTTAGATACTGTATTTAGTCGAAGAGTGTGCCAGTCAGTTATTAAAATACTGTTTACTTGATAACACAAATTATTTCTTAATAAGAATTTTTAATTCATTTCACTGTTTACAAGTTCCTTTTACTCTAAACTTGTTTGATATAATGAGCTTATCGAGTCAAAACATAATGCGCATTCAGATGTAGACTTCTCTCACAATTTATTGCACAACATGTGAACGACCTGCAGCTTCTCTCTGAAAGAAGTTGCAAGAGAAGTCTCTATGTCTGAACGTACCATAAGACCATCTTTTATTCACTTCTCATCTTAGTCAAGTCTCAGACAAATCTTGGTTTTAGACAAAAACATCCCAGGCCCAAGACCAAGAGAAATATTTATGAACAAACGAGTTTTGCATATTTTTTTACCGGTAGAGGACTCTGCGTGTTTATTTGTTGTTGCTACCTGAAATGTGGGCAGGTGCGTTACGTGACGTCACGTATGACAAAAATAGCTCACGACGCAGCTTTGTGCGAAAGCGAGGCTGTCGTTACATACCTTCTGTATTATTTACCTGTGTGTACCTTGTTGGAGTTTTGTGTAGTTGTTTTTTCGGTTGCATGAAAACCTTGCTTAAAAATAATAAAAATTGCATCCACTCTTAACTGATTTTATCGTGAACGGTACTTTGCTCAATGTTGTAAGTGGATTCCTTAGTGGACTGTGGTATCTTGTCTGTAAAGGTACGAGGTTTCTTTGTTAAGTCTTGATCTTTTTTTCGACCATAAAACTCTGGTTTTTTGATTGAAGTTTCGTAGGCGTAAATCCGGTACGCGTTATTCTGAAGTCCTGTTTCCTTTGAATTTGGCGACTCTTAGTTAAAGCCAGTCATGTAAATCTAAATGAAGCAAGTATGTATATAAGCCTAAGAGATTCAATTGTTGTGATAAAAACAACTGATTATCACTTGTATATGAAAATAGTAAATTAAACAAAGCGCATCGTTATTATGGAAACAATACTGCGAAATTAAAAAGAAATGTTTAGTGGTTAATAAGCCAGTGGTTCCGTACTAAGATTTTCTATATGTAATACATAAATTATTTTGGGTAATATATTGCATAGCTGAGCCAGCTTTACAATGAATTGTGTGTAGCTTAGTATTCTGTCACCAATATCACAATTTGCAATACATTGACAATTGGAACATGCATGTAGACAAGGTCTAATAGCCTAAATAGACATTAATAACTCATAAATGTAATTGTAAATTTGAGTTGTACGGCTGCCTTGAAAATATTAAGTTTCTCCAGAATTTTGTGTCTAAAATGGTGCATTTTACTTTATTGTAAGTTGCAAATTTTTGGGGGTTAATTTTTTTTGTCATTCAGAATGTCACATTTGTTTGAGCAAATTAATTGCACAAATGCTAAACTGTGCCTTAAACACGCTTTGAAGTTGAAATTAACAGTTTTTGTTTACTAGTGTTGTTTGCTCGCAGTGCAAACACAGGAACTGCATTTAACTTTTAAATCACAAACAATTTGTTACGTAAGAAGGGCACTTAATACTAACCTTGGCAAGCCTATTGTGTTTGGTTAACGATGATTAATTTGGGAGGTGTCCTGGTTTGTCAAGTTTATGTGCTTAAAGAGTAAAAATCCTTGTGTTGATTAAGCACTGCACCTTGTTTGTGCTTTAAGGACTTGAGCGAATAATGGTTTGATATCATTGGTAGATTGTATATATCAACTAAATATATATGTATGTATTTGATTATATATTGTTATACATATGTGTCTTAGTAGTTTGTAGGTTTTTGTCTATAAAGGATATGTCATATATATATATATTAATTGCTTCATCATCAAAATGGGACTAGGTCTACAAAAATTTGATAACAAGTTGTACAAAATGTATGAATTTTGTGTTTCACATGGTAAGTCTAATAAAATGAGAAGACAGTATAATATATTGTGTGAGATCCATTGATCCAGTTGTGCTAGAGATTGGAGAAAGCTAAAAGTGAGCTTTCTTCCAAGGCTTTTAAAAGCAGGGCAGAGTGGGAGACAGAAGCCATGAAAGCACTGATAAGGAAAATAAGAGAGCCAGGAAAGCTCTCTACCTGTTTATTTGCAGGAATGCTCCACAAGAGTCCTGGAAACATTATACATTTTTAAGCTTTCTGATTTCCTTTTAAATTTCTCACTAGACAAGCCTAACTTAGGGAACATATCTAAGTGTATTTCATGGAGAACAAGAAGCAACTTGAAGAATTCTAGAATAATTTTAGAATAATGTATATCTGTGTTATGTGAGTAATCATTATGCTTAGTTTGCTTATTGTTTTATATAGGGATCAGATCACTATTTCCAAATCAGTCCAACTTAAATAGTTTTAAGCATATTAAACAATGACACTGTATGACGTCATCCTGCTGAATTGCTGGTAAAATTTTTACATATTCTATCTGCGATTTCTTTATGTTTTTCAAGAATTTGACCTAAAATTTTAATTATTATTCCTAACCAAAAGTTTACCTGTTTTCTATAAACAGTTCAGTCTTGGTAGACCTAAGCTGAATTCGTTGCTGGTTACAAACAGTAGTAATCCGCTGATCACACAATACGACTGTGTACTTAGCCAGGTCAGGGTCATACACATATCCATTACGCAGCACACTGTTTGTCAGTCTGCTGCATCCCGCATATCAGATTACTAGGGCAGGTAATAATAGATTCCTGTTGCGAGATCCATGGGTGTATCACTATTTAAAAACACGTACTGCATTTATGTAATTGTGTAAATATTGTCGGTGACACGACGTAATGTGGATTCATAGCAAGCAAATATTTAATTAGTGATTATTGTCTGTTGAGGAAGCTGCGCAGGTACTGCAGTAACATGTCCGTGAATATCGAATTCTGCATTGTCATCTAATAATTTTTTGCTTATTCATTGTTTGTTTATTCGATTTGGTCGCCTGTATACTTCTTTATAATTAAGGAGATTATATCGACTCGTCAACCGTGTTGTATTGAATACTAATGCCGTTTTCACCATCACTTCACTAGCCAAGCATCAGGGCATGATATTAAAAGTACAGGAAGCAGACATCTAGCTATGAATCTGTCTTTGTTATATATTATTACCCCGTGCGCTATTACAGGTGAATTGTACCTGCTTAACAGGTTTCATGCTAACTGAATTAAATAATAATGTACTGGAAGGGCAGCTCTATCTTATTGGTTGTAGTGTTACTGCATTTTTCACTTGTAAATGGACACACAGGACACACAAAAACGGAACTAATTTTTAATCAACTTTTCAAAAAAAGCTGAAGCGTTGTCCTATATTTGGACCTTCAAATTAGTGTCTTTTCATCCCGATCTTTAACTGAAATCAGGAATCGACTTTTTGTGAGCAAATAAATGAGGTTGTATCGACTCGGGACAACCAGTAAGTTTGTAACTTAAGTTAAGGTAATTACGAACCAATGCCACATTTCATGACATCAGTTTACTCGGTTCTGTGTTATATTGCTGGTTATATAATAAGTAGACATGTGCCCCCTGCACATCAGGTATGTTTATGAGTTAGTTATACATAAATCATTACAAATGAATCACTAGGTATGTTTTTGAGTCAGTTCTGTTGTGCTTAATTAATAAACATGCCATGACAATGCCACTTTTAATGCAAATTTAATCTTGTATGTATATATATATACACCTAAACCTTTTCACGCACATAATGCAACTGACTTCTACTTTGAATAACCAAAAAAACAATTTGAGTGCGTACAGATCTATCTATCTATACATCTGTGTGTGTGTGTGTCTCACAGAAAAAGTATTTCCCAGAAATATTTTTAACAGAAAAATCGTGGTTGCGTTTTTAGTTGCAAGATATAAAACCCTCGTTTTTTTCAAAGACAATGTTGATAAATAAGTTTTACACCCAATTCTGTTTTAGAGGTCAATCTTGTTAAATTTGTGTGGGAAAATGTTTTGCTTTTTAAGAAATTTTAGCGTTTACATTAGAATCAATTTGTATTGTACCATTTGCTTTATAGGCTAATCGCTCCAAATTTAATTGATTTTCAAAGAATTTGAAATAAAGTTTAATGAACAATCTAAAAAATGAAAACATCGAGCCTGATGTTGGAGTCTAACGTTGTCCAACAAATTATGTTCCTTTGCGATTTTCCTGGACCTGTCTTGAGCCGCACGCTGCAGTAACGCCGCTACTAAACTGTAACCACCATTTCCAGTAGCAGTAAACTTTGTCCTTTGTGATTTCTGCAGTGGCCTGCACAGAGATACCATTGTTAGCACTTACCACATGCAGAGGGTGAAACTAATATAAGATAAACCGAAAATCGCAAGTGTTGTTATAACTGGCTGTCCTATAAAGTAATGATTGTTTACTAACCGGTAAACCATGAACTCGAGGTACGAAGACCCTGAAACTTAATAAGTCCTCTTTCAGGAGACGTAATAAACTTACTGTTGTGTAAAAGTTCAGCACATTTTGTTTTTTAATGGAATTATTGTGCGCTGTTGTCTTAACAGCATCCTAATTATGATATGATATGTAATGTATTTACTGCAGAATATCAAGTATCAATGAATCCTGTAAATAAAACTATATTCAGTTCTGTTTTATAAGATGTAGCATTATTGTTTAACACGTCTGACTGAACAAACATTTCCATTTAGATTACTTTAGAAAAATAACTTCCTTTGAATAAAACCAAAAGGTTGGAACAGTTAGTCAGTGTCTTTTGTGGCTAATCGTAATCGATTTCTGATTAGAGACAATAATTCTGTTGTAAGACTTCATAGCGACTGTCATTTGTTGTCACCGCAGTTTTCATTTATCATGTTATGAAAAAAACACTAGTCAAAGAATCAGCCCTGTTAGTGGCATTTCACTTAAAAATGTAACCTACCTAGTAAAAAAAAAGCTAAAAAGTCCATCATATGTTTCCATTATTTCTATAATGCATTATGCTGACAATTTAAACCATTTTTATTTTGTTATTTTATGTGCCTTTGTGATAAGAATTAAATTGAACCTGAATTTTTCTTTGACAGTTAATGACTAATAATAAGTACATGTTCTTGCAACTAAAAGCTGTCACATTTCATCGCTGTACATGTGAAAGTTTTGACCTTAAAATAAAAAGCTACCAAAACTAGGCTGTACAATTAATTTGCCCCAGTCAACCACGCCAGCCAGTTTCTCTGTACAAAAAAGGCATTATTCTACAGCATTATCCGTGGATTGAGGTCAGTCATTAGTAATTACTCTCCTTCTTTCCTGTGATTATCACCGCCATTGTTGTTAAACGCATTATCGTTTATTTGTTGATGATGTAATCATTTATATGTGAGCTGGTTTTCAGCTGCTACGTTTTGTGCTATTTGGCACATTTATCACCTTTATCGGTAATCTCGTTTTATTTATTACGTACATAGATAATGGTGTAGATATATCAATAACACCATATAATTTTATTATTTTGCGACTGGGCTGGTTCGATTAGTGTCACTTCCTGATTTGGTAATGAATTGTGGGTGAGTCTTTTCTGTGACCTGTAATATCATGGGCAGGCTTACCATTTGGCACCATTATTATTCAGACTGCTGAGACAAATTTAAAGAACATTACTACCAAGATGGTGTTTATAACTTGCCGGCAAGATGTGTGATCATTCTGTTTGTTATATCTAGTAGTCAAGTAGATATTCTTTCAGTTCTGCCAATGTTACAAAACATGGTAAAGTATTGAGTTGGATAAATTTGTTCTATGGTCAAAAGGATTTATTAAAAAAAAAATTTCACTAGAATCTGCCTCATAAATTCAATTTGACCATTTGCAAAGTTGATTATGCACATTGGTAAAGTTGTACACATGTCAAATTTTCTGGAGCTTGTTCTTAATGATAGTCTAATTGTAGCTGTCGCATAACTGCTGAATTGGCAGATAACATTGTTAAAGCTCATTGACATGACACAGCTATAGAATTAACTAGGCAATAAAGGAATGCAAGTATTTTAATACTAAACTGTCTATTCCAGTTTTTTACTCACATATTTATTCACAGGAAGTGGAATCGGCATCAATAAGTATAACTAGTGCTGGTTATCATACTATGAATGATCAGGAGGACAATATTGCCAATGATCTTGACTACATTAGCAATGTAACTCGGATATTTGACAGTGTGCAGACGAGAGGTGCAGACGAAGAGACAGACAGTGCATTTATGTCATCCTCGAATGCTGGAAACGACTCACCAAATGCGCATGATCTTATAGAATTCGACCATTATAGCAGGTGGGGCATAGTGCTCAGTTTGGCATGGTAATCGATATTAACTGGTCATAATAAATTAGGTATTCTGCTTGCCTATTTTGCACACATACTGCTTTTAAATTGAAAATTATTTGCTGTCAATAATAAAAAGGTTTATTAAAGATATTTTGCAGATGTTGACTTATGTTGAACAACAAAAGTTCTAAATGGTTGCATAGATTCATTAATTATGCAATTAAGTATTGTTGTGAACGTGACTGTTTTAGGCCAGAGTCTGATCTCACTGACGAAGACCAATACGAGGATTATGGTGAGCATGAAGAAAGTCTAACTGAGGCTGATTATGATCGACATTCAACTTACAAACCTGTTAATCTTTTAGATGAAGATTTAAGTCATTTACATCACTACAACAGGTACGTAACCTGAAAATTTTGCTCATGAGTTAATGCGTTTCAGCCTTTCAAAGCTTAAGATCTTTCTTGTTGCATTTCATTGAAGCAGCTCTCATTAACAATGGAGCTTATTTACATTTAAGCTCACTTCATGTGTAAGATACTGTGCCGGTTTACTAACTGTTGCTGTTACTTGCATGTAAATACTATGTAACTACTTAAGGGATTGTAGCCGTCAATCTCATTGTAACAAAATGCTGTTGAGTAACAAAACTAACCATTGTTCGTTGCCTGTTGTAGTGGGTATTAACAGTACTTGTTTATTGTGAGCTTTCAAACTTACATTTTCTGTTCTCTATAACTATGTAGCAATAACAGGAAAGGCTTACAGACTAGAAGAGGGTCTTGGAGCCGTCGAAAACGCCATACCCCAAGGTATATTGAATACATAAAGCTTTTATGTTTAGATGTAAATTAAATATAGTGCATTAACGCACTTATATTTTTGTAATTCATTACGCTTGTATTATGCAGAGATTTAATGAACAGTCATTCATTTTAGTTGCAAGCCAGTAGCTTTAGAGTAGACTTGCCTATGATAATCAGTTTTAAAATAGGGTATTTTAGTTCATGCAGAGATTTAATGAACAGTCATTCATTTTAATTGCAAGCCAGTAGCTTTAGAGTAGACTTGCCTATGATAATCAGTTTTAAAATAGGGTATTTTAGTTCTTGCTTTAATACTCTTTAGCTGAAAACCCTGCAGGATATTAAAGATTCTGAAATTTTGAAATAAGATATTTAGATAACTCAGGCTTAATAGATCTCTAGAAACCAATCTTTAGTAATATTTCCAAATGTCCATTTGAATATATCTCTCCATTTTTTTCAAGTGAACAAAGGACATTCTGTTTAGCCATGTAAGTGTGAAGCATGGTTTCGCTAGTAGTGTTGCTTAATTTTTTTCTATAAATTAGTCATCAGCTGCCCCCATGAGTAGTTGTCCATACTTTTTTATAAATGAAGCTCTACGTTATATGCATTATAGAATTAACATATTGTATACATTATCATTTATTTGTTTATGCTAAATATTTACATCAGATTTAGTACAGCATGCAGATGTATTACTTATTATTTAGTTTTATTTTGCACGTTTTGCATTGCCTATTGTACTGTTACTCCATATGAGCATTTTTCAAGTGAGGTGCTAAAACTTCTTTTCACTGTGAACTTTATTATTGTCTACTTGAAGTGTGCGGCGATACTTTTCATTTGTTTAGCCTTTATAGATCAGTTTCAGCTGAATTACTTATCCAATTCTAGCCTCCCTCATTTATTTCTGTTCCAAGTAAACTACCTATTTACCTTTTTTAACCTGTTCAACCATTTATTATTGAACTACCTGTCTGTTTCTTTATAAAGATTTCTTTCTGGCTGAGTTATTTGTGCATCACCATCATCATCATTAAACTGGTGTTTCAGCTATTTTCACACTTTTGTAGAGTCATGCTTTTGTACTGCAAATATTATTTTCACTTGAAATGTCCAACTTTCTTACCCTTTTCACTTTGCTTTCTAGTTGAGCTGTACAGTTGTTCTAATTTTACTGTGGAGACAATGGTGGTATTTAATCCCTATTTACCCATTAGTCATTGTCATTAATTAGTAGTGAGCCCTCTTCATCATATAATTCAACCTCACTGCAAAGTGCTGACCTTGTATACTTATAAATTAAAAACTATTTTGTTGTGTTGATTGACATTTCAACTTATGTGCATGTAAAAACATTGTAAAGTGAACATCACCTAATTGTGAACTAAAATTGGCTTCCAAGGTTTTCTAATGTAATAGCATGGAAAGATTTCAGCAAAACTAAAAACAATTTAAATTAATTGACTAGACCTTGAGAGCACAATAGAAAGTGTCATTCTAAAAGGCATTTGTTAAAGCATATAAAATGTGAGTTATATTGAGCACCAATATTAGCACTGCTATTGAGTTCTGGTTGGGTTGAAGTATATAAAAATTACTTTTTTCAGTCCTGCGAAAGCAAGGTTGTCCTCAAATGCATTAGCTAGGTAAGTGGTAGACTAGTTTGCTTTTCTTTTACTTCTTTCAACTACGTAATTACAGACTTAACTGACACTTTGACAGCATTTGTCAAAGGCATTTTAACACTGAGTTGTGAAACTTCACCTACTTATTACGTTATTAACTTTTTGTCAGTGTTGTCAAGTTGTTGGCATGAAAGCTTCCGGCTCATTTCAGTGCTGCTGTTATTTACATGTTACTTTTGACTGTTGTAATCCAGCACTAACTAAATAAATAACAGTATTGTGAGTGAAGTATTATAGTATGATTATGTAAGCAATAAAGAGAGGAGAAAAATCAGATTTATCTTTTGTCATTGATTGTTCCTCTTTCATTTATGTACCCATCAATTTTGCCATACATTAAGTCTTCACTTAACGACACTAATGCATTCCAGCAAAATACAACGATAAGCGAAACGTTAACTGAAGCCACGACTTCCATAGAAAGTAATGTAAAAGAATTGAGATAAGTTCCAGAGGCAATTGTCAATGCTGCTTAAACCATATAAATTAAATGTTCATATTTCTACTGATTAATTTCTTTCTGTTTGTTTGAAGCCATCTATCTTTCTTACCACTACTTAGTTAGCAGTTTTTCTTTCCTTAACGTTGATGTCCTATGCAGTTAGTGGTTAAACACTGCATTGGGAGAATTTCGTCCAGATACTTGTTGCTATAGCAATAGGTTAGAGACTTAGTATACACACAGGTGCTTGGATGTATATAATTACAAATATGTTTTGTGTGATACAAATGGCTATCATTAAGTTTTAGCAGTCATTTGGGAAGTAAAAACATAAATAATTGTACTATCTCCGCTCCTAGTGCATTTTTAGAACAGATTAACACAAAAAGTACCATTTTAATGCTTCAAATTAGAAAAAATTGTTGATAAAATAAAAATTGCTTTGACCAAAGTAAAAAATTTGTCGTTAAAACGAAAACGTGCATCGTTAAGTCAGATAAAGGTGTGAAATGTTTAATGTCGTTAAAAGGAAGAGTCGCTTAATGGGGAGTCATTAAGCGTGGACTTACTGTACGTACATTTTCGAGATTTCAACTAAGCATAATTTCTATAATATGCCATACAGCAGCAAGTTGCTTTTTACTAAGTTATGCACAATACAAGACAATACTGTCTCAAATATGATTACTTTTGAAGTTCAGTTTACTCCCTGGTTATAATATATTTGAGTGCATTGCTTAATTTCCTGGGAATTCAAACACGATAGCCACCTGTTCTTGTCCCCTTGTAAACATTTTCTGTCAGTGCTAAATGCACTTTTGTCTGCAAATGCAAATAAAGTTTGTATTTTTACAAGTACTGTTCTCTCTCTCTCTCTCCGAATAACACCTATAATTTTGTCCGCTGTGCACTGTACGAACTTTTGCTTTTCTGAATTATATAGTTTAAAAGGTTTAATGATAGGTCAAAATACAATAATAATGAGTATTTTTCTAAATTGTAGTCAGTTGTACAAAGCAGGAAATTCGTCTAGTCACTCTAATCGTAGCTATGGCAGCAGTCGTCATAGCAGCTGCGCATCTGATGAAATGTTTGCAGAGGAAATCGTAGAAGATGTTCATGATCTCAATTCCAAAGTAATTATTAACTTGTTAAACAGGTTTTAATGGCTAGATATTAACATCTAATTGCTGTAGTGTCATTACACCTTACTGACCTAGCAAAGGTGTTAGTTTTTCTGTACTTATGGTTTTAAACAAACTCGTGATTATAACACTTTCAAATTTTTGCTACGAGGTAGTGCAGTATATTTTACCTATATTATGTACAGTTCCAGAAGTTATTATGATCGCTGAAAGTTTTTAAATAAGAAGGAAAAAGTTAATGTCATTTTTTGTTAATTTATTGTATTTTAAAAAGTACATAAAAAGTGACTTCATACTTAAATTATGTCTACTAGAGGCAAATTATTAGAAGAAAAATTGATTGTAGTATCATTTAAAAAAATGGGAAATTTTAAGAGATTTTTTGTTATCTAGGTGAACACACTTCAGAAACAAGTGAATATGCTTGCCGAACATCAAGTAAACACTGATGAAGTTAAAAGTAAACTCAAGCAAGAAAATGCTGCACTGCATGCTCGGCAAGTATTATCTATCAAATTTTCCATTTCTTGCCATTTTGCAAAGTTCATCCTTTTTTAATTCGATTACAGTTTTTGAATGTTTCACAATTTTTTGTAAATGGTGAAAGTTGACCGAGTATTTATTTGTTATCCCCAGAGATTGTGTATTTGCTCGGCACTAGTGGTTAGACAACTTTTGTAACTACAACAAAACTGTGTAGTAACAAGGTGGTTTGTTTAATTTAGGCTGTTTAAATTTGTGGTATTTGTTTAGTTCAGTAAGTCCATTCACGATCAAGAACTAATCTCTTATTGAAATTGGTAAGCTATCCTCCTGGCTTGGTCTGAATCAAACAGTAATTGTGCATTATTGTTTATTTTTATGCATATTGTTAAGTTTTGAAAAATTAACACATTAGTTATTGCCATTCCCATTTTATAGTTGAAATTTCCATTTAGCCTAAGATGGCATTGATCACAACTGCAGCCACACTGGCCACTATAGTGTTTTAATACCTGGTTTTTTAGCACTATTACTAGCTTTAAGTGATAATTTCATGCTTGTAGTGAATTATAAATATGTGTGCTAACTGCCACTCGAAGAACAGTGAACAAAACTCTCTTTAAAACTGGGAAGTAAATTTAAAAAATTAAGATGTAGCAATTTAATACCAGCAGCAAAGAGCAAATGGTTTCAGATTGACTAGAAGAACAATATATTGAAAAATAATGTAAAAATGATAGATATTATACATCACCTTTACAATATTAATTAGATTATTGAATGATAAAGAACACAGAAAATCAGATGGAAAACATGCTGGAAATTTTAGTTAGTTTTTGTTTAATGGTTGGTTTGCATAATTTACATTTGCTCATGATGTGTGATGGATTTTTTTCAAATACATGTATTTTTACGTAACCTGCATGGATAATTAATATTGCTCAATAAGTAAAAAAACAGTCAGTAAGTTACTTACTGACTCAAGACTGCATTGTATGTTATACATTTGCTTCCCAGTGACTCATTAAACTGCAACACTTTGCACTTACCACCAGTTTAAAAAAATGCATTGATGCGCTATTTAAGTTTTTAAACAAGTATGTTACTTATGGCTATTTTAAGGAGAATCAGTTAAAAAAAATTAATTTCACTGTGTTACCTGAATTTTTTTGAGCTACTTGGCTAATTTAAAACACAAAACGTTTAACATGTGGTTTCAACTAGTTTCATTATTTAGAAGCAGAAAATTTTCTATTTCGAATTTTCGGCATTTTATTTCTTGTTGTTTCGCAAGTTTCTGCTTTATAAGTCGAAATTCAAAGCTTAATGTATGCATACAACTTGTCTTAATCTGGTCCTAGAAATCTTTCAGCTCTTAATAATAGTGTTAAAGAGAATAGTGCATTGTTCTACCTTTTGTGTAACTTGTACTTTTATCTGATACTTATGGACTGCTTTATACCTAAGGCACCCAACTGTGAATGACAAACTCTAGAAACAACAGAGCTGAGTCATCTGCAAATGTGCATTGATGCAGAGGCTAATGATGCATTATGTTGCTAAGTGCTTACACCCTATTATTGCCATTTTGTTTTCAAGATATTAAATTATGTAGTTGTTTATCTATATAAACACCTTAAACAGGTGTTATCACAGTTTTCTATGCCACATGTGTGTCATTTAAAATAAGCAGGTATTTGCAAGCAATTTCCTTCACCTGCTTATCCAGCATCTAGTTTAATAATGATAGGGCTGGTCAATAGGCAAGTAGCCAAGGTAACAGTGTAATCAAACAATTTGCCAAGGTGTACCATGTGTTTTGGACTGTTGTTGAAAATTTACTATCGTTCTTCATCTACTAGGGTACATATGTTGGAAGAACAACTTAGAGATGCGGAAATAAAATCTGAAAAATGTTTGCAGGAAGAGGAGCGACGCTTTAGGGAACAACTGGTACTTTCATGCATTTTTCAACCTTCTAGAAAATATTAGTTTTTGTTAAGGTTTTATTAATCCTGTATTAATTGTAGCCCAAATTATTCTTTTAAGTTTTACTGTGTGTTACTTTTTAATGTTTGTCAGCTGTTTTATGTGGAATATCTTGAAATTTGAATTTTCAGCAAGATCCCACTAAAATATTCTAATATTGAATTATTTAATTTTTTCTAGAATAAAATAGAGCGAGAAAAAAATCAAGAGATAGAGAATTTAAAGTATAAGTAAGTATCAAGCTGTTCCTTTTTTTACGTTAACTAGCTGTCTTGAAAAACTAGCTCGCCGAAAACGTTTGTTTGATAAAGCCAAAATTCATGTATTTGCTTTTCCTTTTATTTTTTTGTTTCCACACAATTGCGCCATAAAGTAAAAAGTGTCTATAATTTTGTTTATGTTGTGTTTATAGCTTTTTTCATCTTTCACATTTAACTAGGATATAATTATCTGAAGTCTTGGAAAATTTAACAAAATGTTCAATTATCCTAGATATATAAAGTTACCGGTCTCTGTCAAAGCTGCAGCTTTGAGATGTTAAAAAATAAACACAAAGGTCAACTCCTACTTGCCTTTTTTTAACTATTCACGTAGGAATTTTACTAGTGCTTTATCGTGTAAAAACCAACTCTAATTATTTTCTAACTCTAATCTAAAGCACAAGTTAATTATAATCTCGCAAAAATGTGATGTGGACTTTTGGAAAATACTCTAGTCGTGCATATAATTCATACTTCATATATAATTCATACGTGATTCATTCATATAATCTACTTTAATTGTTACTTCTTAGATTAGAGAACCTAGAAGTGGAGTATGCCAACCTAAAAGAGGAGCTACCTCAGCTGAGGCATCAATTAGAAAAGGCAAAGCAGGAAAAATATCTGATAACTGACAAGCATTCAGAAGCCGAGTTTAACCTGTGTAATCTACAGGAGGAGCATAAACGATTACAGGAGAGGTGTAATATGCAGCAGAAAGAGATCCGTGCCTCTGAACAAGCTCACACACAAGTATTTATGATCATTCAGGAATTTTGTTTAACGGATGCAAACTGTATGCCAAGTTTGCAGCAGTCATAATTGTGAATTTTGTTGGGTGTAAATAAGCAATTTTTTGAACTCACTAGGGAGCTGTGCAACCAGTATGTTGCTTTTTGGAGTGCAATTGCTTATCAGCTAGAAGATTTTAGCAAGCATGTTTTAAAGGCAGAATAGGGCTGTTTGTCTTTTTGAACACCCATATGACACATAGGTGTTACTTTATAATGCAGGATGTCCATATTTTATGATTTCATTTTTCCATGTACATGTGTATAGGTGAATATTGGACAATTAAGCACTTGACTGCCAATGTATAAAAATTTATTGTTGAAATCTTTTCAAGTACTTGTATTTGAATGATTAACAAAGTGACTAACAGATAGCACCATAGTAATGTTCCTACATTAAAGTAAGCAAATTTTTGTAGATATTAGATTTGACAGCATGAGTACGAATCATCTTCTGTAACTTTAGGTAGTAGAATTTCATTCCGAAATTTTAGGCTAATGGTTTTAGGAAAGTTCAACCTTTTGAAATTATGCCAAAAAATACTATACTTTTATCCCTTTCTTAAAAATAGCACATATACCACCATTTGAAGTATATTTTATAAAGATATTTAGAGGGCGTTTTACTGCCAGGAGTAGTGATGTGATTTTTGTCACTCCATGCATTCTTGATTTTTGTTTTAACAATTAATTCTTTAACCTCTCATGCATATATATTCCCCAGATGTCCATCTGGAAATTTTATAGTGCAAATTTAAGCAGATGAATATTCGAGCACTAGTAGGTATTTTGTTTAACTTTAGAAACAATAATGTTTTTACACGCATGAAATTGAATAATCAATAACAATAATTTCCAATTTCATTTTACTTGTGTAGTAATATTAATAATGATTGTTTTTTGTTCAGCTAATGGAAGACATGCAAGCAGAGCTGGATGAAATGCGTAAAGCTCGAACATCTGGATTACGCGGTAAACAATTGGAAATTGCCAAACGACTTCAGGAACTCGAAGACCAACTTAGACATTTTAAACACGTAAGCTCAGTTATTTCAGCTGGTCAAGGAAAGCTGTTAATCGTGATTGCGGCCTTGATGTTAAAACCCAAGAGAACATAGAGTGTAACACTTTTTTTTGAAAAGTTTATTTATAATAAAGATAAAATAAACTGGTACAAAAGTAATGGTATTTAATATGCATTGAGCACATCTTGTTTGCTGCCTTGTTGACAAAATCTCTGGTAGATGTTTGCTTCCAAAGCAAAATGACCACAAATAATAAAATCTGTGGGTGGCAACGAGTTCATTGTTAAAGAAAAATACTGTGTTTTATTGTTAGTAGTTTTTTAGTACTTACCAAATTTTTAATTTTGTAACTAAACATGATATGATGCATTATAAATTTCTTTTTTGATACCCAATTGCCCAAATTTTCTAGAAACTGTATTTATATCAACAATGAAAACTGCTGCCAAATAACAAATTTTTGGCACGTCATGTTTAATCTTAATTAGCATTAAGTTTAAATTTACTAATCTGCTCTTCGTTTAGGAAAATCGACAGCTAAAAGAATCAAATGATGAACTTCAAATGCAGTTTTTAAATCATGGTGTCGAGCAGGGGCATCAGCTTCTAAAAGGCATGGAGATGTCTTTAGCTGCAGAGTTTGACAATCTTTCTAAAGATGAGGTAATCTGATCTTCCCAACCAAATTATTTAACATTCAAAGAAAGGGGGTTAGTTTGTGTGATTTTAAAGAGGCAGATTTAGTTGTTACTGTCTTAAGACCATGAAAAATGCTAATGTAGTAATAGCATTGATTAAGCTTCTGGGTTGAGAAAGTCTCTCATTGTGTATTTATTTTGATGTATTACTTGCTAACTCATCTAGCAAATTTGCCACATTATGGAAAAATAAGAAAGGCTGAAAAGCGTGATAGATTTTCTTCTACTGTAAACTTTCAGTTCTTATTGAAGTGCTAATTGAAAGGCTGCACTGAGTTTGACATCATATTTCTGCATCTTTTTAAATGAATTGTTCAAAAACAATGTAGTATTTAAATAAAACCAACAGAAAGTACTCAGTGGTGTTATAATCGTATAATAATTTTACAAGTTGCTTTGATTTTTTGTATTTTATTGCCAGAGATAATTTGTCATTGCTGTTTTTGTTGTTTCAGTTGCGGACCAAATTAAAAGAACAGGAGGACATGAATGCTCGAATGGGTGTTTACATTGATTCCATACTAGTGCGAATTATTGAGAATAATCCTTCACTACTTGAGGTTTCGTCCAAATAACCAATAGGCTTCGTCATACGGGACAAGCTTAAAGTTTGTGTTGCAAAACTCAGCCTGAGGCTTATTTCAGTTGCCGTACCACTGATTAATGAAGTATTTTTGGCAGCAGTTTGTGAATTATGAACACAGTATGTTGCTGTCTAAAGTGTGAGATATGCTGACTGTGACACAACATTCATGCTAATGATTTTATGAACAGTGTGATGTGTGCTACTGTGTACAACCTAACTATAATTTCGTCCATTGCATTTTCGTCCATATTGCATTTTCGTCCATATTACTTGTTGAATATTGTCATGTTACTCAAAAATGTAACATTATCGTTATTTCACTGCACTTGACTGTATGCTGATACTTGTGATCTAACAAGAGTTGCCAACGAGTGTAGTATGTTTGTCCTTGGATAACTTTTTAATAATGTAGTTGTTAAATGTCATTTTTAAAATGTTTGTCTAAAAAACAAATCCGGGTTGTAAAAAAGTGATTACGTATTTCTTGTTTGATTGAAAAAAGGGACCATTTCACTAAATTTAACACCCTCGATATTTTATATACTTTATTATCATAAAAAATTGTGATTTTGTGGCTATACTGCATTGAAAACAGAAAATTGCGTCCGTGTGAAGCACATTGATGTTCACTGTTAGTGTATAGATCTGGTGAAATTCATCTTATCTTTTTCATCGAAATGAGTGTGTCTTTTTTAAACTTTTGAAGTTTTTGTTTTGATGATTCTCATTATACTTCTATGGTTTAGTGAGAGAATTTAACTATGTTAATGCCATGTTACGCTATGTTACCTAAACATAAGATTTTTACCACTTAGTAGTTTACACCAGTGATAACAGCATGCAAAAAAACATTTTTAAAGTCATTTTAATATTGTAAGTGAAAATTATAATTTACTGCACATTTAAATTTTGAGAAATTTTGCCTAGACGGCATCATATTTAAGTGATGTTTTTTATGAATTTACTTGCGGCACCATTTTGAGTAAAATTCTAGTAATTCAAAAGTTCTGTAGTGAAAAACACGTCTATCCACATCACAGTTTCTTAAGGAGTAGACGATTATTACAAGAATTCTTTGATTTCTACATTAGGTAGCTAATTGCTTGTGAGTAGTATATCTGTTACAATAATACTTTATTATTAAATCCCAACGGCAATCATTAATATTTAATTTTATTAATATTTTTAGTATGATGAATACAGTTCAAATTATAGATATGCATAAAATCTGATCCAGTAATAGTGTAGAAATGATTTTTTCACATTGCAGTTGATGATGTGAAGTGAGTTTGTTTTTAGTTAGGTAGAATTATGTAGCAGGCAACATTAACATCACTCGTGATATTAAACTTGTTATACTTCGAGATACTCATTATATTATTACACTGTTGTACAATATGACCAGTACTTACGCATTAGAAAGTAAATTATTATTTTTTAATAAATTCTTGCTTAGTCATCAATTTAGCACATTTAATATGTATATATTGTAGCGTAAATTATTTTTGTGTGTGAACCTGTAACATAAAATGTTAGAGCAAAGCTCTTACTGAATGAGATGTTTTAAGAGTAATTGCAGTTAATCCCTAACTGAAAACCACTTCTTATTCAATTTTTAATGCACGTGTAAGTATTATTCCTGTTAATAAACTGCTTTGGCCTCATGATTATTTTGAAGTTCACGGTTCTACTGCTGCATGATTTATTGCTTTATAAGGTATGTTTTTCTATCTTTGAGATGCCTTTTAGAAAGTTAAGAACTTTGACTATGTTGATGAATGCTGTAAAAATTCTTTTAAACAATTGTGAAAATTCATTAATTTTGTGTAATAGCACACTATTGCTATTACTCAATTTTAATTGCACATGTAAGTAATATAGTACATGGCATAGATTCTATGCCATGTATTACATATATGTGCTAGTCAAATTAAAATTCCGAATTTGTTGTTCAGTGTCAAATACCTGTACCTGAAAGGCATTACAAGTAAAAGTGTTAATTGACTGTTTGCTTTAACAGACGTCATTAAAAGCACAATTTTGTTGGTATGCGTCTCCAGTAAGCATAATTTGCTAGTTAGGACGGACTATTTAGCTAGCGATTTCTGAAAATAAAGAAGTTAGTTTCTACTAATTTTATTTATGTAAGTGTGTGTGTCTTCTATATTTTTGTTCTAAACAAATTATAGGGTGAAAAGTTCTGCACGATATAATTTTTGTCTCGCGTTTACAAACATCAAACATTCAAATCCTCAAAAGTGAGTTATGTAAAAAAATTATCGAGTAAGAAGATATTTTTGAATAAATGATACGTCCATGTATAGTAATAGCACGTGATTTATATTGTGTAATATATGATATTCCATTAATTCTCATGATCAGTTTCTCATGCTAAAGCACCAGAGTCGTATAATTGGATTCCCTGTAGGGAAACTTGGAGTGCCAGCTGTTATTGATGTGTATTAATGTTTTAATTTAGGTTATCAAAACTGTTATTGTTGAAATGATTGCAATGATATTGTAATGTACTTTTAGAGTCTTGACTCACCAAGTGAAGTTATGCTAGATCAAGTGGTATCTAATGAAGTAAACTAGATAAGTAATTTGCATCTGTTTATGTTATAATTGATTTGTCGTATCAGCTTAATATTTTTATTTTATCTTAATTACCAGTTAATTATCAGTTTTCCAATTGAATCCTTGAGTGACAAAGAACCCTTGTGGATAACACTTCTGTTTTTTGATTGGATCTAAATACATGTAAATTGACAAGTCTCAAGTGGTACGAATTATATTTTTGCATCATCCGTGTTGCATTTTACTACAATATATTTTAACGTTGGTAAAAACGGTTTAGTATAAATTCAAAGTTATGTAATGTGCCTATCTAGTCTACTTACTTTATAAAGAGCATCATTTTTAGTTGTTAAATCATTTTTGCTTTTAACTGATTGTAAACTGGAATATTATTAGTGTACTACAAAATGTGGACGAAAGTTTTATGTTGTTGAATACAATAGTGAGAAGAACTATGGTAATTTTAATTGGAAACTTATTTTCACAATAAAATTATGTAGATTGTCAGAGCAATGTTTCTTCTGAACTTTTTATGCGCTAATTATTAAAGAGACTTTTCTTATGTGTTGCATGTGGTTATTAGTTACGGCAGCGGCAAGTGCATAAGCTCTGCTTTTGAAATTAGGAACATGAAAACAAACTTAATTATCGCCTAGCCTGGTAATGTAGTGCATTCCTTTATACAATCGCATAGTTATTATAAAAAAGGCGATTCATGCAGCGGCCTTCAGTTTTTATTACTTGACTGCTAAGTAACCTTATGGGGTGAGGTGATAGCTAAGTGGTCATGGTAGGTACTTAGCACTGAAGTTGAGCAATGCCGACCTTAGCCATTAATATGTGGGTGTTGGCCTGAAAACCCGTCAATGGGTGGTACTTTGTCATACTAATCCTGAGAATTCACTGTTTCATCATAATATATAGTGATTAACGTGGATAATGAATCACGTTCCAGTACTGCCGCAGGTCTCCACGTCAATTAAGCCTTGCGGCACTGACTACTGCAGTGCGGTTTGCAGAGCGCTGAAACTTCCCATAAAAATCTCTCAATTTCCAGAGAGCAAAGAAGTGCAGCCGCGTTCCCCACGAGAAATCTTTTCACTAACTTGCCATTCTCTTCTGCACCAACTACTAATAGCTCTATAAAATATCCATTATAGTTCTAGACTGGCATTACAATCTAATTTTGTCTGCAAGCAAGATGTATACGGCGCGTTACAGTATAAAACTCGCGAAATCTTTGTAATATTAATTTAAGGCTGAAAAACAACAAGCGATCATAACGTACGAATCTTAGTATAAACAAGTAACAATAATTAATAAACCAGGGCAATACAATGGCTGCTTCGTTGGTCAGTTTGGTCTCCTAGTTAAACGGTTGGCTATCGGGTGCAAATTATATTCCACGAGAATTCGTACTCTTTCGTGCGCTAAAAAATCTGCTCACTTTCTGAAACATATTATAAACATGCTTGTAATAATTAAAATAATGCAAATGAGCGCATTACCTCTTCATTTTGCGGGTGCTCCGCTAAGATGACCACGCCCCCAGGTAGCGGGCTGAGAAATCTATATCAAGCCTCTCTATGGCTTCACGTACTAGATAAACCAAAGCGTCAATCACAGAGGTTCTAATGCGCATAGCGTGAGAGCATTAAAGTTTAATTATGATGAAGAGTATAGTGAACTAATTAGACAAGCATCCACAGAAGTGTAGGCTATATTGACGTCAGTACAGCGCTCGTCTCTTAGTTGTTCCTCACGTTCTTAGCAGAAGATTTAGTTTTTGCGGTGAAAATATTGAAAATTTCAAAATCAAGCAGGATAAAGTGGATTAGGAAACAATTGAGCACCTGGGGATACTTAGATACCTGAAGAAATCGTGTAAAGTTCACGACAAGTAAGTGCAATTAAAAATTTACTACAAACATTATTTGGAAACTGCCGTTTGCTTGTTCATTTCTAGATTTTCAAACTTATTGTGAGTGGCTTCACACATTATATTTGCTGATGAATCGTCAAACCGATGAATAGCTGAGCAGTCAAGTGAACGTGCCTAGCTATATAGATAAGCAACACCAAGCCTGGTAGGTAAATGACTGTGTGACCGGCGCGCCGAGAAAACTGTTTGTACACGGTTTCACATGCTATACTGCCTCTGACTATGTTTCTCGTTGAGTGTATGTGTACGCGTCTGAATGTTGCTAAGACAATTCTGCGGCTCAGTGATTGACCCATCATAGTGCAATACCCTCGATAAATAAAGAGATTCCTGTACCGTCACAACTATTTACATTAAATAAGTTATCCCATTAACTACTGGACCCCAGGTCGAAAACCGAGAACTGCATGGAAAAAGATACAAATTAAATAGAAATTAATGTAAGTAAATAAATTCCTCTTTTAACACGTAAATATTGTAAATAAGAACTTTTATACGTTTCTTTCTGTAAGCTACTCCTTTCGCTTCTGGTCATCTGGATGACCTACTTATTTCGAATTCGTTTTATATTTAAAATACAGAAATTATTTTTGTGTCAGTGGTTTCCTTGTCATCATCGTCATCATCATCATCATTATCAGCAACATTTGATAATCATCGTCATCATCATCAGCAGCAGCAGCATCAAAACTGCTATCCTCGCAGTATTACGTAGTACATCAACAGCGAACTCGTTGGAGTTATTAACTTATTTATTATGCATATTTTAGATGGGTTCACGACTAGTTGACTAGATTTACAAATTTCAATCGAATTCTTTATTAAGTAACGAGTATATTTTTTGAAATCAAATAGTAATACTGTAGCTACCAAAGCTTTAAAGGGGAATGAAATCACTTTGTAAAGTAGAGTTTAATTCCCTTGCAGCATTTTGTTAAAAATCGCTCATTTTTTAACAGAATCTAAAGCTTAAAACAACACTGAAGGCAAAATGTGATTGCCATCAAAATGTAGTTTATACATTGCTTATAATTATAGTTTATTTAAAAACTGACGAAAAGCTTTATGCACGCAAAATTAAACTTCATTAAATTTGTCGTGGCATTCCTGATATATCTGTGATGCATTTAACAATGTATGCGCGTATACGGTAAAATATAAACAAAATGCTATTGTATCAAAATTTTTCTTGCTGATTTTATACAAGTTGCCCCAGATTACGCATCACAGACGGCCAAAAATAATTTTGGAATATATTTCAAGTAAAGAGGTGATAAATTACTTACTAAACTGTAACTCAGTGTTACACCGCACAGTAATTAAAGTGATGATTAACCTTTCTAGCTAAATTTCTTGAAAGCTATGTTTAGCCAGGAATAAGACATACCAACCCTCCCGACTTTATGGGGATTCTCGATTTTAATGTTAATTAATTAATTAACTTCCCTTTCTCATAAAAATCGGACAAAATGCGATCTCAACGCTAAACAAGGCAAAAAATCGGAATAACACGTAGAATAGTGGTGTGCGACTGCAAAAAATTGTACGGCAGTCAAATTTTAAGTTGAACTGTATTTTTGACTTAAAGATTTAAAGCTTTTCTTTTCTGGGACCTCATTTGCACATACGAAGAAAAATACCCGAAAGGTTTTCTAGGGTGTCGAAAATGTAACGAGCACTCTTTTAAAGAATTAAAAAAGTGCCATCTTATTTCTACTTAATCTTTAGTTTTCTTTGACTTTTGAGTCTAACATTAAGTCAGACAGTGTACCAACTCAGGCTCACAACCGTCATTGACAAAGTGCAGGGAACAAACTCTAACGTGCTGCTTCGTTGTCAGTTTTTTCTATCGATCAGTCGATCGCATCTAAGAATCCTTTTCTTACAATTTTATCTGTTGAAAAATGCAAAAATGAATTGTAACTTCTTTGTCAGAAGCACTGTTTGAATATCGGGCACAAGGCAACATAGCAATGAGTTATTTAAAAGGCGAAAATGGTCAGAAAATAGAATCACGCTTCCAATAATAAAGCAGCTCAGCGTGAGATACCTGTAATGTTACGCTAAAACTTTTGCACGTTGTACTTCGTTACTATTTTTCATCTATAAAATATAGTGCACTAACCAGGTGAGACGAAGTAAACGTTTAAGCTTAACATTAAAAATACTTTCAGTGCTGCTTTAAGCTGTATAAATCATTAGTTTTTGCTGTAATGGTACCCTGCTTCGTGCCATCTTGATTTTCCGCTGGCATGACGTCACCGGCGTTAGATACGCGCAGCTATCACTACTTAATTAATGACAAATTTCATTAAATTATTTTTCAGTTAATAAATGAGCATTTTGGTCATCACCAGTTAGGGTTGTTATAGAACATCAATTTTTTAATCATTTAGACACATAGCCAAATGCGTGCGCTCAAAAATCAAAATCACTAAATAATAGACGTACGGGTGCTACACTGTTAAAAGCATATGCAAGCAAAGCGATTAGGTTACAGATATAGCGTTTAGTGTAATTACAGCCGTATCCTAGCTGTAGCCACTTGTTTTTTAGTTAAACGGGCCACAATTATGTAACTGTTTCTTTTTCTGCATTTGGATGGAGTTTTTCTGGGATAATTACAAAGTGATCGCAAAATTCATTGATTTTTTTATGCTCCATACACCGCACCCGCTGTCCAGCGATATCCTTGTCGCTAGTCTCCATGCAGACTGCAGTTTAGAGCAATCATATATCAAAAGTCTAGTTTCAAATTGTAACTAGGCACGAGTGGCCTCACAAAAAGAGACAGTAGCCTAAATTGTACGTTGTGTATTCTAGCGCAAATTCTACTTTGTCATCGCTCAGCCCTGCTGAAGTAATATCTTACATTTTGAAAACCTACAGTTTGATGCTACATTCATTCATTGCCTCCTTAGTTTAGCCTTGTAACACGCGTAGGCCTATTATTTAGGAATTTTGTTTTTGAACGCGTGTACATATTTGGGTATACGTGTCTAAAATCTTAAAAAATTAATGCTATATAGCAACCCTAACAGGTGATAATCCACTGCAGTTTCGGCATATTTTCCTTTTTAACGCAATAAGCACATACAGCGATTGGTGTTGGCGATGCTTAACACTAAGGATCACGTATCACGGCGGACACTTGAAAATTAAGTTGGCAAAAAGCAGTCTGTTTTGGGGAATTTGAAAATTCAGTCTCTTGTTACAACTTAAAGGAGCCTTAAATTCAATGAAAAGGTATGCGCTTTTCACTTTTACTGTAAGAGCATTAATTTAAACTTTACTTTATAAAGTGATTCCTCTTTATAACCTTGTTAATTCGCTAATCATCTGCTTTGCAAAGAGTGTCTTTCATTGCTGAGGCAACTTCTTTAAAACAACTTCCACAACCGCATTAATTTAACTGATTTCCGCATTATCAGTACATGTAATTAACACCTATAGGTATAATGTACACAAGCAATAAATTCGAACTGAAAATCTAGTTCTATGATCAATTATTACATCCAGGTGATTAACGAGAGTAACATGCAGTGTTAGCTCATAAGGTAAGCAATTGACCTAATTGAGGTGCATTTTGAAGAATTATTGATGGAGGTACATGACTGCAACTGTGCAACTTGTAATATACAGACACATACAATATGTATCTGTATATATACCAACCTTAAATTCAGAACTCGAATAAATTTCTAGCTCAAACAACATAAAACAATATAGGTGACATTTAAAAACATAAAAGCAGAGCTTGGAATAACTCGATTCACGTGTAATTGTTTCCTTCCTTTTTCTTTGCTATGTCTTGATAGCGTAAGCAGTAAATAGCAGCGTAAAACGAGATGAATTTAAAATCAGAAGTTTAAAGTCACAAACCACTATAATTATTACTACTGTTTCACATAAAACGATTTCTAACTACACTGTGACATGCATAAAAACTTTTGCCTTATGGCCTATGTGCCAAGAATATGAAATTTGCAATTTCATATAAAAGTGAACAAATTTTCACAATTTTTCCTACTGCTGCTATCATGAAACTATGTTCCCCCGATTACGTATTTGCAAAAATTCGTTGTGGGCGACTTTGCCACATTAAATTTACAAAATTTTGTCAACGGTTTCTAATATTATTTGTTTTTCTGACATCTGTCAAGCTGTTGGTATAAAATCTTTACGGAATGCTATATAGTGGAAATTCCTCAGACAAGCTCAATGTGACTTTGTCACATCGAACAAATCACCATCGGACGTCAATGTCTTTTGTGCGTACTTTATGTGCAAACTAATAAACAATTTAAGAAGAATAATTAAAAATGCCAGGAGAATACAAAAAAGAGCAAGCACAAAGAATGCTAGTCTTTAATGTGGAAGAGCGTGACACCGCGAAGAAATCTTGCTAGCAAAGTGCAAGGAATACACATGAAAACCATTCGAGGCAAAATGGCGAAGAAAAACTTATTGCAGGCTGCAACAAACACTCTACATCATAATTAGCTATTAGGTGTTCAATATTTTGCATTGATGCTGGATCTCACTGAGAAATTATTTGGACCATACACAGAGAAAAACTGGCAAGTGGTTATTATCAAAGCTAGTATCAAGGTAAGCTAACATCAAAGTTTTCTTGAACATTTTCGAAAAGTCCTTAGTTAAAGAAGATGCAAAATATTGCAGGAAAGAACTGAAGAATATTCTAATCACGCGGTTACTGCGCCAGAGAGTTAAGATTGTATTTTACATTATTGCACTACAAACACACCTGCTAGCAGGGTAAAAAGGTGATACCAAACATTAAGTCGCTGTGTGTCTATGACATTTCCAGAAACAAAAAGTGTCTTCGTAATTTGATTTGCGGAAAGCAGCCCTTTTAATGTTCTCCATGCGCATCAGTCATAGGCACGGTTAAAATTGACAAAACCTTGTTATCGAGGACAATTTAAGTCTTCGTCTGACACATCAGCTTGGAGTTTTGTGCTGTTACCACATAGCTCATGTGCTATTGTTACAAACACAGGAAATACCGTTTCATGCGCTATTGACAATTAAATATCAAACACGAAAAACACCAAACTGGCTTCTAACGTAGTGGACACGTCTAAATTTAATCGCAGATTTTCAGGTCTAAAAGAGGGAAACAAGCCAAACAAAAAATAGTTTCTGCACTCAGCGAAAGTTAGTTAATAATCTTGGGTTTACTGAAATCTTACAATAATTATTTTTTTGCATATGCCAGCATATTATGTTATACAAACTTACAAAATAAAGAAGCTATGTGAGCCTTTCTTACCCGTTGATTTTCGCCTTGAACTTCTAACTAGAACATTTGGAGAAAATTCTTTTCAAAGAACTTCGCATTCATCCAATACACGTAACCCTGTTTATCACAAAAATTGTCTTTTTTGTCATTAGTATATGAAATGTAGGTGGTTTATCTATTCACCTGAAATTTAAATGTGCTTTTATCGTAACTTATAGAAAAAATAGTAGTCTTTTCCAGTAATCGAGTTTCATTGTAGTTTTAATGCGCATGCGTCCATTGTACGAGACATATAAAAGTAGGCTTCCAGAAATAAGCTCATTTCTTGCATTGACCAGAAAAATTATATTTAAGCTTTTATTAAGCTACAAATTGTTTATGAAATTTTGGCGCCAAATTTGTGTTGCTGCCCCTCTCACAAGGTCAACGTCTATTTGATTAACCCCTCTCACAACAGTGTCAGAATTTGATCAAACTTAGTTAATTGAAATCTTCATGTCTTGAAACCTGACACAAAACAAAGTGAATGGTGTAGCAACCAGTGGTGATTGGTTAGTCAGTGCATGGGCCATGTGATTGTTTTATCAGATATTTCGGTTTATTACGCAATCTCATAAAATATTTATTGAGAAAATCGTCTAGTTCATTATATTGGGAAAAAGGCGTAAAAATATTAATCCGTTATGATATTAGTTTTGGTTATCAGGTGAAAATAAGAAACCCCCATAATCAAGTTCCTATTCAACTGAGGAAGTTAACTCTTCCTGAGCTCCCTGTTGGACATTTTAAGCGGTAAGTTACTCAACATCTTTCTCTAAAATAATGGGTCAGAAAATCACGTCTGTTTATACTGGCCAAATTTGTATCGGCCCCTGCATAACTGCAAACTTTCTGTACTTCCGTTTCATCTGGGAGAAAAACAGGGGGAGAGACAGATAGACAGATACAGAAACAGAGAGAAAGTGTGAGAGCACACGAACGAAGTGAGCAGTGATGTAAACGCGAAGGCGATTCTATAATCACCAAATCTGAGCACAAAGTTGTGCAAGGTGGATGTCAAGTTACACCTTTTAAATACCAAGCTAGTACTTCATGAGTTGCTCATGTTAAGCATCTAGTTATTCAAATTAAAGCTACAAGTTTTTCACATGCTCTACTTTGAGCGTCGAAATACCTGAACTAAACACAGAATTGCTCTTTTTAAACACGAAATTACTCAAATTTGATTACCACGTCTTGGAATTAAGCATAGTGCCACTCAGCACGTTACTACGTTATTTAGTTTGATCACCAAGTTTCCCGTGTACTTCACAAAGACTACACCAATTACGCAAGCTGTAACTTTTTTGGTAACTTTTTTTGCAGAGATAACGTTCTTTGTTTGCACAGTGAAAGTGCAAAATACTGCTACAGCTAATAAATGTTGAAATTAATGTTATTGGACTTCGTAACAGCAGCCATTAATAACCACTTTGCAGATACAGCGAGTATTACATTTCCTCAGGCAGAAACTAAACAAGTGTAAATTGCTTTGCCAACAACCCTGAAGCTTCTCTTATATAAATGACGTTCGTGTTGGACAACAACAAGCCATCTAGACGAGCTTTGTAACACGTATGTGCTTCGTCAGTTTTGCAAATGATGCACAAATAAAACAACCGAGTAGCAATAAAGAACGTGTTTACAAGATCGTCCAAACCCATAGTGATTAAGATGGGTAAAAATTAAATTTTTAAGCCAAATTATACAATGCAATGTTCAAATTTGGGAAAAAGTTAATTGGTCTGGATTTTGAACGATGGTTTTCGTCGTTTTTATAATCGCTTAAAAATGTGCGGCGGAGTTTTTCAGATTGTAGCAACTTTATTCAAATTAGCTGGCAATTAGCAATATCATTAATTAGATTGTGACTGTGAATGCCAGAAGGTTAGTAAAGTATTGCGGTTTACTTCACAAGAACTATTACACTTACGGGTAATGAGTTGCAGAAAAAAATGAGACGCTGAAAAACTGTGAAGTCGGGAGCTCAGTGCTGTCAATGAGAAAGTTATAAATTTACCACGAATTCTGACTTTGTGTATGCCTAGATTTCTCTTTTCTTGTACTGTACACTCAAAAAGCAACTTAGAGTAAGCCACAAAGTTTTCATGTGTGCTGTGCACGCTACCTCTGCAGCTTTGTTGAATGCAAAAATGATCAAAAGGGAATTACTTTCATACTTAGTAGCAAACATTTCGGCATTCTATATTAGTCACAAAATTGTTCAATGTTCATTGTTCAAGTCGGCATCTATCAGCAGTCTATGCACGTACATTGGTGGTCGTAAAAGCTCTTGAGATATTAGACACACTAAGCCAATTAGGGTACAAGCTTGTTTATTAGCAGTTAGTCCCTCTGTGAAGATACCAGTTATTGTCCATTATTTATGAGAATTCCGCGTAATGAACCCTGCTCGACAGCTTGTTACCTAAGCCTACTTTAATAGAAAACTACTAGAAGTTAGCGAGTAAAATAATTTACATCCAGTGTATTGTGTGATTAATTTCTTGAACAATAAGCCTTTTCACAGTTTCGTTGTTTCGCAGTTGCTATAGGTCAAAGGTTAAATGTACTGCAGCAACTCATCTTAACTACAACCATTACGTGACACGTGCGTAAAACAAACCCGTCTGCCGCGTCAGTTCAGTAACTGAATTTAGTTATTTAATTAACTGAATTCAGTTTAGTTAATTATGCATTAGTCTGTGCGTAGAGTGATTTAATAGCAGAATCTTGCTTGGGATCATCAATCGCTGGAACTGTGAAAGGCTTATTGTCACAAGAGTGCGACAAAAACAATACGTCAGCACAACTATAAGCGCCAATAACATTAACGATATAATGCGACTCCACTCTTTTCGGCCTTCCTCCTCTCCTCTCCTTTCTCTCTCTCTCTCTTTCCTTTCTCTCCCTCATTCTTCCCTCTGTTTTTCTCTATCTCTCTCCTCTCTTTTGCTCTGACTCTCTGTCTCCCTCTTCCTCCTTTCTCACAATTGCGACAGGGATAATCAGCTGCTACTTAGCTGCAAGCGTAACATTACTACTGACTATAAATTTAGATGTTCTTTTTCACCACCCAACGTTTAAAATTTCTGATCAACCACTTTTCGTTAAGCAAAATGAACTGATTTTTACTGACATCTTGATTTTGTCGATAAAATTACGTCAAGGCAAATTTAGACGAAATGAAATCAGAAATACGGTAAATTATAGCCATATAATTCAGAATTTCATAGTCGATAGAGTGTAAACTGACGTCCATAATAGCTGTTATCCCAAATGATTGAAACGTAAGTGAGTGATCGTCTGTAGGGAGTTCATTGAGGTTTCGCCGAGAATTCAGCGATAAAAGTGATAACGAATGATGTTAACTATGAATATAATACATACTATGAAAATTTAAGAATCAGAATAATTATTTTACCTAACAAGACTGAATGGATTCAGATCCGATTCAGACTTGCAAGCTTGACGCCCTGGCCGTGTTTACACCTACTATATCTGATCGAGTGTGGCTAACTCATGTCAATATCTCAAAAATTTAATGCGAGTGCTGGATGCCTAACATTAAGTGGTCTTGGAATTCGCGCTGCTCGCGTATGAAAAACACGTAAATTATCTTATATAATTAAATACTTAAAACAAGAAACTGAATTTAACTCGAAGGCCTAGGAGGAGTTGAATGACAATCAAAGAAGTGACTGGCGTTCGGTGTTCTTGACTCTTTAACCAACGTCACCCGTTTACCATGTCATTTTCAAGGCTCCTACGCCAGGTATCCATACTGCAAATTTCGTGACTGTAGCCCTCAACTCGAATTATTTATTACAAATAAAGAAATACATACATTCCAATCATTTTACCCGTAGTCCAAAAGCAATAATTACTATAGACTGCACACACAAACAAAACATGCAAAAATAGAGAGGTGAAAATGAAATACCGAACAACAAAGAAAGAGGAAGGTGGACAGAAAAATGACTTTGAATGTGGATATGGTGAGTGAAATTGCTTGTCGAATTTATTTCAAAAGGTAATCTTTCTAAAACTATACATCCTAACTATGCTTTTCCACTATGCTATTTTTAACCAAGTTAAAAATTCTTCTGATATACTTCGGTACAAGGTTTAGCATGTGATGCACGTGGCATGTTCGGGCGGATAAGTCTAAAAATGTCTCATAAACTTTGGCTTACTTACCATTGTCATGAATCTTATGAATGTCGTTTTACATACATCGGTATAAATACTAGGCTATAAAAGGCGATGTTAACCGGCAATGAATTCCTAAGATAACTAGAGGCAACAGACATTAGTGCTCACCCAGATGTGCATAATTTGTATTGTGAGCAAAGTCAACTCATAATTTGCAAGAGCTTGCTGCGTAATTTGTCAGCTCAGGCGAGTGATGATAGAGCGCTTCTATTAACAAGCCGCGTATGAAGTTTCATGCGTAGAAATGGCTTCATTGCATTTGCAAATAGAACTATTTGAGATAAAACCAGGAAGGTCTCATCGAAGCAACGAAAGAACAATGATTTAACACCTTAGACAAATACTAATTTAATGAATTATTGCGATATTAATGTCGAGATTATCGTTGATTTCAAATAATACATGTCCTGGGAAAATAATCTAAAAGGGGCACAAAAGCAGCCTGGGTAATAAATACAACATGTGTAACTAGGGCTAAATTAATTAGGGCAAAGCTAACAGAAATAAATTGCATTACTCAACGAAATGTTCAACGACCAAATTTAGACTTACTAAAAATTATTTGAAAAATAGTATAGCATAAAATACTGGTTTAATTGCTTTGACTTTAACTATAAATATGGTTTAAAAAATACTTTAAATGCAATGTAATCAGTTGCGCTAAGATGCTGTCCTCGTTCCACTTTTTGTCAGTCTTGACCTCCCTACTCGCCATCATGTATATTCATTTTGTTTCTAGTGATAAAGCGACTACCCATTTTTCCAACAACAGTGTCATCCTCCTGCCGAGAATTGTCTTTCGTATGTTTTGCTATCTCTATAATATCCATTTTCGTATGTCATTTTACATCTTTATACGTCACGATTGTTGCTTGAGATTCTAGGTCCTTCTCCATTCGCCGTTATCCTGCCACTTCCATCGATTTTCTCCACAGGGAACAAAAAACCTTTAACAGAAACTGTGCGTTTCCTATCATCCCAATGTCGTGGATGTATATACTGGCTTTCACTTTAGTTCAACCTAACACGTCCTCAAGAGAGTTAAGAGTTGCAGCTTCTAATTCCGGTCATTGAAATATAAAAGCGGTCACTAAACTTTCATTTGTCGATCTACAGACAAAATAAGAAAATATTTCGAGCATTTGGTCGCGTACCATAATCAGATTGGACGTTATTTATTGTGGCAAAGCAAATTCTTTGATTTCAAAAATGCTTCTGTGAATTTCTCACGCAGGCCGTTTCCAAGCACATTATACGGAGTTTTGTGGCTAGTTGCACTTCCACTGGATTAAGTAAGTAATATTTTATTCCAAGCCAGATTGTAGACAGATACCTATCAACCTTCGGCCAACATAAAGCTGCGTATCTAACATGGCGAAAGTCGGCTACACTAATTCATACACCCATAAAGCATTCTTTAGGGATGATATTAAGCACACGGCTAAGTAAGTAAGTTTATTAGTTTAGCACCATTTTTATAACAGCAAAATATAAAACTAAATGATTTATAATTCTCTACAACATACAATTATACAGCAAAATGCAAAAGTGATTATTGGTTAGAGTAGTGAAAAGGTGGCGAAAGAACTACGAGTTATCGAAGTCAACCACCCTTATATATATATATATATAAGATTCGAGGCTACAGCTTCGACGGCGGCACCATTTGCGGCGATCTATATATCAAATGAAAAGTCTCGATCTAGTGTCGTGCCATTGATGGTTTATTTTTCGAATCGGCCCATTTTTCGGCCGTTTTTTGCAAAAGTTATACCTCTTATTTCTGGAGAACGGGAACGGGTCGGGGATGGTGCTGACCATGGATAGATAGCGTTCAACGGTGGGTGTAAGTAGGCATATTTAAAATTCGCCTATTTTGGTCAAACGGTCTGCAGAAAAAACCTTCTAGCGGCGCCTGGTGGAACTCTCGAAAGGAGATATATAGCTCTTTAGATAGAAGAAGAACAGGGCTACACGATGACGTGGGCTATATTTTAGTACACGTCCACCAAGAGTAGCTGTGACGAGTTAATTGGAGGTTTCATTTCGCACGATTTTCGTTTGGAAAACTGCTGACGCAAAGCCATTGTTCTGACGTCATCCATTATACTCTGTCTGTAACCTTATAACTTTAATTCACTAAAGCTGTTGCTGCTGACTTTGCGTTAGGTAAATAAACGAACACTAGGTAGGATGTTCGCGCATTTGTTGATTATAAGTGGATTTATAAGCAAAACTTTTTGCCGGGCCTTTGCTAGTAATTAATTAATGCGCGTATACCAAGTATTTAAAAGTTATCAGATTTTGCATTTAACAAGATTGTTGATTGAATTATAATACAAAAGTTCTAATAAAATAATGTTCGATCACGGGAAAGAAAAAGAGACAAACGTGTCTATTTTTAAATGTAAAATTTAACCTGGATTATTTTATGTTTTTAAAATTATTATTTACCAAGACCAAAAGAAAGTAAAAAGAAAAAAAATCGCTTGTAGTGTAAGTGGATAAAGATGTATGTTGAGTCATAAAAAAAAGAGTTGAAAAGAAAAATATCTTAAAATATTTTAGGATGAGCATTGGTGATTACAAAAATATTAAAGATATACGAAAGGTGTACCTTACCTCCATAACATACATGTAAGCTGTAATGTATACTGAAGGATTTGTGCAGAGTGACAGAAATAATCTGTATAATATTAATTAACGCCTGCAATAACCGGATTCAGTATGAATTGAGCATTTGTATTTTAATTTACCTAGTATTTAAAAGAAATGAAATGCAATATCAACTTAAATAGCATCAGTTAACATTATTGGTGAATTTAATTGACACTTAGCAGAAAAATTTATGAAAAATAATAGCGTTAGGCCAAGTACAAGGATTTCAACTTAAATGGAAGTAAGAAAAACAGTAGTTATTAATTACAGTTAGTTTAGCAAAAATTACACAACTTTTGGCATATCACAGATCTAAAAAGCTATATACTCAGATATTAATTTTTCTTTATATTTATTGATAAGATAATGAATTGATTTGTTTGTAATTTCTTGGGGAATAGAGTTCCAGATGTGGGGACCTTATTATTTAAGAAAGCACTGAGCTTTGTTTGTGTTGTATACACTATTATTTGAGGCAAAACGATGTAAGGCAGAAGGTTCGCTCATTTATCCGTTAAAAAGTTGGGGCAGCATATTATTTTTAAATTTAAAAACAAATTTGGCCAATTCTAGCTTGTATATATCTGTTATTTTTAAAATTTTCAATTGATTATGGTACGGCGTTGAATGTTCTCTGAGATTAGCGAAGCAAATAGTTTTAACAATTTTATTTTGATAAACAGCAAGAGTAGTGTAGTTTTTTGGCAGCTCCCCATGTAAGTATTCCATACTTTAAATAAGGGAATGCTAGACCATAGTATGTAGTTGCTAATATTATCAATGTTCCGTCTTTCTATGCATCACTTCACTTTTAGGCTTCATAACTCTAGGTTGCAATTTATAGCGTACTGAGCGCTGAAAAATGATCTTTCATTTGAATATGGTAAGTTTATTTTGTTTTCACAAATTTTTAGTGTACCATGGTGACAAATATAAAGTTTTTGAATAGTTCGTATCTGAAATGTAGCTGCGTATCAGGACAGTGCATTAGGGCGCCAGTTTAGTAAGTAAGTAAAATTATAATTTGAACTAAAAGTTCATAGAACACGTAAAACATGTACACATAAAATGTTCATAAAAAATGAAGTCTCCGTGCTGGATCCTGTCAACTACGATATTTTTTGCGGTATTAGGCCGAACATGAAAAGTCGACCATGGTCTCTGATCAGTTAGTAGTATGAAGTACCGCCCCGTTAACGGATCTATATCGCTCAATCCAATGATTTTGTTTTAATACGACAAAGGCTTGCATACGTCTAATGAAACATCCGTATTTGATTCATTGTAGCCGTAATCGCTGTTTATGGTGAATCTGTTTCCACTACAATTAGCATTACAGCCTCTGTGTATTTAACAGTATGCCTGCATTTACTTACTGTCTTTAAAGTCAAACTTTGGAAGCAGTAGACCGTAATAGAACTTTACTGAGTCGTGTACAATCCAACTGTCTCAACGTTGTATGAGAAAATCATGCATAGAATACAGGTGTTATCTCATGATCTATGCAAAGAAATTCCGTAGATTTTTATATTATAGTGTAATTACAACTAGGCCCTAATATAAAAAATAATAAATAGTAGTGATAGACATATATGCAAGAAATGCTGAACAAAAGTACACAATATCAGTTGACATCAAAAATCAGAAATACTGAGAAGAAACAGTAACGTAACGTAAAGTAAAAGTAAACGAAGTAAGTGAGACTAAGATAAATATGTTTGAATCAAAGGAATTCAGTTACATTTGTTAAGTGAGAATCTTTCTGAAGGTGAAAGTGGGTCTATTTTTGGGGCTCCGCTAGAGCAACGTTTGGACAATGACACAGTGCTTTCCGTTTGATTTGTTCACTATCGTGCAAGACAGAATTCTTTTTCATTGCTCATTAACCGGTAATCATTACTCATTAATCAGGTATCATTAATTTATGACTGTTCGTAAATTAATATTGTTCAATTAAATTAATTGTTAGTTGAGTGGTGGTTATATTATTACTTGTTTGTTCTTGAGGAATTTTTTTATACTATTTTTGAAATGTCAGCTAAGGTATGCTAATTATGGCAAATCATTTTTACATGGCAAACGTTTGTTTAGCATTGTTGTTCATGGTTTATGGGCCAATAAATTCATTTGATTTTAAAATAACTATGATATTTGTAACGGTTTTGGTGTTCATTTTTAATTTTATATGATTTTATTATTATTCACACACCACTGCTTACGTTAATATCTATTTCATTTAAAGAAAACAATAAATCATTTTTTATATAAATAGCTGATTTTCCTTTCCATACAGTTCTGTAGCCATAGGTATATAAGAAGCCTTGAATTTTTCCATGTGTCATTTCGAAATTCAAATGACACATGGAAAAATTCAAGGCTTCTTATATAGTCTAGGCCTCTTTGTGAGTACTATGTATAATCACTCTAATATGCTGATACATATGCTGACATATATATATATATGTATCATTAATGTATATATACTTCATTGGCTACAACAGTATGCATGTATATATATATAGCATACTGTGAAAAATTGAGTTTGGTTGAAAAAGTACTGTTGCCAAAATTGAACTTTCTTCAAGGGACTCTATTATCACAATAAATATCATTGCTGCAAGTTAAGCTCAATGTTTTGTTGTTAATAAATCTTATCCAATGCTATGTGAATTCAATGCTCTTCAAAGTATAAACGAAGAAAAAGATAAAGAGATCCCCAAAGCACAAACTTGCAGATCTTTTACATCTTCTTTATTATATCTTGTAGTTTCTTATATTGAGCTAAAAACTGCCCTAAAACTTTATTTGGCACTGGAAGCTGTTTACTGTCTTTAATGAATAAACAGTAGTAAACTAAGTGGTGTATGTGTGTAAAACCACATAAACAGGTTCTATTTTCATTTGCACTAACCAGTAATTTGTGATATAAATTATCACCCGCCTTTGTTTCGCTATGCTTGATCGAAAATGGAGCAAACAAAATTTCTTATCAATGTGAAAAATATTGGCCACCACTTTTATGATATCAAGCGCTATGATCTTGACAATCTTTTTTGAAATTCTGAGGGAGTATAATGATGTCTTTCTTCTTTTACTTCCAGTGACCCGGAAAGTCTGGTTCATTGTTTTCTTGTAAGCTAGGCAAGAGTCCTAACTCTGACTCTGACTGGGAAACCCATGCAAAGTCATCTCCTGCATCTTTATGCAGGAGCATCTCGTAATCCTAGCCGGACGCAAAGATAAAGAGTGGTCATAATAGACATGCTGTGCTGCTTCCCTCCATCTACTGGATTTTCTGTCCGGTGTTCACACTCCAGTTTTCAATGAACCAAGTAATACTCAAGTCACTGATTAAATTAGTTTACCGTTAAGACTTATCGCCGCTAATATATAGGTGGCTACGAATGCTTGTGTGCTGCCAGGATGAGGACATGTCTTCGTGTGCATTTACTGGCCGATAAATGGATAGGTGACTGCCTGCAGTTCTACAGACGGCTATACGGTCTTCGTCTAATTATTCGTTAACGGAGCATGCATTGAGCATTGGAATATGGGTTAAGCATTCGAACATGGCTAACACACCTTCGACCGGTCCGCTGCTGCTTCATCTTAGCCAGAAATTAGGTCCTTTTCAGTTAAAGCCTCACAATTACGCGGGTCATGAATAGCCCCAACGCGATGCTGCTCTATTAATACTACGATGCACGTTCAATTGTCCGTGATGTCATAGAGACAAGAAACGTGGCTTCTTATTCTCTGTACACTGGCTGCTGTTGACATTCTACTTGACTCACCTAACGTTTGCCAAACAAAGTGGCTTCCTAATGTAAACTCACAGAAGCTTGATTCATGAATATCTTTCCACGATTATCTTGAATGAAAACATCAGCAAAATGTACTTCAAATGCACTTCATGTTAGGTAAATTGCTTTGTAGCTCGTTGCCTTTTATTGTGCTACTTGTTAATGAGTTAGGCATTTGATTGCTACACGTGAGATGTCCTTATCCACTAGTATTTGGAAAAGTGTATTGTTGCATGGTTATCTAAAAGAACTGTGATACTTTCACATATTTTTTTGCAAAAATTAAACTTCTCTTGTTTTTGATGAGGCGTTGCAATCCATTACGCGTAGAATCAATTATTCTGCCTATTTATCAATTTTAGGTTTGCAAAATATTTTTCAAAATGGCTGCGCTTTGACGAGACAAGATTTGACAACTTCAGATATGACAATGTGCGTAGAAAATGTACTCACAAGGAATATTTTAAATATCCCAAGTGCAGCCTGACTATACTTCATTTTGTAATTCCAAGCCCAACAAAAGGCTTCACGAAAAGCGTGGATTAAAAATAAGCTGCTTAAAAGCAAACGGCATTTTAAATATTTTGCGCTGCCTGCATATTGCAAATTGTGCTCGTTGCTATATTGTGATTTAAAGTTTAAGAAATTCAATATCCTTCGTTGAGCCTTTACACGCACTGTGTGAAAAACCGCGTCTATTGTGCGACCATAAAGGGATTGGCCTTTTTTATACGGGAAAATCATAGCTGCCACAATTGAAATCCAACTGAAAGATTCTTGCTATTAGGAAAAAATGTACAGAAAATTGTGCAAGTTACATTGTAATCAATCAACTTTGTGTGTCATACGTAACTTGGCAGCTGAATATTTACAAGTGTGTTAATAAGAATTCTAAGTGTGCAAGCTTCGATAATTAACGTTATAAAAGTTATCAAAACAATGACAAGTTATGGAAGAATACTGTTACAGTGGTAAAATAACTGTAGTGCGCTAAAATGTACTGCTTCAGTTGTATTCCTCAAACACCAATTCAAACATAGATCATATGGTATTTACTGGGAATACTAACAGTCACCCAGTCGCTTCGCTCGTTAATATAATTTTTTACCCCATTTCGAACAATGGGCCCTGTTTCAACTGATAATGTAATAAACACTTGATATTGTAATACCAAAAATAAACGCATATTGTAATAAAAATGAACGCAAAATGTAACAAATAACCGATAATGTAATAAAATTTACTGATAAAGCAATAAAAAACGAATGCATAATTAAGGTCCCTAAAACGCAAACTAATATAATAACCGGAAGTTTGGGGCATATTGTAACACCACAAAACGCAGAGTGTTAATAACAAAAATTCTAACCGATAATGTTATAACTGGGAAAATTAATGCTAGCTGATACAATTTACCTGTATATCAGGTGGCACAAAAAATATGCCGATGTTTTGTCACTACGGTTAAAATCTACAATGAGTGTTTTGTGCGGCCATCGTACACTTTTTCTTTAAAAGGGAATTACAGATGCCGTAATGAAGAGGAATAAATGCCATTTTTGGCAAGAAATGTCAAAATTATCAATCCTTTACTTTTCCTGGTATTGACCTTGATGTAGACTGGTTGGTTTCTTTATTGTTTTGCTCCATGTATTGAGGAGTGCTTTATGCGTTGATGATCAGCTGACATTGTTGTTTTTTAACATGAAAAAGCTTTTCGGGCATAATTTAAAAACTACTAAACTATAAATATGTTGTTTTCACAGTCAAAAACTGTGAAACGATTTAAATCAACATGATGTTTGTTTTCCTATTTGCATTTCAACACGAAATGCCATGCATTAACACTGTTCCTTTCCTTCTTTTTCCAAGTGCAGTACATCATGTGCACTTGACCAAATTGCACCTATGTGATTGGTTACGTTCTTGCTTACATTACGTCTTGCTTACATTGTGGCAAGAAATTTGAATATGTCTATCGCATGAGACAGAATAGCATCGCACCGTGTAAGCGCCTACTAACACGAACGCACCGTTTAAACTGTACATGCGATGCGATTCCATGACTCGTCTGAATTTTTAGCAACATCGCAAGCAGGATATTAGAACCAGACCAATCAGATAAGTTAGATTGGGTCACATGAGCGCTGGGTCATGTGAGTTGTCATTGTTAGTGGCATTTTGGGGAAGGAAAAACAATCTTGCCGAACATTTTGACAGCATGGAATCGCAACTAGACTTGCAAAGCAAGGAGCCACATTGCAGTTGATTGAACTATCGTACCAATCCTGCACTGTGTGATACACATAGTGAGCCATATCACAGAAAAGATAACAGATAGGCTGCCCAGGACAGATTAGCTATCAGCCTGGGAGCCAGTGGTAGGTAGAAGCAGTGAAGATTTAATGAACAGTGAAATTGTGAATAAAAGGCAAACAGGTCCAATGACTTCTACTGTTTTAACTAATTTTCAGTTGGTTCATGCGTCTGATTCATGCGTCAAAAGCGCACTGCGTTAATAGGCCCTAAATCGGACTTTATTTGTTGAAAAAGTTTAATTCTTGGTGGACCCTTTCAAGGAACACAAGAAAAAACACCGGCAATTTACTTACAATTGGAAAAACACGCAGCCTGCTGCAGAATGAGTACAGGACGTACGAACAAAACAAATTATATAAAAAGATTTTCGGCTCTTGCCTATGCGAAAACGTAACTTGGACGTACGTCTAGACGTATCGTGATAATTGCCTTTCAGATAAGTGTTTAACTGTAATCTTATGTTTAAACTGTTAACCGTATGCTTAACTGTAAACTTTCATAGAGGTATTGCAAGAATGACGAAAACATTTTACGAGATGATAAATTACTTAGCCTCGTGGTAGTTCGTCATCATCACCAGCAATTTCTGAATAGGATTAAACCCTTGATCCGTTCACCCAGTAAACTGGCACTAGAGTGCTGTTGGGGAATATAAAATAAAGCATTTGTAGCGGGAGTCGATCGGCATACATTATTGTTGAATTTCATTAAAAGCGGCCTAACAGTATTCTTGAGTGCACTTACCAGAAAACCTTTGATATTCTTAAATTATTAAAATTTTAAAACATCCAATGTTAATAAGCAATATGATACACGAAATGTAAATGTATCAAAGAAAATCAAAATTATCGGTATCTGTGCAGGAATATGTAAATACACTATGTAAATCGACTTATAAGTTAGCAATACTCGCTGTTTACTTTAAGTTAGGCCTTAGCTGATATGCCAGTTACCATTTAATTCTTGACTAGACGTACATTCATATTTGGATGGCTAAAGAAAGAGACATAGAGAGTGAAAAAAGAGTAAGAGAAAGAGAGAGAAAGAGAGAGGCTTGGGGGAAAGAGAGAGGGGGAGCAAGGGGATAAAGGCGTCAAAACCGAAAAAAAATTGCCTCCATAAAAAGAAATGGGCTAATAAAGGGCTGAATGTTGGTTAAGCATCATAACTGTCACCGATTATAAATAATTAAATAACCCTAATTCAAAAGAACCATAGGGTTAAAACAGCTGTTAAGGGTCGTAAAGTTTTTTATTTATTGCGTTTATTTTGCAACATAGCTGAAAATACATGATTTCGGTTTAAAAAGAAGATTTAGAGCTAAATATAGGCCAGATAACAAATCCAGCTGCGATGCAATTCCAATCTGAGAAAACGTTTTTTCTGTTCTCGTTCAGTTACAAATTAGCGTTTTAAAACAGTAAAATCAGCAGCAGTTGTAACATATGAAGCTTTTAATAAAAATAAAAATGCTTCAACCTATATTATGTAACGGTTACGTGACATTTATGAAATGTCAGATCTATTGATACCTCTCTACTAGTCGAGGAGGAGGAGGAGGAGGAGGAGGAGGAGGAAGAGAAGACAGAAAAAGAAGAGGAGAAGGAGGCGGAAAGGAGGAGGAGGAGGAAGAGGTCATGCTAGGTTGTTTGAAGGCGTAATTGTTACTTACGATTGGCGAATTTGGAAAAATTAAAAGTTTCGCAAGCTAAGTCTTCCTATTGAAACAGCATAAAAAAATTTATGCAACAATTTTTAGGTAGACGTTACATATTGTATTCGCTGGAAATAAACATGGGTCCTGTACACTGGGAGTTTTTTCTGAGTAAAAGTGTTAAAGTTCCTGCACAAATGCCACACTACTGAAAATAATTGAAACAAATTTAAATGAACGGTACACTATCAGTTTCGACAACTTGGTGTCTCAAATGGAAAAGCTTTTAATTGAGTGATGAGAATTGAAAATTGAAATCTTTTTGCATAATTCTGATTATCGTATATAAATTTTAAAGAGTAGCTGAATTAAGTTATTCTATTTAATCATCGTTTAAACTCTGTATGAGTAAGCATTAGCTTCATCAGCTTTAAACAGCTTTTGAATTTCGTGCATTACCTGTCATGCAATGAAAACTTTCATGGTGAGATTTGGCCGAGTGAGATTCAAAGCATTTGTGGTGTATTAGCAAACTAACACTGATAAGTGTTGGTTGGAAAGTCTCAGAAGGGACACAGGTATATGGCACTAATAAAAATTCCACTTTTATTTTTTTCAGTCTACGGCGTTATCCGCGTTTAACCTCTTACCAATTTCATGAGTGATTTTCTGAGAAAATGCCAAAAAACTTACTCCTATAAAGCAGTAACAATCAGCTGAAGCTGACTTATTGGAAAATGAGCGCATACTTTCTACAGAAACTCAGACAGTATACAGTTACTAATCTAATTCCCTTGTATAACACTCATCGTCTAAATCTTGTTAACGGGGCCATTTTGTTCAATTTTACCTTGTTAAGCATCCAACATGGTATCGGCGAACATTGTAGTGCTTCATGTCGATTACAGCTTCAGGGCCATCACTATCGTTAACTGATCATCCAGATAAATAGGAATCAAAATCATTCAAAATATCTGTGTGGGTTGTGATTGTACCTGTGAAATTTATAGTAGATATAACCGTTTTAGCTTTCTCCTCCTCTTTTCGGCATGTTCTTGATTTCTAACTGTGATTGCTGAGCGGCTTTTGGCCTTGTTTAAACAGATCGGTATAGGAGAAGAAAAAAAGGAGGTAGAGTGAGGGATATATATATATATATATATATATATATATATATAGAGAGAGAGAGAGAGAGAGAGAGAGAGGGGGTGCGTAAAAGCAGACTCATCAAAGGGGACCGTTTTAGTGGAACATCTAAAATGCTTTTACGCGTACAATTGGAATTACCACCTACACGGGGTGAAATTGTTGATGGTGTAGGCTTACAACGTTGTTTAATCAAGGAGAGTACTTACATTTCGCCTGTTAATCGTTAGCACATCTGCTAGTGCTCCTTTGACTGGTGGTTCTCTGTCCATCTCGTTAACATGTGGTACTTTTACCGCTGTTAAGATATGGAAGATGGTTCTGTGACTAGTGGTCTTTTGTTTGTGGCATTTTGTCTGGTGGTCCTTTGACTGGTGATCCTTTTTCCTTTGACCACCTGCCTTTCAAGATTAGATGTTATGATGTACGCGCATACTAATGTTGTTATTGGTGTAAATTTCCTATAATATAATAAATGAATGCATCTGTGCAGGTGAAAACAAGTAATACTGGTCGAAACAATTGAAATCGATTGTTTGCATGTTTTGCCGGGAAAGTAAACAAGAGTCTGTTCAGGTGTACCTATTACATTGATCACAAAACGCTTGTATAGGATATTTAATTATCGTGTAGAATATCATGAGCAAGAACTGATCGCATGTTTACACGTGTGCAATACAGCAAAACAGTGGACTCATTTGTCATAGTTGTATAAACCTATAGCAAAGCCATAACAAGCTGTGCCCCTCCCCCTCCCCTCTGTGGCCTATAGATATACATCAATTATCTAACACTTCTTCTGTACAGATAATTAATTATTAATTACAACAAAGTACATAAATCCCGTAGTAGAAATTGTGTATTTTTAATGCGTATTCTTCCAATTTATTATACTCATCATCTTTCATGTTTCGGTGTTTCGATAAAGATAATTTGGACTTTATCTGTCGTTAGTGGGTAACAAGATAAAGCAAACTTGTCACCTAATATTATGTGACTGCACCGGTTAATATGAACAAATGGAAATAAACATGCTAATTGAAAAACAAAAGTTGATAATCAATAAACAAAAATAAGCAAATACGAAATTTATATGTAAATTATCAACTTTGTAGCGCATAAAAACTGCAGCAAGTGCCTGAGAAAGTGTAAAAACTATCTGTCTGTGTTAGTAGGATTCTATGACAGATGTCTGTAGATTAGCTGTATACGTTTTCGTGGCGCGGCTTCGTAGCATGTCCCGTTGCAACCGTCTATTCATTCAGAGATTACATCTAGAGCCTCATGTCTTGAAAGCTCTTTAAGTAATTTCAAGAGCACTTTCAAGGTTTCAAAGTGACGGTGATATTTTCCTACTACTCTTCAGCGCTCTCCATGTCCTTCTTGTGCGCCCTTCAAAAATTAATTACTCGATAAATTCTCTTTGGTGTGATCATAATGTAACCATGGCGACGAAGAGGATGGCTTCGCAAAAGTCACCGTTTCCGATGCTGCGAAATACCTTTCTCTAGTTATTAATGCTACACAATTTTGCTACTATTTTATAGAAAAGTGTTAATCATTCTCAGATTCATAGCGTTAATTTTTGTCTGGCTGCGGCAGAGTGATCATTTACATTTACTCTATCTTGATGCACTTTTATTCTACATTTTTATTCTTCCAAAAACGCGGCTTTTACAAACAGTAATCTACTTATTCAAGCTTCTATGCGAGGCAGCACTGAAGAGTTCCAAATAAAGTTACATTATACCTGCAAAGTACTAAACTGCGTCTTGGAATTGTAGATTAACTTGATAATTGGAAGAAATAACGTAATTAAATTAAGCACTATACATTTTTTGTAATCACTTTTCTAAGCTAAAAGCAAGAATTTTTGTAGAGATATTGGAAGAATAATTTTATTATAATAAAGTTTACAAAACACCAAAGTCGGAGAAAAGGCATGCAGCATTACAGACAGGATCGTTACACAGTCACATGTTACATGATGTGATTAACGGTTGGAAGATTCTTTATACAGCTCGACATACTGCAAAAATGTTATTATTAATGTTGGATTGTTGCCTGGCGATTAGCCCGGGAATTTTCCTTATTGTCAATCTTTAATTTCTATGACATTGAATCAGCAAAGGCATCTTAAGTATCAGTAAAGGAAATAGCTAAGAATATATAGCTAATAAAATCCGTATTTTTAATAATGGTCACCCATATATTTACAGACCAGGCTGGTTTACTTAACGCGATTATCACTAGCTTTTCCACCACTGCTCTAAAGGCGGCAAAACACGAGATGAGATGCAAAAATGCAACGCTCAATAATGCAAAAATATTTGCATGACATGAGTGGCTGGCTTAAATGTTTTTCATACTTTCTTTTATATTTTATTTCATGAAATATGATAAAATGGGGTAATATCGTACATTGACTATGTCGGACGATAAGCTTCAGGCTTTACAACAACCAAGTAGTATAGATGCTGTGTTTCACTCTCCTTTATTAACAAGGAGAGGGGGGGGGGAACAACGTCTGTACAACTTTCTTATTTTTAGTAAAGCTTAAAACTCGCTGTACGACATTAGACCTGTTATATTTCTAAATGCAAGGAAGAGAAGGGGTCAAATGCGTGGAAACGATTAACAGGGAGAGAAGGGTGAGAGATGTAAGAGATGGAGGGTAAGAGAGGGAGGACAAAATAGAAAGGAGAAATTAGAAATCAATATAGCAATGTAGACATTAGTACTGGAATCGCAGAGAGTTCTTTAATACAGCCACGGACTTTGCTCTCCTCGCGTCACGTTTTATTTCTCTATTGACAGTGACTTGGTTTGAACAGCAAATCCCAACTTTATCTGTTTAATACTTTTCTCAGTACTCCTGCTAAAGTCTTGAGCACTAAGAGCAGCGGAATGCACAACTGAATTCAATGATTTATGATGATACTTTTGAAACTGGACAGGAAATTGATGCTCTGGTGGTAATTATGAATGTAGAAATTGTGAAAAGATTCAACTCGCATAATCATGGTGTTCAAAAATGTCACAATAATTATTAAAGCCTTCTATCACCAAATAATTAATAGTCATTACAATAAAAACTGAAAAGATACTATTATAATCGAAATAAATTCGTGTCCTGGTCTAGCCGCATTACTACGTTTTATTTTGTTTCTTTTATTTCTATTACTCAGATAGTTTAAAAACATCTTATGACCTTAAAAACGTATTTACGTCACCTTACAAACTTTGTTTGCTCGTCTAGTGCGTCTCATGGAATACCAACCAAGTGTTTTCGAAGTGGTTGAATACTTCAGTAGTTGTCTACAAACGACTGACTTTTCACCTTTGTTTTATAAATTGCATCAGCTTTGCCTTCAGAGTTCTCTATTTCGACTAGGTGCATTGAATTATTATACACATGCAGAAGACAAGTTAAACTGTTAAACAAGAGTTTTGAAAAATTGTAGTTGTTCTGTTAGCAATAAGCTCTCACTTAAGTTCAATTCGTGCTTTCACATTTCCTTTCTCTGGTTATGTTTAGTTTTAAAAATAATAAGTGCGGTCTTAATTCGTCATTAATTACTGCTCTTGAAATTAAAATTATTTTTAGTTTGTAGATTTAAGATAATTTAAGTTTAAAAGACTTATTATTGATGACTTAAAAATCTTTATTTTTTAAATTTACACAAAATAGAGGACATATAACCTGAGAAATGTGAATATGGATCTGACTAAGTTTGAATTTGGGCTGAGAACTTTTGAGGCTTGAACTATTTTAGATATAAGTGGGTTATCATTGGAAACTAACTGAATTGTCATTAGCTGAATTGGCTAATTATTGTGAAACTGGGTCCGTGCCCAAAAAGTTCATTAATGTCAAGTTCAGTCCAAGCTTTTCACATTCCGAGTGCTTTATACATCTGTTTACTAGCGTGTAATATCCCTACTTCAAAAAATATGATTGGGGGTTTGTTCTATCGATGACATAGGAGTACATGTTAGCCTACTAATTATGCGCCATCATGCTTTAATTATCAGTAGTAAATTAATTACTTTTCACGAAATGAAACCTGTTTTCTACAATATGTAGATGAGCAACAGCCACCAGCTTTAATAGTACTGTTATTAAATTTTACTTTCAGCAAAGCCAGCGTTTTATTATGCACAATGAAGGCGCAGTACAGTTTGGCAGCCCTTTTATTCATTTGTCAGATAGGATGGAAGATCGTGTGTGGAGTTCAATCTTCGTCTGCTACTGCGGAGAAACCCAAGCTACCTCGACCGCAGCCTCCGTTAAAACCACCTGCGTAAGCACAAGCACTGTTTTTTATAGTGACAGTAGTGGTGGAAGTGGTGGTAGCACCATAGCGGTTGCGATGGTGGTGGCAGTGGTAAATTTTTTAATAGCAAAACGTATACATATATACAAAATAATGCTCTGCTTTTTGTGTTTCTGCTATATTAAATTGGATTGTATTGGACTGGACAGGAATGAATTGAATTGGAATTGCTGGATGATGTGTTTGAGAAAATTAGATTAGATAACCGTTTATTTCGCTAGCTACGGCAGACAGAAAACATGGTAGCCCACTTGTCCTGTCACACGTGGTCGTTTTTTCCTCATTGATGATTACATTCTGTACAAACAAATTAATAATACTGCTCACTTTACTTACTTACTTACAAAAATCATTTTGTAACTAGCTCGTTACAAAAATTTAGTTTAATGCGATTAGACTGTTAATTATCTTTTAAAATGAACTGTTATTACCATATATCCCAAAATCTTTATAATAACAATAATTTAATATAATTTTATTACGAATTACAGGAAATCTCAGTTTGTTGGGAAAAATCTGGTCTGAAAAAGTGATCTATTCTTTTTTATGTTTTTACAGAAATACATCCAGTGCTGTCTCGGAAAAGGATATCATCGACGCCATTTTGGGTCCAAATGCTCAGTACGACAACCGTCTGCGACCACGAGGTGACACTCCGGTCGATGAAACCGGTATGAATCATAATGCAATTTGTTTAAATGCGAGTCGCACAATCGAATTTGATCGCATAAATTTTTGTTAGAATGTGGTCGCATAAGTCAAAATAAATCAAGTTGTACATGTGCCCTCTATCGTGGCAACTACGAATTAAATATTAAATAAAATTAATCCTGGCTAAGCAATTTAAGTTTCGTATCATAGCAGTATATAAGATTTATAAGGAATTAAAGTTTCATTAAGCATATAACAATTAAAATTGTTGTTAACTTTACGATATAAATGGTACAAATGGCACAGGAAAAAAGGGCACTAAGGAAAATAATGGGTAAAATGGCACAGATAAAAGTGACACAGGGCACAAACAGAACACTAAAAAGTACATCGTGGAAAGGAAACCTTTGCCAAAGCCGAACAATCGTTGTCATGTTGGTCTGATTTTTTGTGAAAAAACATAAAGCAAAGATGAACAAACAAGCATACAAAAATATGACTATATAAATAATTAATTTTTATATAGGCTAGACGACCAGTTTTAATTTCTCGCACTTGACGCATTTGCCAGCTAACAGTGTAAATCCTTAGTTACGTACACTGAATGATATAATGCATGGTATGATGTTTATAATTATTATTTTTATGGCAAATAAAGATATAATATATAAGAACGCAAAATATTTTGTTCTTAAAATAGAATTATAGTCAACAGTGCACGAATATCTTACTTAACGTTCACCTATAAATTGCTATACTTCTTTGACCATATTGACAAGTGTAGCATATTTGCACATCGGAGTTAACTTATAAGGCTATACATAAGCAAAGTGGCCAAATTACTTATATCTTTCCAATGACTTATAAAATTCCATCCGAGACCTCCACGAAACGCTTTGTACGGTGAATGTGCAGCGGAGTTGAAATTTGTGCTGTAAAATGTCCTGTTACAAACGTTTCTAGAAGAAGTATTGCTGCTGTAATTTTATCTCAATATAACATAAATAATTTCATTATTTTACTTAACTCTTGGGCATGTTTTGTTGGTCACAAGATTTGCAACTTGCGTGCAGTATCACATATCACAGCTCTCCAACAGGGTCACGGGCGCTAAAAGGTGGCAGGGGCAGAAAAATAAAAGGAAAATTCGGATTTTGATAATTAAATTCCGATAACATTCACAAAAGGAAAATTCGGATTTTGCGATAAATATTGCCTCCTACCAACAGAATCATACAATTTGCGATACCCATAAACTTTAGCTCATCTAGTTTTCCTGTTGAGCCAGACAATGTAAGGGAAGTTCTTGGTGCAACAGATACAGTAGTTTTTTTTTGGTTTCCAGTAATCAAGGAATGAAGAAAATAGCCGAGTAATCATGGTACGCCATTACAGCATGAAATTAAGTAACGCTGGGCCTGGTCACTCTTATTTTCATGGAACTTACTTGTCGTTTTTGAGCTAAATTTGGCATCTTATGACTTTTTCGACTGTCACGCCGTGTGATAAAATTTTGAATTATTTTGGACAGTGGTTTGGGCATTTCCCTTTCATTTATTTCAGAAATTCACAATTTTTTACTGAACACAACCGAGAGACCGTATGAAATGCACTGTAATCGTGTCTGTTCAATATAAAAATTATTAATTACATATATTATAAAATATATAAGGGTTCAAACCTAATTCACATTAATTACACGAATGTACGTCACAGTAATATCGCTTGTTTTTCAGGTGAATGTTGTGCAGTAAACGTTACAGTAAACATCTTATTACGAAGCATCAGCAAAATCGACGACGTAAACATGGTAATATTTTTGCCAATCCATTAAATTAAACCTTTTCCCAGAAACATCAACTGCATTTACAAACGCTAATCATGATAAGATTAAAGATAAACGATTTTTTTCATTTTCCTAAAATTGGATTTTATGAGGAAAATAAAAATTGGGCTGCCTATGTAGGTTCACTACTTTGACCAGCGAAAGCCAAAGATCTTAGGCCTATTGTAGCTTGTTTAGTAGAAGGGAACATCGAACGTTACATTCGAACCTCAAATTGCGAATTCGAATAATACAACGCCTCTTCGTTTTCTTTGTCATTAAAACATTTGAAATGTCATGCAATCAGAACAATTTAGCCGCGCATTATTTCTTAATAAGTTATTACTAATTGTTGCCGTAGAACAAAATCGAGTGATCTTTGCGAGCTGCTTTAAAACGAAATTAAGCAGTAAGGGTGACAATTTGGTCAGCGTTGGTAGTTCAGCGATCTGCATTGCGGGTCACGTGATAGTAATTTAGAAAATATTTGTCTTGCTAACATGGCCATTACAAGCAATACTTACTTGATATCCTTTAAGTTTAATGAACCATCAGAGGAAACTTGCAAGCCGTGCAATGAACTTAAGACGTGCAAAAGCAACAAAACAACAACTAATCTCAAGGATATCACATAAAGTTGATTCGTTAGTTTGTTAAGTGCGCCAAACTATTTTTATTGTGATTGTTAATCTACACAAATCAGTCATTAGAGTCTTATGGCGCGTTCAAACGTAGAGACTTCGGCTCGCAACTTGTTGCGCAATTTCTCCCTGAGAGAAGTTGCCAAGCCGTTGACACGTTGCAACAAGTTATGAGAGAAGTTGGCAAGCCGTTCACACGTTGCAACAAGTTGCGAGAGAAGGTGCCTCGTCGCTCACACGTTGCAACTTTACTCTCAGAGAGAAATTGCGCAACAAGTCGCGAGAAGTCTCTGCGTCTGAACGCGCCATCAGTGGTAAATTTGTGGTACATGCTACACCCTTCGTCATCCCAGAACTAAACTGAGTTTTTTGTGCGCATTATTGCTTTTATTACTGATTCGAAATTTATTCGAATATCTTTAGCACAACATTCGAATTCGATTCGGATTCGAAATTTTGAAATTCGATGCAATTCGAATTCGAAAGTCAAGTGTTCGATTCAATTAAAATTCCGGTAATGTTTGATAGTATCTTTTGGTGCATGGTCGAACGTTAGAATCATTAGCTCTAAGCGCTTTACATGGTCAAGGGAATTTTAAGTCATTTTAGTAGCGTCAATTTGCTGACATATCCCTAATAAATTGCAACGAAACATATTTTCTTCTAGTCTTTGGTCCAGAGAATAGCATATCTAAATTAGGCCGAAATTTGCGGACTGCAAATGGCCTAATTATGACGCCAGAGAAGATGATGTCAGAGATCAAAATGATTGGGTATTTAGTTTACAAGAATGGTGAAAAAATGCCCATTTTGATTTCAAAAGCTTGAAACTTTGCACAGTGCTAGTTATCATTAAGGTGATTAATTTTGATTATGGAGTCAACCGAAATTCGTTTAACAGGGCCGTAATTTTCGAGAAGGCTGACAATATGACTGTTGCTATCTTATTGTGTATATCATATTTTAGCTATCAGAGCATACAGGATAATGATTTTGCTGCCTAGATATAGGCTTTCAAGGTCAAGGAATCCATGTTTGATGCTTTCGTGTCCCTATAATATCACTCATTTCAAGATAGGGGCTAAATTCGATAATGCTAAAACCCATCCGGTTGATTAATTTTGGATATGGAGCCAATCGAAAATTATCCAATATGGCTACAGCATTCAAGATGGCTGACAAGATGGTTGTTACCTGCTCATAAGGGCCATATCTTTTAGGAATTGTGAACAAAATCTACCTGTTTTTTCAACTAGCATTAACGTATTGTCAAGTTTATGTTTGAATGCTGCGAATGGTTTCTCGAATCAATATTACACGTACAGTAATATTTAACTTTTGATATATTAATTGCTACACTCTGCTTTATGTCTGGAACAGGCAAGTACCTTAGGTATGTAGCTTTTCATGAAATTGTGAACGCCCCGAAAAGAATCAATTCTGTCAGCATTTACTAGATTTCAGATTTTGCCGGGAGAGGAAAAGATTGCTTGATCTAACATGGTAAGTGTTGGAGAGGTAACAGAAGAATTTGGTATTTCTAACCATTATTTCTAAACCTAAGCAGCTGACTTATCTCATGTTTGTGCTTGAACATTTTGTTGCACTTTAGTATAACAGAGCCAACCATGCATCACTGTAACACTTGACAAAGCACATAAAGACTTGTCCACAAAAAAGAGCGTAAAATTTTTTTACCTGTCAAAATCTGAAATCTGGTCGTAACCAATAAAAACTGACAGAACTGATTCTTTTTAAAGCCTTCTGCATTTCTAATTTCATGAAAAACTATATACCTAAGCTATATGTTCCAGATATTGAGCGAGTGTAGCAATGTACCTAACGCATTAAATAATACTGTACGTACAATATTCATTTGAGAAACCATACAAGTATTCAAACATTACCTTACTACGTTGTGACAGTATATGTATGTTAGTTGGCAAAAAACAAGTAGACTTTGTTGATAATTCCTAAATGACATCGCCCTTATGAGCTGGCGACAGTCAGCCATCTTGTCGGCCATCTTGAATGCTGTGGCCATATTGGATAATTTCCGATTGACTCCATACCCAAAATTAATCAACCAGATGGGTTTTAGCATTGTGCAAAGTTCCATGCTTTTAAGGCAAAACGAATAATTCCGTCATATTTTGCAGCATTTGCAGCCATCTTAGCAGCCATCTTGAACTGGGGTGATATTATATGGTTATTAAAGCATCAGATAACGGATTCCTTGATCTTGAAAACCTATATTTAGTCACCATAATCAATATAAGATTGTGCTTTGATAGCTAAGATATAGCCTTTATAAGCTAGCAACACCCATTTTGTCAGCCATCTCGAAAATTGCGTCATATTAGACGAATTTCATTTGATTCCATAATCAAAATTAATCACCTTAAGCACTTGTATTCTAGCACTGTGCAAAGTTTCATGATTTTGAATCAAAATGAGCGTTTTTTCACAATTCTGGTAGACTAAAAACCCATTCAAAAATGGTCAAATGGGGGGGGGGCATTTATTTGACGTCATAATTAGGGCCTTTGTAGTGCTCAGATTTCGACCTAATTTGGATATGTTATTCACTGTACCAAGTGCTACGAGCAAACGACGAGCAAATTCTTGCAATTTTTAAGCGCAGGGCTGTTTTTTTCATTATATTGTCCCTACTCCGTCTGGGATTAGTTGCTATTTTATTCCGTTTGGGATTAGTTACTGATGCCACATGCTGATGTAGGTAACCCCAGCCTTTAAATCATTTACTGTTCCATTATGCCAACGTAAAGAAATAAATTATTATAATTCTCTGCAATATTCTAATTTAGTTAACATCTTAGAAATTATTAGAAAAGAAGGTGATAGTCACATTTTATAGTTGTTTATAAAAATGATAGGTGGTGATTTCATAAAATTTTGGTTTTGGTTGGTTTTTTGGTTATAAAATAATCATTAATGTTATATAGCTAAGTTAACGAAAGAAGGAAGTACATTGCTGTTTAAGTAATTAATCACAATTGCAATAATGTTGCAATCCGCAGGCGAAATGAGGCTACATTTGTTCTTTCTTTTGAAAATGTTAGGTACATTATAATTGTAGATAAAGTTAGGCTAGATATACTTTAGTTTAATGAAAACAGACTTGCTGATGAGACTCCGCAAATTGTTTACATAATAAAGTCTTAGTACCGGTACTTATTGTACCAATGTGATGTCGTCTCTATATTTTAAGTGATTTTACTGCAGTGTGTATATGGAACAAAATGCCTTGTGGCTACGTATCTTGTAAATACCTGTAAGTGCTCATTTTAAACTGCATGCTTTTATGATATTTTATATCTGATATTTTGTATTGAATAGTTTTTACGGTATTATCCTTTTAGATGCTTATTAACTTTGTATATAATATGTAAATGCTATATGCCTGCAAATAGAGGCTAATAAAAAATTTTAAATCTCTCTCCCTCTCTCTCTCTCTCTCTCTCTCTCTCTCTCTCTCTCTCTCTCTCTCTCTCTCTCTCTCTCTCTCTCTCTCTCTCTCTCTCTTTCTCTCTCTCCCTTTCTCTCTCTCTCTCTCTCTCTCTCTCTCTCTCTCTCTCTCTCTCTCTCTCTTTCTCTCTCTCCCTTTCTCTCTCTCTCTTTCTCTCTCTCTCTCTCTCTCCCTCTCTCTCTCTCTCTCTCTCTCTCTCTCTCTCTCTCTCTCTCTCTCTCTCTCTCTCTCTCTCTCTCTCTCTCTCTCTCTTTCTCACACCCTGTCTCCCTCATCTATCTAACTAACCAATGTACGTTAACTCCATTTTACTACTTGTTTTAGGAATACAGTTGCCAGATAACATTTAGGGAATCTTGGGTGGACGAGAGACTGCGCTATGATACCAACTACTTCCAGTTTATAAACCTTCCTGATCCCAAGAAAATTTGGCGCCCAGATTTATTCTTCGCCAACGAGAAGCAGGGCCATTTTCATGACATTGTCATGCCAAACGTTCTGCTATGGCTTTATCCAAATGGAAAGATTTTGTACAGTGTCCGGTGTGTATTTTTCATGTAGAGGCGTTCGTTAGGCTTACATTGCTTTTATTCTGATCGACTTCATTCTTCTCTGATTAATTTTATTATTACACCTTGATCAGGTTCCGCACCAGAGACATTTTAGGCCACGCTCCGATAGTTACATACAAAAATAAAGGACACGAAGTGTCACTTAGAACGTGTGTTGTATTATTAACGCTAGTATTTCGTTAATTCAACTTAACTCTGCAACACGTTTCACTACGACATTAAAAATGTAAAGTTTCTTGAGACAAAGTGGATTAATTGTCAAAGCTTTTAAAATCGCATAACATTTTAGCGTCAGGCACTATATAACATTCAGGTTAGTGTCACCTTGTACGGACATAATGAGATACTCGTCTCTCTGAGAGTTGCTGAAGCCAAGTTCTGATAATGAAAGCTTCCTTGATGCAATGATTTATATTGTTAGGTTATCACTAGTTTTATCCTGCCAGATGGCGCTACACTATTATCCACTGGACAGACAAAACTGCACGCTGGAAATGGCCAGTTGTGAGTAGCCCTTATATTCTTCTATATAAATTCAGTAAATTCAATTCAATTCAATTCAATTCAATGTTATTAAGAAATTGTTGATAATAAAATTTGCAAAAACCTCTTAGAACAATACCAACTACATAAATACGTATTAGTACATTATATCGAATTGTACATTATAGGTCTTATTAGATTTTGCTACGTTTTATTTGATTGATTGTTTGTCTCTCTCTCTCTCTCTCTCTCTCTCTCTCTCTCTCTGGCTGTCCTTCTGTTTGCCTCCCTTCCTATCGGCCTATCTCTATGTCTGTTCTTTTGTTTAAGTGTTTCGCGTGGTTGTGGCTCCAGCAACTGGCCTCAGTTTTATACATTTAAAGTGATATTTGACGTATGAAAACTTAACCTACACATTCCCGCAAATGACCTCAAGAGTAAATCGGTTGGAAAAATTATAGAACTGTAAGGCGTGCAGGGACATGCAATTTTCAGTTGTGCAATTAAACGTTGCCAATAGTCTATGAGAGACTTGCGGAATTGCGGAAAGTTGCATCTCAAACTTTTAGTTGCATGTCTGTTTTGTAATGTACTGTTTTAAATGAGAAAGCCCATATTACAGTGCCCTGTGTGGCACTTGTGCTTGTAACCGCACTTGCCTTAGAAAGAAAACATGTCTATATGCATTCAAGCGTTGCTCAGAATTATACGAACTGTAAATTGTAACAAATTAGTATAGTTCGATATGTAACCTTTCCATATGAACTGTTTAGCGTTTGGATTTCGAGGTTCTTAATTGCATAAGTCATTCCATTCACTTTTTATGCAGTTTTTGTTGTTAAAGTAACGTACATATGCCAGTTTATTAGAGATGTCTCACGAGTGATTTTAAATTTTGCCATAGATAAATGATTATTTTATAAAAACATGCCCACCAGAGCAGTAAGGAAAGCCCAAAGATAAGAGTCGTTTCTCTAGGTAACGTTTTTCTCCACACGATGTCGGATAGGTAATGTACACCCCAATAATGTGTAAAAGTTCAAGGCTACTTGAACCCATGCGATAATAACTGTTAAATCACCCGCTAGTGATTGGATAAGTCCAATATTTCCGGCAAGTATTTTTCTTTTTGTGAATTGACAACGTGCGAATCCGAATTCCGTAGTGCCAATTGCATTATTAAAATGCATAGCTGTGCGCGTGATTTTGGTAGCCGAGCAAAATTGCTGCAATTTTCAATCGCCTAACTAAAAGTTGTGCAGTTACAAATTGTATGTTTGCACGGGGTCTAAGTTGTGTGGATATGAAATTATTAACTAGAAGCGTACGTATAAGAGACATTTTTTGCCTGGACAAACAAGCTATTTGCAAGTCGTGCGTTGTCACGAGCAACTGATTGGACTATTGTTTAACAATTCCATCAAGAACCTGCGTTTTGTGTCGACGTAAATGTATCCTAACTTAGCAGTAGAATAGAATGTTGATATTTGATGATGTGCAACAAATGGTATATGGCTCGAATCACAAGAAGTGGCGGCACCAGTGGTGGATGACGCAATTCAAAACGAGGGGTCCATTCATAGTAGCATATATTCCAGCGAAATCGAAGGCAGATTTGTTCTGATTCATAACGGACTTAATTTCGTACAGAATCAGCTAGATGTAGGTGTGTCTCCTGACCTGTTCACGGTCATTCATGATTTTTATGATATGGAGAATTGGGAAGAAGCAAAATCGATTCTATTGAGCTTACTTCTGTTAGATCATAAAGACTGCTCACATTTCGTTAATAACAGAATTGGGTTTGACCACAAAAATTAGTGTGTTTAATGACAATTAATGCTTATGTAATAAGGACCCGTTGCAAGAAGTATTTCTGTTGTATGCGGCCAAAATTACTTTTATGTAATATATGGGAAAGTTGTATTTAATTTGTCCATACATTTGGTAGGAGCTAAAATTCGCTTTGTAAAGCAATAAGTGAGATTCTTTATGTCATGTATAATATTATAATAATAAACGTGCGAAGACGTGTGCTATTTGTGAAAAATTCAGTTACTAAGCCTGAGTGGTTTATATCATTATATCATTATATCATTATTATTATTATTATTATTATTATTATTATTATTATTATTATTATTATTATTATTATTATTATTATTATTATTATTATTGTATTTGTGATGTGTTTAACGTGTTTGATTTGTTATTTGTAAATATTGTAATTTTATTTGTATGTATGATATGATCTATGATTTCTAATATAAAAATAATTAAATCAAATTAAATCATACTTATTTGTTTGCTCGTATTGCTTAGATTTTGCAGAATGATAAAGCAATGCAATGCTTTAAAAACTTCTTTATTATCATCATACCACAGTTCACGCTTCCTCAGTCAATTCAGGGAGACTGATAATTACTTAATGCCATTGTTTATATCACCTAATTAATATCTTCAGTGCTTCCTTATAATAACATTACGCATAACAAAGAAATTTATGTTAAATTTTGTTTAGATGGCTACACTACCAAAGATATAAAATTTACATGGAAACACGAAAACCCGGTACAGACTAGAGGAACATTGGAACTTCCAAGTTTTACCTTGGACGCCATCACTACAGAGGATTGTGAGAGCAAAACCAATACAGGTGACCATAATTGATATGACGGTGTCAAGTTTCTTATGTAAAGAAATCGGTTATCGTTCTGAGTTAATGTTATGGTCGAATGAAACAGTGTCTATTAATCCATTAGTTTTACCTGGGTGATGCTCAGCATCTGTCTTCACTCTGTCAACATTCTCGCATCAGTGAAAAAATCTTTCAACACCCATTTTTGTTATCAAAGACAAAATTTTGACAGTGTAGTTTGTTATAGATTTTAATTTTCACAAAAGTACGCCACGTTTAATGTCGCACAAGGTACGAGTTACCATAAACGTTGTGTGTGTTTTTTATTTGCATAACTTTTCGTATCGACACCATTTCATATCTAACAATGTCGAATAAATTGATTCCCTGACCTTTGTTTTTTTACTAAATACGTTTACAGTTGAAGGCAATTAATCAGCATATTTTACTACATTGATTTGCGGTTTGGTCAACAGTTCGTTACTTTAGAGATAGTGATTATGACCACATCCTTGATTCATATTAGCGTACAATAATTTGACCTTCTCTAGTCGACCATATTGCTCAAGCATGGACCTTCTTCACTCTCTCGCTAATTGTACGCGTGGCTTCCACAAAAAACATTACCAGGCTGTGCAAATAGGTAATTGCTTATGTTTAACGTCAGAGACATGTTGCTAATGAATTTGATAACTGTGATTTTCAGGAACATACAGTTGTTTGCTCGTTAAGCTCCAGTTGACCAGGCAATTCAGTTATTACCTGCTACAACTCTACATACCAAGTTACATGTTAGTCATCGTTTCCTGGGTATCATTCTGGTTAGATAAAGATGCTGTTCCGGCAAGGGTTTCGCTGGGTATAACTTTATTTTGATATTTTGCCTTATTTCTTAACTTTTAGTTTTTTTATTTTTACAACAAGACGAAGTACTCCCATTAGAAACCATCTATGCTTTTTAACATAATCTAAACTTTACTACGAATGGCTTTTTATATATCTATACTCCAGTCAAGCCGAAAGCAAACCCAAATCAGCTACTTCACCAAGCTTCTTGATTACAATATCACATCATTTATCTATTTCTTTTGCTAAATTCAATGTCTCATTTTAGAGGATCGGTCTTGGTAATGACAAGTTTGACCTTACTTCATCTATATGTACTTTATAGACGCTACTTTCGTGATAACTGGATCCGTGGCTAACTGTATAGAAACTACACGTACTACCAATTTAATACTAACAGTAATTGTAGTTCCGTTGAAGTAAAATACTTTACAGAAAAAACCATAGAGTCAAGTAACGTTATTAGTAATAGATATCCATACTACATGTAATTACCAACTTAGACACCCATTGTATGAATTATGCACTTAATTAGTTGTAGATTCACCTGACTGAAACGCCGTGTCTTTTCTTTTTCTTTACTGCGGAGTTTTGTACTGATTCTTGTCTAGAATTTTTCAAGAATCCCACACAGATTGAATCCTCTAATGGCCTATTTGAGGCTTGTTATAAATATTTGGACTTTTTCCTTCAGACTTTTTTCTTTCAAGTACCTTTGTCTCATGTTTTTCCATTTCGTGCGACACTGTTGTCACTATTTCTCTTTGTCCGTCAGCCAGCCACTTGAACAAACAGTTTTTGATTTCCTTGTCGTTTACTCTCTAAGCCTATGATATGCCAAATCGTCAGGACACTAGCTTCCAGCGTCCAGCGCCTGGCGTTGCCTGGCTTCCATAGTCCAGCGTCTAGTATTTACTGGGTAGTAAGTTACAAAGCATCTGGCATCTAACCTTTACATTCTTTGCATAAAAAAATGAACGATATCAAATTTACCTTTCAATGTTTTCTTTTTTCATGTTATTTATTCTTATAATAATTCGCTGGCTCGGTCATCAATGGCTGATTGAGGAACTGATGCCGGACTCTGGATGCCAGACGTTCAAAAAAATAGGAGCTGGATGCTGATGCTGGACACTGTGGCATATCATAGGCTTAAAACATACACCGCGTCTACATCTTGTAAATTATCGAAAGTGTTTTATTTGTATTTCTTCCAAATGATTCGTTAAACATCGATAGCCATTTAACGTGCTTTGACAGTTTCGCAGCATTTAAAGTAACGCGGAGCAAAATTATTAGCGCAAACCTGCCGTAATGAATATTCAGGTTCAAGAGTAACCAGGCGTGATGCTAACCTGTTTTAGCATCTATTTGAGCAGGGCAATCCCGTTCAGGAGTCGCAATGTCAGGATCGTTGTTAATTACTAATTAGGTGTCATATGTTTCCGCACAATAAAGAACAATAGGGCTTGCTTACGCATTCAATCCGAGTATTATACGTATTCGTATTCTACAATTCGTATTATACCACATACACGAATGGGTATATAGCAGTTCATAAGAATAGCTAGGTAAAAAGATTTCTCTATGTATGTGCCTTTTATATGTATATTTATTTACTTTCTTAAAAGGAAACTTACTATCTCCTAGCATTGCCTTCCTTGTTTAGGTGTTACTACACTGCTTACCATGGCAACTCAAGCGTCTGGCATTAACTCTAAACTGCCTCCTGTGTCCTACACAAAAGCCATTGATGTGTGGATTGGTGTTTGCTTAACTTTCATCTTTAGTGCCCTATTAGAGTTTGCTTTAGTAAATTATGCAGCTAGAAGGGTTTCGCCGTATCACAGCAACAAAATTCGAGCGAGACAGCGAAGTATCGCAACCGGGGCTCTAGACAATGACTATCATCCAGAATTAGCTGCAATGCATGCCAAGCAGAGACAAACAGATAGGAGAGACGTGGAGCTGGTACGCAGGAGACAACATTCTGCGGAAATAATAGAAGAAGGAGGAATTCAAATGGTGAGCACTACGTTTAAAAAAGTTTGCTTTTATAAACGTGTGTAACTCGTTCTACAAGCCGTAATTAATACTACTATTACTACTACTGTTACTGCTACTGCTACTGCTGCTGCTATTGCTACTGCTACTGCTACTGCTACTGCTACTACTACTACTACTACTACTACTACTACTACTACTACTACTACTACTACTACTACTACTACTACTACTACTACTACTACTACTACTACTACTGCTGCTGCTACTACTACTACTACTACTACTACTACTACTACTACTACTACTACTACTACTACTACTACTACTACTACTACTACTACTACTACTACTACTACTACTACTACTACTACTACTACTAATAATAATAATAATAATAATAATAATAATAATAATAATAATACTAATAACAACAACAACAACAACAACAACAATAATAATAATAATAATAAACATTCCTCATGCTTAGTCAATGGATGCCAAGTTGCTAACTGTGATCGCTTGGAAGAAAACTTAAACTGTCTTAGGATATAATATAATAAACAATCATTCTTTCCATTTGGCTTTGGTTGCCTGGTAATTAAACTTGCCTCTTATTACTCTTCACTACTAATTCTTAATGTAAGCTTGGACGATCTGGTATGCAAACATCATTAGCCATAAAGTCTTAATTAACTTTAATTACACGCGTTATTATTACCAAGAAAAATATCTTCTGGGATATACCCTGGGACTCTCTAATCATATAATAATAGGCAAATGTCAGTAAGTAAGCAAGCAATATTTGTCAGCTGTAGGACTTTTATGCACCGGGATCTGTAGAATAATTGCCCTTTAATGGTTATTAGCTGTCCGTAATTTTGACCATAATTGAAATTGTCAATAGCTGATAGTTTGTTATTAAAGAAATTTACTACAATATTACTATTTACATATTTTTATTACAAATTTATTACTTATTATTCGTATATATATATACCTGCTTTGAGTGGACATAAAAAATATCATAAAAAACTTGGACTTAGCCCGGGTTTAAAGCTAATCCTGTTTACAAAGAGCATATTCGTGCTGCTTAGCACCGTTCCCAAAACCATCTTAGCATAATCGAGATTTATCCTTAGAATTTCTTTACCGGTTCGTCCAACACGCATTTCTAGTAATTTTTGATGCGACCCTAACAACGCATTTTGTACAGTTAGTAGTCTGCTTTTGTCACCGTAATAAAATTGTGAAATGCCTCATGAGACTTTTTGCCATCTTTTCACATGTTCTAATCGTTTTACAAAAAACAAGTACCTTGTTAGTGGAGCAGACAATCTTATGATTATAGGCCCCTATAGGGGTTAAGTGAGGACAATGAATGCATTTTTCGTCACATGGGCACCATTGATCATTGCCGGGCGGGTAGCATTAATTGTTGAGAGCCCAGAGATCAGGCTGCCCCGTGACGATGCTATGTCTTCGACCCTTTGACTGAGGTCATCGTTCAACTTGTATACTTGTCCTAGATGTCTATCTTGCAAATTTCATGACCCTAGCCGCCTGTGTTTTCCGAATTAGCATGAATTACAAGTAGATGACTAAGAAAACTCGATGCTTAATACATATGTATATTATAATATACAAAGCTAGCATAACAATTATATATTATAGTTATTTAAACATAGATGTAAATAAATAATGTTAAAGTATTAACATTACTGTATACTTTTTTGTAATGTATTTCTTGTCAGTATGTCTTGTCAGTATCTATTAGATTCTATTATCTTTTAGAATTTATTACTGTCCTTGTAATTAAGTTTACAGATGAACTCGTGAACAACTAATTTTAATCCATTTTAAAATTTCTATGAAATCAAATAGGTAATCAGTATATATGCCTTGAACTAAAGAAAACAAATTCTATACCATTTTATTAGCGCTTAGAGAGTTTTCTCATGTAGATATATTCCTTACTATATGAGGCAAGCAGTTTGTGCAAATACAATGCAGGCACTTGTGACACCTAGTAGAAATTCATGGCGTAAATAATTAACTGAAGAGCGAGTACGCACCATTAAGTCTAGAATTGCCATGTTCCGAGTACGAAAATTTCTAGGCAAGGTTAAAATACATTACACACACATGCCTCTGTTTGGCGCATCTAATTGACATTCGATTGTAATTCTCTATAGACTGTAACACTTATAACGTAAGATTCAATGTTGAACAAGCAGGTTATAGCTTCCACAAACTTACAGTATAACATCAAAGAAAAATTATTATGCTTAAGTTAGACACGTGATTCGAGAAGGTTATAAACCTTTTTTTGCAAAAACCGTGCGTTGGACGAGTTGCATCTAAAATCGTAACCAATGGGCTTGCTGGCTTAACTGGTGTTTTTCTTTTTCAGAAACCTCTGTTCAGCAACAGTGACAGTCATCATCAACAGTCTGGTAAAAATCTCACAGCTTTAGACCTGCACATAGATCCATCAGTAAAAGACAATTTGGAAGACTCTTGTTGCAAACCTTCCTTCTTGTCCAAATACAAGGACCGGCCCAAACGCATAGACATTCTCTCACGTATATTGTTTCCCGCAGGTTTCGCCTTGTTTAATGTAGCTTATTGGATGGGATACTTGATGGATTGGAACACAATACTTAGACTGTAGCAGTTAGTTTACAGTGATTAGTGGTGGCATGTTCTGAGGAATCGAGACCTATACAAGTGTTATGAGTCAGATATTACGAACCTCATCGATATTTCAGCCACGGGATGGCCTGACATTTTTAATGAAACATTTTTGCATGTTACTGAAGTGCTTGTCTGCAAGTGACTGTTATTTCAAGTACCAGAATGAGAAAGTTATGTGATAAAATTAGTATCTTATTATTACGACTATCTATACAATAATTGTACAAATTTCATCCTATTAGAAAACGATGATTAGTCAGGTGGCAGCCATGCAGTGAGTCCATGTAAGAAATATGTTTAACGAAAAAGAGAAGCCAGGACATTGGTACAGGATGCCTATAGATTTTTCAGAAAATTGTAATTGACTACGAGTAGTCTTTATAAGGCAGACAATCTATGAATGAGGAGAAGGCCTCATAAGCACTTTTTATAACACAAATGTAACAGCACTATTGGAAAAATTGTTTTGCTCTTTTGCGTCAAATATTGTCACAGCCACAAAATAGGAATCACTAATTATAGTCCAACTAAAGCACGGTGTAAATAATCGTAGTTGTAGGCTTACTTTGTAACTGACGCATAGCTTCACAAAGTCACACTTTTTCGCATACTATTTCATTTCTTGAGAAAATGATATAACGATATAAAAGCCACATATGTTCGATATGCTATCGAACATATGTGGCTTTTATATCGTTATATCATTATATATATCATCTTTATATCGTTATATTCGCGATGTTCGATATGCTATCGAACATCGCGAATATAACAATTTCTGGAAACTTTGATTACAGTAGTTATGTGCAGCTATGCAATGCAAATATAAGTTCTATCCTCGAAAACTATAGAATAAGACACTTTCGCCGAGTTCTTGTAATCCGAACTTAAAGTATGTAATTTGAAAAGTTAACAAAAGCAAAGTCACGGTGTCTGTGTTTTGTGACACAACACCGAGGCTAATCGGTAAATGATGGCTTCAGCTATGTTCAATTCGGTTGTTTCGTTTGCCTCACAGATTCCAACTATCGTGGGAGATTGTATTTTCATCTGAAAGTGGCTAAGACACCTCTGACTAAGACACCACTAACTGCCTTTACATTGGGTAATGGATTTCGGTCTGCAGTGCTTGTACTGGAGATTTCTTTGCTACGGAATTTCCTAGCTCGTGAACAAAAACGCAGTTTATGATAATTTGCTAATACTAGTTAAAATACTGTAAACTTTGTAATGATTTCCGTTTTCGCCCATTATCACAAATTAAAAAAATTCGCGATATGTATATACTGTTTTAATATAAAGGTATATATAGTGTCCAAAATATGCAAAATAAGCCCTTTTGGAAAATATGTATAGTTCTATTATAACTTTCTATGCTCCTATCTATCTAGGATTATTGCACGACTAGTAGTGCAAGTAAAAGACACGATTATTGCAGAACTAATTTTTAATGCCAAGAACTGGAACTAGTAATAATAAAAATGCAGCTGTAAAGAAACAAAAAAGCACCATGTTTCAGTACACCGTGTGTTGAAAAAAGAAAAAGTGCAAGAAATGAATTCTCATGCTTTATTTTGAATGTAAATTGCAAAATTCAAAAAGCTGGAATATACGGACTTCTTTCTTTGTTTTTTATTCTTTTTCCTTTAACCCGAATCTTTCACATTTCTTCACTGCGAGATTTTTTGATTAAAAAAAACATTGTTTTGTCATTATTACCGTTACTGTTGTTATTATAATTATGGGTTACATAAATTATTACCGTTGCTCACGAATTCATGTGTCAGCCTCCATAAAGTCCAATGATTTCTGGTTTAATTATTTTCCACATTCCAGGAATAAACTCTCAACCATGTTTTTTATTTCAATAAACCTTCATTCAAGTTCTAAAACTCGTGTACACTGTTGATGACAATTTGATTTGAAAGTCTTAGCTATATTCGTTTGCCACACACGAGCCGTCTGTAGACTTGCATGTGAACACTAAAATTCATGTTGTTTAGGAGTTTAAACTTCTTCCCTTGTGTATTTCTCAATTCTTGTAGCTCAGTAATTTAGTGATTGGCTGGCGGTTATGACATTGCTGGTTTTAGACCGTATACAATTCTTATTATGCAAGTCGTGGTATTATCTGTTGACAAGAAAGATGAAGTAGGTGGCAGTTGAGAGCTTTAGGCTTCACTTACACACAGGGTAGCGCATGCGCATTTCAGCATTAGAATGCATGCTAAAGATAATTCAATATAATGCTTCTTCGGTCTGTCCAACTTCAATAGAAACCAACAGGTGCGTCTTTGTATCACTGTTAACGAAAGGTTAAGTGATTTCTAGTGCATTGAAAAAAATGCAGTCTTACAGTTTTACACTAGAAGGATAGTTTTAACATTGTGAATTTTACATTAATGATTCTGAACAGAGGTAATCACTTCTTTATTCTCAGGTAAGGTAAAATTATACAGATAAAATTTATTATAGAAAACTTGCAATCAGTTAATAGTAAATTGCTATTATTGCGCATGTGCAAGTCAGGAGCAGTATTCTTTTCATGCATTTTGCCGTTGAACAAGAAGCTTTGTTTCAATGTACAAGACATTCAATCTTCCCAAAGCAAAAAATAAAATCTTCCTCTTTTTCTTATTTCAGTTGTAACTAAATTAGTTCTGAGAAGACAAATATTTATATCACATTTAATAGGCTAGATAGTTAGCTATTCTTGGTTAATATACATGAACTAAATTACCTTCTTTAATTGGCAGTGTGAAGGAAATTATATTCATTTATTCATATTTACTAGTGCCAAAGATACATACACTACAAGAAAAAACAAGACATACGTACAATTTCAATTTTGAAATATAGTGGCACTTCAGACAAACAAAACAATTACTGATAAAACAATTTTATAAAATAGCTCCTGTATCTACTTAAGAGAAGGTGAGTTTTATGTTGATATACAATCTAAAAAATGGGAGTAAACTATTCTTTCAATCGTTTCCCTCGTGCACTAAATAAAATCACGTAGCTGTTACAGCTAAATTGCTGATTTCGATTAAATGCAGTTGTTTTTTTCATGCGACCCCGGGGTGGAATACCATTTCCAGAATTATGCTCAATTTTGTCATCAGTAAAACTGCCAGTTTCATGCTTACACTAATGCAAGTTCTTATTCCATAATATGCTCTCCAAACTCACTCAGTGTTTGCTTTAAGGCCCAAGAGCTACCGTTTTCAGCCTTGCTTCCGTTAAGTCAACACTCAATACGTTCGCATCTCGACGAATACATCTTTTTCAATCCTAATACAAATAACAAAATGGCAAATGTGCATTGATTTATAGGTCTACAATACCCTCTATCTAGATTAAAGAGTTAATAAGTACGGGTTGTCTCCAGGGCTTAGTGACAACAACGCACCGAGCGTACTTGGTTTTGATTTTTTGCACCAGCTGAATTTTCGCCATTTCTTACTTAAAAAATAACAAACAAAACATGCAAATTCTGTGGGTTATAAGCTGTAGAGTACCACCGTATAACTGCTGTTTTTATCTACAATATAATGCCCTAGCTTTTCTTACTAATTTCAATGAGCGTGTTTCTGTTGATGACTAGCCTGTTCCTTACACCCAATAGCGGGCAGTTAACTACACCAAAACGAAATATAATTGCATTAATCAGAAAAAAACTTTCCCGCAGAATCACTCTAGTTTTGATTTTAAAATGTACTGCATTCATAATACAATACATACACAGTGTACAAGTAATTGGACACTGAAGCCCTTATATGGTAGAGGTGCTTATCAGATGGTGAGTGTGAAAGCTTCATTTGAAATATGAAGGGAAAAGATGGCTGTATTAAAAATAAATGTATTGGCGTACATGTACGTTTCTATTCTTATAGAAATTAGGCAACTATAAAAAGACAAGTTTTAAGATCTTTTTCCAAGGAATAAAACCGTGCATATTCTCTTTAGCGCAACAAATAAAAAAGCGACTTTTTATAATTGTTAGGGCCTAAACATAATAATATTTTATGTTAAAATCAAATTTATTTGATTAACGCAGGTAAAAACATACTCAATGATGGCTTATCTTATAACAACACTTTAATAATAATACCCTGTTTTACGAAAAATCTGTTTAATTGCATTAAGACTGGTGTTACGTTTACAAAACGTCTTGTCTTAATTAGTGGGATCTGTTTCGCATTCTGAAATGTCAATTAACAGCGAGTTAGCCGTCAAGCCTTGAAAAAACTAGTTGCACAATGAACGAGCTACTGCTTGAGTAAGGAATTTGCAGAGAGAAGCTCCCGGAAATGAAACCTAGCGGGTTTACTTACATTGTTACATACATTTCATAGAAATAAAAAATAAAATAAATAAATAAACAGGAACTAGAGATTCTCCAATATCCAGACTTTCGACACAAAAAAGATATATCTAATTGTTCAACCTCTCCGAAGTCCCATCATACGCTAGACAGAAATGGCGAATCACCGTAGTTTATAATATTTAAGTATTTGATTTTCAAGCACTATACTAACGTAAGAGGTATAGCCTACCGTCTAGGTGAATAGTTTTTTGGTCACGGCGTGTGCTTCGCCGATGAAGTTAAGCAACACCGAGGCTCTGGCTAGGGAGTGGTTCGTCACAGTCTGTGTTCACGGTTCAATACTCGCTTTAAGTGGTTTCATTGTGACTCTGACTGTTAACCTTGTTGAGCAAGGATGTATATCATTGGAAGGCAGGTGAGACACCTTTGCCTCATCATAGAAGCTGTAATAACTGGCCATACCTTAGTCCCGTCACAAATAGCAACATTGCCGTTGAATGCTGGATTTCGGCTTCCAGTATGCCGAAGCGTATCAAAACAAAAAGCAACTATTTTTTCTTGTTACGTGGCATCACGACAAGCTATCACGTAACATAATAACATAACCTCGACAACTCAGCAGCAGCACGGGATTAAGCCTGCAGCTATATAATAAACAATCTAATCCATTAATTCGCAATGGAAAATTAACATGAAAAGAATAAACTCAGCTTTTATTAGTACTATGTAAACTATGCTATGTTCAAGTAACGTCCATTCTGTGTGTGTTTTGAGCCCGTTGATATGACGCTCTAGAGAACTTAAACAACTTTTTTTCTTACGCATTACTGAAAGTAGCTCCTTGCTTATCATAGATCTTAACTACATTAATATAATAACAGCAATTGATATACAACATAAATCATTAATCTTAAATCACAACATTCGAATTGTGGCTTTTCAACATCACAGAGTCAAAGCTCGACCTTTCAGTATTATTGGGTATAGTAAAATTGTTTATTATAATTAACTACTATCGCAAATAACGACATTGATTCATTTATTAATAACTTTTCATATCCGAAACGCTCTTGAGGCAATTTGTGAGTCTACAGATTATCGCGTCGTTTTCATCGTTTTGTAAATGATTTTGCCTTCTATTAAAGAAAGACAGGATGATTTTTCATATACTACCCCATTTTCAAGTCCGATAAAAAGTATACATTTTAACACAATTAATACTGCAAAAGCGTTTCTGATAATTAAATGATAGATTAAAAACTTAATTAACAGCGGGCGAGCCTAACTATTAAAGACATTACAAACTAACATAATTTTCAACAGCAAAAATATTCCTCCAGAGCGTTGCAGGTGTTTGCGCAGCAAAAATTGAAGTACAGAGCTACTGTAAGATATTCAGTGTGTTGTACTAAAACTAGGCAAGTTTTAAGATAAAAATTCAAATTTCAAATTTACTGTGCTCACGCATGAGCTATCGAACGTGTCTAGTTCGTCGGCTAACACATTTGAACTGGGAGGGTACAGCACCTGTTTTTTACTGCAATGCGTTTCCGAAATGCAGGCGTTAGGGCCCGTCTAACTAGCGGATGGCGAAATACATGTAACAGCAAAGAATAAGTGGCGCGAACGTGAAATTGTGTTTGTGTGGAAATAATTCTTTCACATAAATCATATTTGAAAAAATAGTTGTTTCCTTTCAATATTTTAAAGAGTAGCTCGTTTTTGCCTACAGTTTAAGATTGGGTCCAGTTTTGCTTTCAACTAAGTGATAGACTAAAGAACCGCGCGGGTGGCTTTTTAACCGCTTTTAATAACACTAAAATATCTCTAGATGTTGCTTCCTGAAATAAGATGGGTTTTCTTGTTTTCAATACGGCCAAACAGCATCATACCCTACAGTTGTAACATCTGCCCTCTAGGTGATCCGCCTCGCATGTAGATGGAGATAAAGATGGAGAAACTTATGCTGCAGTGAATGTTAATATAATACGTGTTATGCAACGCGTGTGATCTATTAGCAATAAACAAGAAATATTAGAAGTTGATGACCATTCAGTTTAAGTATACATACATACGTGCATAGACAACGCATGCGCCAACTGCAAATAAGGGCTGCATGCAGCGATTCTGAAGATATATCAAGACATTTATTAGGTTTGGTCCGGCTTCATTGAAGCCGTCGGCGCACCTCAGTAAAACTTAATGAGCTATTAACGAAGTTAGTATATTTTTTGATGCATTCACAGGAACGCAAACAGTTTGGGATTTAATGAATTAGTGATTTAAATTTACGGAAATATATTGTGTAGTAGCAATTGTGGAGGAAGGTTCTTTACGATAAACTGGAAAAACTTATATTAGGTTCAACGTCACACGATAAATCCATTTCGGTTCGAGACTGTTCACATTAGGTACAAATTAATTTTTCTGGAACGATAGGCAATCCTTGCAGGCAGTGAAAGCAGGGCGATAGAAAACCGGGTTTCTTTCTACAGCTGTCATGCAAAAATAATAAACAAGTTAAGCTCGTAAGAGTGCAACCTCGTTTTTCGAAGTCTGCTTCTAACCAACCAGTTTACGGTGTAGCATACTACTGCGAAATTTCTGAATACCATTGCCAATGCTTAGTAGTTGTTTCGCCACCCTCTCGCCCCTTCACTAGTGCTCTCTCTCTCTCTCTCTCTCTCTCTCTCTCTCTCTCTCTCTCTCTCTCTCTCTCTCTCTCTCTCTCTCTCTCTCTCTCTCTCTCTCTCTCTCTCTCTCTGGCTTTCGTAGACTTGCAAATATGCAGAACGTAGACTATTATTATTACTATTGTTGTTGTTGTTGCTGTGTTGTTATTGCTGTTATTATTATTATTATTAATATTATTATTATTGTTGTTGTTGTTGTTGTTGTCGTCGTCGTCGTCGTCGTCGTCGTTGTCGTTGTTGTTGTCGTTGTCGTGTTAGACTGAGCTATTAAATTTTTGGCATTTTAAGTTAATGATAGTACCGAGGAATTACTGGTTCACTAAAACAAATAGGTTCTTTTACACTGTTCACCAATGCACAGACAAAGTTACATGGCTGTTGCATAGAAGAAAGAGCTTACAGACTATCACCAGTATTTTTTTCTAATTTTTGAAACACTTCAAAAATGTATCTGAGAATAAAGTTTGCTCAGTAATTTAGCATAAAACTAATTTCCCTGCATAGCACAGACACGTATAATTATGAATGTTTTGTTTTTTAGACATTTTATTTTTCTGTATCCTATATAAGTATGCGGTTGTTGCACTTGTTTGAAATCACTCAAATTAGGCCGGGGCAACTTAGAAAATGCTTAGTGCAAATTCTCGCATTCCCCAGCCCTTGTTGAATTACCTCCCGTACGCCTATGCCAATGTGTCAAAATTTTTGGCAGATAAATGTTTAAAAAAACCTTCCAAATTTTACCCGGGCGCCAGATTTTGGAAACGTGTTGCCCGCCCGGAAACCACATTGGGAAATGTCATATCAATAAGTTCAAGTTTCTTTTAAAAGTCATGGGAGCAGATTTAGGCCACTTTTCATTTGTTAGCGATTGCAAGCCTTTGGGCATTTCTGGTAGTTCAGCATCCAATTCAGCTTAGTTTGACATCGTTTAGGAATTATTGTTTTAAAAAAACTTGTGGCGAAGTCAATGGGATGCAACGCTAAAAAGCGATTGATCACAGTTTCGGAGAAACAAGGTAAAACTGGAAGATATGTAACGAAGGCACAGTTCTCACGTTTTTGGAATTTGAATACAAAACGAATTCGTAACTGTACGGCAGAACTAAAGGCAATAAATACATGCACTTGATTTTTTTAGTGACGATAGTCCTGACTGAAAGTTAACCAATAATGCAATGATGCATTCATATAGTATGGCATGTTATATATCATCCGGATAATGCCGTTTGGAAAAGATGTATGTCTAGTAATTTTTTACAGCTATCAAGAAAGATGGATTACTAGTCAGATATACATTAGGAGGTTGCACAGCGTAGTGCTGTAATGATTCGGCAATTTAGTTGGAAAATGACCTGGAACAGCTAGGAATGAAACAGTTGGAAAGTTTGATTAATTTAGAGGTAAAACATCATAAAATCAGGTCAATGATGAGCTTGGGTCACCGAACAGTGCACAGTAAAAATGGCACGTTAAAAGTGGCACAAGAAAAAACTGCACGGGGAAAAAGGCACAAATGGAAAAATAGGAACAAATGCCACACTCATAAAATATGAGTTGGTTAGGGTTACAGTGGCGGATAGTTATTTTAGTAAGTCTTACCTCTGCCAAGGATACTTATGCTTCAACATTGTTTGTTTAGTGTTTGCTTGGTTGTTTTTTGCGTGTTATAGCGTGTTATAGCAGCAGCCTATTACGCAAAAATTATTTTTCCACATTTCCACGAAACTCTGTGGAGAAGGTGGGTAGGAACAAGAAAGATGCATTTTGACGCAGATACTTGGACGAGGCAAGGGATGAAAAGTGCCAAAATAGTTTTTTTGCTCTTTCTCTTTTTTTACAAACCTTGACCGAATATCACGTACAAAAACATTCGTGAAGTGCTTCGGGGAGTTTTCAGGGGGAGTTTTATAGCACTTTGGAAAGAAGATTGCTTGACAACAAGAAAGAATAACTATTTTTTTATCTTCACCAGGACAAACAATGTATGAGTTAGTTACAGAAATTTTGCGAAAATTCCAAAATTTCGCCATTTCGAGAAATTCTCGCTTGGAGAATTTTATAAGCTAACTTGGTATGTAAATACACATATATTTGTCAGTCTATTAACATCCCCAAATGGTTAAAAAATGTAGACAAACTTTATGTGGAGTATTCGTGCATTGTTGATCATAGTTATATTTAATGAACAAACTAATGAACAATTGTTATGTGAGCCTTTTGTTAGTCTATATAACACCTATACAGGTATGTTTTTGCATGTGTGTATGTTTGCTTTTATCTTTTTTTCAATCAAAAGAATTAAACCAACATGTTTAGGATTGTTCGATTTTGGTAGAGGCCTGTTTCCTGCTGAGCGCATTCTAGTTTTTTTACAGAAATCGTTTGCACAAAATAAAATATGTGCCATTTTTACCTATACCATTTTACCTACATTCGTTAAGAACTATTGTCCTTCGAGACGAATCATGTATCACCCAAGTAAAAACTTGCGGTACATGATGCCTACGGGATAACTTAAGGTAAAGAGAGACAAGAGAGATCTTCCAGAGCTTCGCTTTGCCTACTGGTATAATGAAGACGACGATGACGATATACTATAACAGTTAATGAGACATTAGGCTGTTTCCCTTCCACGTCGTTTGCAATTTTCTCCTACGCAGGACTACCAATTATATTTAATAGATCAACGACATGGTTATGTGGTAAACGCAGCTTCTTCGAAGACCTCATGTGTAATAGTAACAACATTAAGCAAACGAGAAAGAAGTTCGATCTGATCTGTTGTTTACCCTTCTCAAACATGATAACAGAATGTTGTAAACAAAATTTCCAATGAAATTAGAAGTGCATTAACTTACAACTTATATTCTCTGTCGTAATCAGTATTTGAGACGTTCTGGTATTACCAAGGTATATATGATTTAACTAATAAATCTATTAATTAATTAACTTATTTACTTTACCCAGCTTTTCAAGAAGGTGTGCCGTTAATTAACTTTATTGTAACAATGAGAATACAGAAGTTATCTGCAAATGTGACTAGATTGCACGTGTATTCTAGGTGTTTAGGTCTCCTAAACGCAAGGTCTCGAGTTCAGCTCCTAATGTGATTCACAGTGCTTCAACGTCTTCTTTTTAACATCTACGAAAACACTCCTGAGGTAATAATTTTTGTTTTCCATAAACCGATGGCTTGATGATTTCTATATAAACATAGTTGTAGAAAAAAATTATAAAATCGTGAAAGTAGCGGTATAGGCATTACCTGGGGACATAAAATCTGTTTACGCACTAGAGATTGCCAATTGATAACCCGCCGTGCTTGACATTTGCCAATATGCAAAATGTTCAGAATCTAATACAGAGGAAAGAAGGAAGGCCGCCTTTTCATTAAACAGTGTCTTTTTGCTGATGTAAGGTTGAGCGGGCTTTACCCGAAAACAAACCTGTTTCATGAAAAAAAGATGTGCAGCAATTAAACTTGCAGTGTCAGTTAGCAAAAGCTGTGGAATGACAATTGTTATAGTTTGCACAGCTTACTTTAACTACTTCATTCATCATTGTCTATTTATTCGTTTTCATTGTCCCTAACTATAACACAACAGTGTGTGTGTTCAAATAAAATGACAGGATGTCAATGTCTGGTTTGAGAAGAAGACACAGTAGATATAATTGAAAAATAATTGTTTTTCCATTTGTGAGGCACGTCGAATCGATTTATTAACTAACTAAAAGGTTTACAGAAACTTACTAACGTGATCTATAATATGAGATGACTTAATGACAAAGACAAAAATTGAACAGATAATTAAAAAAACAACAATACAGAAATGAACGACAAGTCATTTCAGTCCACCATTTATGATCTTCCCCAGGTGAAAGTAAGAAAGAAATTATTACAAATATAGTATTTTTTTAAATTTTTGACATGATGCGCATGGGCAGCCAGCCAATTTGTTGGTAAGTATGCAACTGTTAACGTGCTGGTGTTGTTTACTAAGCTTCTAGTGTTTTGTTCTTTTTTTTCTCCAGTGTTTTTCTGTGCTGTTCAGTCTGTGCTTAACTAGTGACTAAGTTAGTGCACTGAAATTGCAAAAAATTCAGACTTTTTAAAGTAGTATTGTTTTCATGAATTTTTATGATTATTATAAAATATTTTAGTCATATTTTTTTTGCTTTTTACCTGAAAAGGTGGTGGACCTTGTTTTTTAATTTCTTTATTCTACGGTTTTTTGGTCGAAACTAGTTCGGATTGGGCAAGGATTGTACGTTGGAGTTTTGTCTGTATTCCTACTTACATGTTTGATAGAGTCAGACCGAAACAACACACCCACCCCATTAAGAAAGGCATCGTGTTTATAACAATTAGCCAAACAGCTAATTAACTGAAGAAGGAGATGCTGAAATTTTTTAGTAAAACACATATGACAGGCTACATAAGATTATGGATATCCATAAAATAAGACCAAAAATCCATAAAATAAAATTTGAAAAATCCATAAAATAAGAAATGCATAAAATAAAAAAATATTTTTTTTGTGATTTTTTGTACAAAGTAACCAGTTGTAAGCATTGGCAACAGTGAAAACGAACGTTAGAAGGAGAGAAAGAGAAAGAAAACAAAAAAACAAAAGCGCATTTCCGGATTTGCTATTTTACATTGTTTTTTCTCATTGTCTTTTTGTTATCAAGATGGCGAATCCTAATGGACTTCAGCCTAATGGAATTCTACATTCGTACCAAATAGACGAATTATTTGAACTGAAGTGATGAATTACAAGGCATTGTCTCGTAAAATTTGATGAAATTTGAAGTGATATGAAACCGATAAAATTAAAACTAAGTCCTGCGTGTTTAAAAACACGTTTCAAGCACTCCTGTTTTTACTTTTTAATTGATTTCCCCCTGGGCATCTCGTTCCAGATATAGTCTATTTCTTATTTTATTGATATCCATAAAATAAAATTTCAAAAATCCATAAAATAAGCTATTTTATTTATTTTATACATATCCATAATCTTATGCACCCTGCATATGAACCTAGAAACTGTGCTTTCAAGGCAAGACTACACACACACACACACACACACACACACACACACACACACACACACACACACACACACACACACACACACACACACACACACACACACACACACACACACACACACACACACACACACACACACACACACACACACACACACGCATACACCCTCACGCCCACACTCACGTGCGCACGCACACACTCTCACACATGTATGCACGCGCGCGTACGCGTTCACCCACACACAAACATGTAACCTTACCGACAGATCATTCTAAGCTTCCTAAATTCGTCATTGCACTAAACCACTTCTGTTTGTCAATTAATATTAACCTGAACATTTTTTTCGAGGGGTGCTTAGTGTTTTTGTTTCGAAAAATAGAAACTAATCTCGCTCCATTATATACGAAATGCAGTCATTCCGTACAAGGTAGATTTGCTTAAACGTGGAGAATAATAAATGGTAACAAAAGGTAAGCCTCACCATTATAATACTATGCTAACATCATTTAGATGGTTATTTTATGTCGTTTCTTTACTTTAGTAGAATAAGCTTACCTTGCCTACTTAACCGAAACCCGAGAAAATAAAATGAAAAGTGTGTAATCACACTAATGCTGTCACACTAACATGACTTATTCTCAGCTCTGTTTCCGATAGAACACAAACACAAATGTTTAGTTGTAAGTTATTACTTATTTGGGGAAGCACATACTCCAGTCGATTGAAAAAAATTCATCTGATTCAGAAGAAAATAGTGCGAGCTATAACATTTGCCGGTTATCAGGACCATACACCGCCAATATTTAAAAGACTAAACTTTCTAAACATTTACGACATTAATAAGTTCCAAACTGCCATTTTCATGTACAAATTCTCTCATAAATTATTGCCTCCCTTATTTACTGATTATTTTTGTTTGAATGCTGAGATACATAATTACGGCACACGTTATAGGCTGCACTATCACTACATACAGTGTAACACTAATGTTAGAAAATTTTCTATTAAATACAATGGCCCTTACATATGGAATTCAATTGCTCCAGCTATTAAAAATGTCAACTCGCTTTCCATATTTAAAAAAATATATAAATTAAACTTTCTCGAAACATATAACTGATGACTCAATCATGATTTGTTGTTTTCTTTTTCAAAAACTGTATAGTAAAATAAAATTTTTAATACTTCCCACCCGTATTTATATTTATATTTGTATATATTGTAATGTTGTATCTATGTTGTATATGTAATGTTGTATATTGTAATGTTGTATATTGTAATGTTGTATATTGTAATGTTGTAATGTTGAATATATATTGCAATTTTTTTCGTAATTCTAGTGGCCTACCATAAGCTAGCTTCCTAGGTCTCTAGCGCAGTATACATGAATTTTATCATATTTTTGTATTAACAAAACCTGATGCACATGTAATGTAATGTGATGTATATGTATATGTTTAATGCGAAATAAATCTATTAAAATCTAAAATCTAAATCTAAGTAATAAATAGTATAAGCTATATATGCCGTGCTCCAAAAACAAGAAACTTAATAGTAAAATTTTGCCACTTATCTAGTCAGTATATATATATATATATAATAGTAACATATCAATATATAAGTTACGTCATGAAATTTTATTGTACTACACAAAAGTTAAAAAATTGTAATTCTTCTTTTTATGTGTTCATTCGTTTTTTTTTTGTACAGACCTTAAAATCTTAATTGTAAAACTAAATAATTGGGGACATTTTAAATTAATTAGGCAGAGACGTAGTTCGTCACTTAAAGTTGATTAATCATTATTATTATAATTCTTTATTTTTAAAAACTATGTACAGAATACATTCCCTCTATTTGTAGGGATAAGTTTAAAATTTCTAAAGCATTTACAACGTATTAAACCTATTCACATATATATATATATATATATATATATATATAGTTTAGAATCTAACGCATGAGGCATATTGAACGACAACGATCATATACAATAGACATAGTTACAAATTATAATCCAACACTGCATACATACATAATAAAAGATAACGAACATATTTTAATACATAGTAACAAAAACTTACACACATTATACACAATGAAAAACAGCGAGTACAATTATAATAAACATAATTACCAATTCTAATGCAAATTCACATAATCATAAATAAAAACAAAACAGCATATAGAAAACACGACGAGAGTTGTAAAATTTCATCACCAACATACTGTTTATATACGGGCGAAAGACGATAGGAATTCATCCGAGATAAGATTTGCAAAAGCATTTATAGCATTATTATCCCAGCTAGAGAAAACATAGTCCGAATCTAACGTAGGCAGATTAAGTTGATTAAAGAGAAGAATTTCTACTAATTGTTGTAATTTTAATCTCAAGATTATTATCAATGATGTTGAAAACCCTCAATTAAATGAATTTTGATACTATTCAAATGCGAGCTCACCGAGATTCAGAAAAAGATTTTAGTTTATAACATTTATCTGTTATTTAATGATTTCAAGAAAGAAAAGCTAAAAAGAACGCAGTGATTAATTAATTATTAATGGTACTTACATTAAATACTTCTCTGAAATGAAACACAGAATCTCGGATGCATGTACATGCTCCTTCAGTAAGATTATTAATAGCTGAGGGGAGAGTAGCTAACAAAAACCAGAAGCAGTCTTTCCAACCCTGTAGACCTTTTACAGTTAAACCTGATGATGCTTTGCGGCCAAGCGCTGTTGCCTCTTAACTGCTCCAATTCTAAACACGCCAACATGATGCTTAGCATGTTTCTATTGTACATGTATTATTTATAAATCGCAAACGTTCGTAAGAACGGGCACTTTTAATGCTGTTCATCTAAACAGGTCTGATATAATTTTCCTACGCATTTTATTTAACGCCGATTTTATTTTAGGAAATGTGTCAATTTGAATTCAATGGGTTGGTCGGTTGCTTGGTTGCCAGTTGGATAGATTGATGCACCGACAGACAGATAGACGAATAGATAGTTAGATAGACGAAGAGAGAGAGAAAGAGAGAGAGAGAGAGAGAGAGAGAGAGAGAGAGAGAGAGAGAGAGAGAGAGAGAGAGAGAGATGGGAACGTTAAAAAAGACTCATCAAAGGCATGCAAACCTTATGGTCTGCTGTGTCAGCTATGGAATTTTTATAAATCGTTTTCACTCAAAAGGTCTAATTTTAATCTATTACGGAAAAGTCATTCTGTGCACATTAAATTTCTGTTACTAACCTCTTCTTCTGTGTGGAAAATATCCAAGAAAATGTTATTATTCTACTCCCAAGACGACACCCGTCACTGTCATTTAAGCCGTTCACAATGTGCAAAATTGTATTTACGCACGCTCTAAACCATGCGTTAAGTTACGAACTATTTTAACAAGATTTTTACAAAAACCGGCTTACTGAAATAGCGCGAAGAACGATCACTAGGCACAAATAAGTTCACGAAAAAATTGTACACATCATTAATGAATCCCGCCCATAGGCTTTCTAGACAAGGAAAGTGATCCACCTGATTCAGCACTATGAGCAGAATGTTAGAGATGGTGCACCATGCTCTGTGCACTGCCAACAAAAAAATAAACTCATTGGTTTACTTGAACTCCTTGCTTAGTTGAGTACATTGGCTAAGTCGTATAAATGCATTCTATACAATGCCTAGGTAATGTGTAAAATATCTAGGAAAAGTTCGATTCAACATAAATAATGTTCATTTTACAGATTGTCAAAGTCACTTTACACATTTTTTATAAATCCCAGATATTATACAAAAAGTCTAGGCAAAGTGTGTGCGAGTCGCAGCAAAAAGATTTCGCACTTTTCTAAAAACCCATTGTGTTATACGGAATGCCTAAGAATTTTATAATATGCACAGTTACACGCTGCCTGTAACATATGTATTAGATGTATGTTAGATCAGAAGCTTTGCGTCATATGTTCAATGTCACAATTATAAAAAAGTGGGCTTGTTTGCAGATAAATGGGGTGAAGTCTTTGGCACATTAATACAGTTACATAAACGTAACTACTGAGTGTTGCAAACACTTAGATGTTGTAGTTCTGTCACAGTGATGTAATTAAAAAACGTAAAAAAATAAAATTGCATATAATGCAAGTAGAAAATTTTATAATGTTTACTATCATTTTCGAACTATCATGCTATTATAAAAGTATAACGCTTATAACGAATTCACGTTATCACCAATGTAGTGAATGTCAGCAATACATCCCTGCAAAACTGTACAGTAAAACTCCTTAACTCCTACGCGCGAGTCGCACATTTGTTTTGAAAATATCCAGGAAAATGTTATTATTCTACTCAAAAACAAATAATATTGAATTAATGAGTTTAACACAATAGAATTTGCTAATGACTAGGGTAACTGCTTTTGGCTTATAGAATAAGGATAAAGAAAATTAATGTGTTAATTTTAGCCTTTTTTCGCAAGCACCAAGTTTATTATAAACCTACACGCAAAAAGAAATTAACCTTATGCATTCACTTTGTTGCTCTCTGCTTGCATATTGTTCTCGGTCGCAGTGTTTCAGTAACAAACACACTTCCGAACCACGGCAATTTCCTTTTAACGATGATTCGATTTAAGGCGATTTCCCTCCAGGTTCCACTAATTTGTCCGCTCTACTAACCAATCTGCTAAAAAATTTTCTGTAAGCTCACAATCTGTGGATCTGCCTTTCTGCACATCTCTGAAGCCAATAGATTACAAACAAGATACTTCTGTGAAATTTGCAAGTTTACGTGGCTCTGAGAGCGGTCTAACGTTGATACAAATCTAGAGTTGTTACGCATTCGATATACCAGTTTTTCATAATATATTATGTTTTTCATTTTCAGCTGTGTCAAACCTGTGCCACCTAGGTTTTAGAAATTTTCACATTTGAAAGATGTCCAAGCACCAACATCACCAGTATAAGATCTGAACAACGCTTCAAGAATTTATATTTTATAATTTTTATTTGAGAAATTATTAACGTTGTAATTAAGTAATTTTTTCAACTTTTTTGTTTTGATAATCCGATACATGATAACCTTGCATAATAATACCAAATTTGAGCATGTATATAAACTGATACACAAAATACATGCATATATGACACAACATTTTAACACGACAGTTCGATAGTAGCAATTGGTGGTATATTGGGGTACACGAAAGTATACTTCCTGTTTTTGGCGATTTTATTATACTGACCTAAAATACGATATACTCACTTCCTATATGGAATTTACACAATATAATTAAGTAATAATTTTTATGATGTTAGTAAAAAGACTGCGCCTTATGATGTAAGACTGCGCCTTAAAGCCAACGCCTGTCTGCTCAGTGGTCTTCTTGAGCGGCTGAATGATGACGTTCATAGAGACATATTTATATAGGCATACTTAAATATAGAACTAGACATAGGCTTTAGTTAAGCAAGCAATAAAGACAACAAGTTCACGAATGTAATTAAATTCAAGTGTACGTAATTCTAAATGTTACAATTAAAATAAAGCTCAAAATCAAAAATGGAAGAAAAACTATTGAAAGACAGTTGGATGGATAGGTGGCCACGGTTGGTGGATGGATGACTGAATGGATGGATTGATGGACGGACAAACAGACAGACGGACGGACGGACAGATAGATAGATAGTTAGATTGTTAGATAGTTAGGTCTTTTGAGAAGCAATGTGGCAGCATACCAATCAGTCATTTTATGATGATTTGACAGTTAGTTACAATAGCGTCATTCTAATCTATTAGAACGTATTATAATTAAACGAAATATGGCTACTAAAAATAGAATTACCACGACACACATCTCTACCAACAGATTGGTAAAGTCATAAACACACACACACATATGTTTATATGTAGCAGATTTGCAAAATTATCCACAATATAGACATACTTATACACGATTTTTATACATACATATGGGCGTATACATATACACATACACATACATATACACACACATTGACATATACATAAAAGCTTATTGCATAAAATCGTTGAATAAATAAATTAACAGAAGCATTGTATAAAATTAATAATCAGAACTTATGGTCTGGGAAACACATTCATTATTGTAAGAGTCTTGTCTATATTAATTGTTATTACTGCTACTTTAATCACTTTTTATAATTTTTTAATATAAATTCTTGCTTTACGTGCTATGGTTGCTTATTCCATAAATTTATCGCAATTTTGGATATACTTTCGTGCCGATATTTGATTTTTGTAGACACATTCAATGTTCTGTAATTTTTGTAGATAGTTTCCAGAAAAAGAATTTTATTATTTAAAAGTGGCACACTAAAGTGATGAATATACTTATAGAAAAAGAGTAGGGTATGATTGCGTGTATATAACTGAACCATTGAGATAGTCATCATTTTTCTCAGTGACTGATTAGACATAGTTTTCTTAGATTCAAACGAAGTACAATGATTGAAAAGGTGTTTAGCTACAATTGAATACTTTGTTAGCCGTAGAAAGAAATGAAAATTTAACGATCTTCAAAAGGAAACATTTAATCTTATACATAGGGTGGAAAAAATGTAAATTCTTCATGAAAAGGGTGACGATTGTCTGCCATACTTTTCTTTATCGTATTCAGAGACATACAGAACAGTGTGATCAGGAATCAGTTCATTAATCTTTCCATTAATCATTAATTAATTAATTAATCAAGGAATTCGTTAATCTTACCAACGAGCCTTATGCATTTTCTCTATTGGTCTTTCTAAATCAATTTTAATGTAGTTTGCAAGCATATAAAAATTTCCTCATTACAATAACTTAGAACAGAAGAGATGGTTATATTATAAAACAATTATTAGTGAATTATCAACACGTTCAGGAAACGTTTTCCTTGGTTGTTAATCATTTTATGATTTCGCTAATTTATACTACTGCTGCAATGTATTTCTAACGCAAATGTATACACGGAAAAGTCCATGGATTCTATTATGAAATTTTAATGAATAGATCTGCATTAATACGGTTCTTGATGTGAACTCCATTTGAGCTTACGTCATTGACGAAACCTACAGTGCATAGCAATGCAAAATGTAAAAAAGGAAAACTGCAGACTATTATAAAATTTTGATTCATATTTTTCTCCTGCAGAGCATTTTACTAATGTTAAGTATGTTTATTTATTGAAATTTTCTTAGTTTTATAAGCCCAAGTCTTGCAAGCAATGATTAAACATAAAAATCTATGTCTAGCTACAATATATAGGGCTCTTAATACATTTAGTCAGCAAAGTCGGGGGGAGCGCGGTCTCCCTCGGATTCCAATTTCCACCAAGTCAGACTGTTTGGACAGTACACCCACCTCCAAATTTATCACTACAATTTATAACTGGACCATAGTATTCTTTTCAAAACAGTCTACTGTTGAAGAAACTTAATAACGTATAGTTTGTAGGCCACAATCTCGTTCTGCTTCCATTTGCAAATGACGCTTTTAAATTAACCGCTACAGTAAGAGTGCATAATGTTTAATTTATTTTTATTTCATTGCTATAATCACCAAGTTAGTAGACCTGAAGTTTCCGTCCAGACATTACACATGACAGACAATACATCAACGGCAACTCACAAGCTAACCGTAGCAAATTAGTGCTTATCTGCTCAGGTTAATAACTTCCAGATGGACACTTAATTACGAATAAGCCAAGATTTTCCATAGAAATTCTTGACATAATTTGGGTGATGTATAGGTAAGACATTGTAAGTTGATACTTTATTAATAGAACTTCACTATGACTTTGACCTCTGCCTGTTCTAGTTTCTTAATTGAACATTCATAGTTTTGAGCTTTTAATTGAATACTTATAATATAATATGATATGATATGATACGATACGATACGATACGATACGATACGATACGATACGATACGATACGATACTATACGATACGATACGATACGATACGATACGATACGATACGATACGATACGATACGATACAATACAATACAATACAATACAATACAATACAATACAATACAATACAATACAATACAATACAATACAATACAATACAATACAATACAATACAATATAATAATATAATATAATATAATATATGTAAAGAAGGCCTGAAGTAAACTGTTTCCTTGTGTTTGATTTTCCCCTATCGGTTGCTTACTGTAGATCATATATTGTCAATCTGCTTGGGTCTACTTATAATAAACCGATCTCCCATCGGGGCTTCATATACGTGCAATCTTTCGTAAGAAAATTGTTTCCCTGTTGACTACACAAGAATAAATCAACAGATGCATCCTTTCATTAGAAAATTATTTGCAGGAATTGTATTTTTCTTGACCTACGTGATTTTATATTCATTTTCACATTTAACTTTATATTTCTTGTTGCTAACCTTGTTCGAAGTGATTAATCTGAAACACTGTCATTTGCCCCCTCATGTGAGACATTTTATAACCTCAAGGGCATTTTAGGATTAGATCGACAAATAAGCAAACAAACACACACACAAGCACACAAACAGGTGAAAACCATACAAACAAATAAAAAACAAACAAACAAATCGAACTCGAAACGCGATGCTCTGTAGAGCGATTTTATTGGGTTAAATGTGAAATGTAGAATAGCCTATATTACAAAACGACTAATTTTTTGACCATCAATCCAAGCATCACACTAGCAGTTCAATAATGGTCATCGAAGAAGACAAAGCTCAAAAATTAAATCTTGTAAGATTTGCCGCTTTATCGTCGCATGTCATTCCCAAGTGAATCGATCGGTTTAGCACGCACATGATCAATAATAGCTCGCTTCCTAAAATCCTAAATGATTGCGAACATGGCTTATGCGGTTTATTCCACGTCAACTCCCTTTAATCCCATGTACTAGTCATTGCTTTGTAATGACCTTCTCGGCTACCCATCTTCATCAAACACTGCGACGCCTTTGTCCAAACCGCCGATGTAATAACCTCGTATGTTACACAAACCGAGTAATTATAAAGAAATAGTAGACTGGCATGCTTTTTTATGGCTGGGGTATTAGCGTTTTTACAACTCTTTGACTGTGGAGCAAGGTATAGACGGCGTTAGATTCTGCACCAATCGCTGAAGTTCACTATACTACCGTAACAGTATTTCAGCACCAAGGAAGGCTAAAATAGTCAAGCGCTTCCTTGAAGGGCAGGTGAAACTGTTAAACACACTTGCAGGGAGACGAAGCCTGTAACTTCCACAAGAAATCGTCAAAACTGTTCACTCAACATTTTTCTCTAGATCAAGGACAGTTTGTCCTAAATCCTCATATAAACGGAAAATTTTTATAAATGTTTCCAGAACACAAATTGCCAGATATCCACAGACAGGGCTGCTTTCCAGTGTACTAATGCTAAACTCAGGACTTTGAATATATGTTCCTGCAGGAGGTTTCTGAAGAACGCTGGTCTTTGACTATTGGACGACTGTAGATAGTTTTGCCAATTGGCTGTTTATTTCTCATGCTCGATTAAGCTCAGCGGCTAACTCACATTACTCCAAACGCTAGCTAAACGTCCTTTGAAGAAAAAGCATGCCAAATCATACTCAACTTACCATACAATTTCGTCAACAAGTTTACAAAAGCCTTACAGATCCTGTGTATAATGTTGTAAGTTTCATGTAAGTCGCTGTTGCTGTGAAGATCTTCTGCTAATCAAGAGTTTTTTAAGTATCTACTAGCAATGTCGAGGAAAGTTAAAGCATTTCTATTACAATTCTCAATTATCAGAGTCTGAATTGGTAATCTTTGAACATTGCCCCCTCCAATCCTAGTTTTCTATGATAATTCCAAGATAATTTTTTATGGCATGAATAGATACGATTAAGCAAAATCCACAATGAAGAAGAAACGCATTTCAGTTCATCACTATGAATCTGCAGATAAAAAAAGACCACTAATAAAATTTTATGAGGTCGTGAGCAATATTGTATTTGAAGTCTTGCATGCATTTATGCCCCCATTTCATTATGTTTAATAACATTTAAGATAGTTAATAAATTTTTACTGCTACAAACATTGATTCTAATGTAATTAAACGTAATTCGTTAACTTAAGAACCTCTCAGCAGTTCACTCAAAATCTATACCTACCAAACAAGAGCCGGCCTTTCTCGGTCTTTTTCACTTCATTTAACTGATTGAGAGTTTACTCTGTATTATCGAACACAAATGGAAATTAAAACTGACCATCGTTGTAACACGAATCAATCACGGGAAGTCTGACCCCTTTCCATAAATTTTCTCTACTGCTATTCCACTACAAGGCTGCTGCCACTGTTGCTGCTGGTGTTTTACTTGTTTTACGAGAAAAATCTGAATAAAAAAATGAAAACCAAAAAATGTATTAAACTAACGTTAGTTTGACTTGAGAATAGAGCTTCTTAACTAAAAGTGATGTTTTCGCATTAAGACACGCCCCATCTGATTTTCGATAGGTGTCCAAAGCAATGAAGCTCTTGTTGAGTCCCAGACAGCTGTTTTGTGCGAGAATATTTTCGACTAAAATATTAAACTAACTTCTAATACTAGTTCAGGGCACCTACAGTTATAAGTTTATAATCTTATTTATCGTCTTTCTTGTGGAAACCAATCTTTGAATACAGTACCTCTATTTTCTCGAGCCAATTATTTTCCTTCTAATGGTATATACTACTTATCGAATTGCGGCTTGGATAATCTATACCTTTCTAAAAATGACACTGATCTTCATTCCTCAAATCCTGTTACTACTCCACAAAACAAGAAAACGACATTATTTTCCGCCTTATGAACCAAGTAAAATCTAATTATTTGCGTAATTCTTTGTGCAGCTAAAGCAATTATGCAAGGCTGAAAGACGGTTTCGGGTAAGAGGCTTGTTTCTTCGCGCTGTCGCAAGCTTGTAGTTAGCGAAGTGGAAATTCAAAGGGCGCACCTAAAGTCAGCAAGATAAAAAACAACTTTAGAATCCTAAAAAATTAATACAAGTGAAATGTTTCAAGGAAAAGGCATAGCAATATCGCAGCTTCTCATTTACTAACACTAGCTAAAAACACGTGCAAATTTAAATGTTTATTTGTCTCGAAAGTAATCGATATTAATAATTAATTGTTATTTTTATTGGTACAGTCCGTTAGCTTCAAAAATTTAAATAAAGAAGCTGTCATTAAGTTTATTCCATGTTATTAAAAACACGATTTTGTTCCAGCAAGTGATGTAGAAAGTTCTCTCGACACAGCGCAGGTAAAGTAATCCTGCATAACACTTAATAGTCTCTTAAACCGATTATTTTTCTTCTAGGTGTCTAGAGAAAATGCGGTAAGCACTTGTGTGAGGAAGCGAAGCAAATGGTGTGAATACTTGCTATGCAAGACAAGTAATGGAAGTTAATTACAGTGAGGACACGAACTGCACGGACTGCAAGTCACTTGACCCAACAACTAATGACATCTTCACCGATTTCATTGTCAGTGGCGTGCTGATGATCATTGTAGGTATATTAGGCATCATGGGAAACATCTTTTCGTTAATTATCCTCTGCAGAAAAGAGATGAGATCATCCATTAATTTCTACCTCTGTGCACTAGGCGTGTACGACACCACACTTATTGTAACTGCTATCTTGGTCTTCAGTATTCCATCCATTTACGCTCATACTGGACACATGAAGCGATTTATATCAAATTATCCATACATCATCAAGTTTCTGTACCCCATTGCCTTGTTTTCGCAAACTGGTTCCATATGGGCGACGGTTTCCGTCACCATCGAACGTTACATCGCTATATGTCATCCTTTGCAAGCAAGATCTATGTGTACAATAAAACGAGCAAAATATGTCATTTCAGTTGTCTTTATTTTATCATTCATTTACAATATGCCACGTTTTTGGGAAGTGGATGTGTTGTTAGACCATACTGGTAATTCCACGCGTTACTGGTATGACAAGTCAGAGCTCAGGCGCAACGAACTGTACGTCGAGATTTACTATGTTTGGTTGTATCTGCCAATTATGTACTTCTTACCCTTTTTGGTGCTTACTGTTTTTAATTTACTGATTATCAGACGTGTGAGGAAAGCTTACAAAGATCGCCAGAAGATGTCTCGGTGGCAAGAAAAAGAAATGCACACAGCCATGATGCTCATTTGTATAGTTATCATATTCATTGTATGTAACACAGGCGCCATGGTGATCAGCGTTATGGAAGTCGCCGGCTACCGGTACAACCACATTATCATAGTCCAGCTCAGCAATTTTATGGTCACATTCAACTCTTCCGTTAACTTTATTATATATTTCATATTTGGCAGAAGGTTCCGGTTTCTGTTCTTAAAAATGCTGTGCTTTTTGAAACCCGAGGAAACGATATTTTCTCGGACTTTTGCCAGAAAGAGTTGGTACGGGACGAGCATGTGTGACTATACACCAGCTATAGAGATTCATAAATGTCCTGAACAAAATGCAAGTCCTGATATAAGTGTTGAAATCAGTAAGAGAAGCAGCAGTAGTGCTGAGAATACTCTTCTAAACTTATCTGAACATGCGAAGGGCAAGACGTCGCAGCAACAATGGCGTTTTAACAAAGCTCAGAATTATGTAATCCGTGATAACCCATACGAAAACATAACGAATTATCATAACAATATTTCATAACACAAGCATGTGTTTGTTTGTTTTTTCATTTGACAGATTTGCTTATTTTTGATATTTTATTAATAAATTTTTATGTTCGTTTAAACTCGATTAAAGCAATGTAATTTTTTAACAAATCGTCCCAGCTGAGGATGTGTATAACTTATTTGCTAGTAATATGAGGTATCCGTTAAAGTTCTTCTTGAAATGGATGAGCTTCGATTTAGTTTTCAGGGAAACAATTTTCTGGTAAAGAATTCCAAACATAAAGACAGAGGGAAAACTAGATTTAGAAGCAGCCGTTCTGTACATATGAATATCAAAGGTAAGTCTATGGAAGACGCATAAAAACGAGTATTACTAAAAAGCTGTAATAACTGATAGCGTTGCTAACTGATAATGTTTAAGAACTATTAATAAAAACTCAAAAGAACATCTACAAAAAATATAGTGATAAAGGCGATTAATGTAACAACTGATCTTCGATGAGTAAGGCACTCCTGCGTTGACATTTATTAGCTCCAGCCACACTGACACAATGCGATTTTGTCATCTGGCAAATGGTAACGAATTGAAGGTAACGAAGTGGCACCAGCCCATATGTGCCTGCAATATTCTAGACAAGATTAAATTGTCGATTTATAAAGATAAGTATGGCTTCAACCAATCCGAGCGCGATACGAATTTTCGATATTTTCTTAGCCACTTCTGCGTAATATTTTCCAGTCACAAGTCAGCGTCATGCAAGTGATCATAGCGCCGTGTTTAGACTTGACCATATCTGGTCAAATGTGGCTAGCTGCTGCTAATAACTATGCTTGTTCATTACACACTTTTTGTCACATGGACATTTAGGCACACGGAACGTTAGACACATTTACTTTGTACACAGGCACGTTTGGACACATGTAAATTTCGACACAAGGCGTATTGACCACAGATAGTTTAGGACAGGCGGCACATTGGGTACAGAGACGTCTGGACACACGGCACATACTGTCCTACAAACTGAAATTTCGACAAAAAACGTAATACACGCGTAAATATTAGACGACAATAAGTGCATACATGTATAGGACAATAAAGGTGTACATGTGTGTTTCTATAACATCAGTTTCATTTTAACTTAATGGTAGTTATTAGAAATTTGTGTTTTGCCAGAAAGTAACAAATAATGCTAAGATTTCTACATTAAAGGCAAAACACAGCCGTTCGCTAAAATTTGCCCAAGTACTTCTAGTAAGATTTAAATTTTGAGACGCCGTCAGTGTTGTTACCGTTACTTCACAGGAAAAAATACAAGTATACAAAACTAAATAACATAGTAGCCTAAAACGAGTTAAAACATCTATGGTTAGAACTCAGAAACGTGAAATAGGGTCATCTAACGTGGTGCTTACAGAATGCATATGTAAAGGTACAGATACGTAAGAAATCCTAAAATTGAAGTGTCATTCTTCCAGCGTTGTGAATTTCATAATTAAAACACATTCTACGACACCACATAGTCTGATGGGTAATGTGTCTGTTTTCCATTTGGCGGTCGTGTGTTCGATACCGCGGCTAGGTTATACTAAAGCCTTTAAAAAATAATACCTTGCCTGACTGGTGATAATTGGCCGGACAAAACAAAAACCTCGTGTGTTGTCTGTTAAATTTAAAGCTGACTTCAAATAAAGGTTACTACTACTACTACTACTACTACTACTACTACTACTACTACTACTACTACTACTACTACTACTACTACTACTACAACTACTACTACTACTACTACTACTACTACCACCACCACCACCACCACCACCACCACCACCACCACCACCACCACCACCACCACCACCACCACCACCACTATTTTTGTCGTTGTTCTTGTTGTTGTAATCTATTGTTGTTGTTATTATTGTATAAATGTTCATTGACCTGCGCCTAATATTCCTTGTGCCTTGTGTCCAACAGACACTAAGATGAAAATTAACTAAATTTACCTATGTCCAAAGAAAACTGTGGCAAACACGTATCAAAATTCGCCTGTATTTAACTGTTTTTGACCAAACTGACTGTATCAAAAAAGCCGAAACTCCATGTCAATGCTTGTAGATTATTACGCTCAACTGTGTCTAACCAATGCATATGGTGTTATCAAGACTTAGTGCTATCACTAATTGTCACCTGACTGTACTGTACCTGATCCATTGCATTTTGCTCAAGCGCGATTGAGCAGTGTGCCCTAGTTTTCACTTTATCGTTATCTTTGAAACTTTGTCATTCACTATCTACTGCGTGGCTGTGCTGTAATAACTTGGGTGACTTGAACTAAGACGCCCAAATGGTGGGAATATCTGACTAGTGGAAGCTTTGCATTGATTAGTCCGGCAAATTTCTTCCGGCAAAGAATTTGATTGGATTCTTTCATAACCTGAACAAGACCTTGAGATATGGCAGTGACACCTGCAAGGGTTAACTGTGTAAGGGTGCACAAGCAAGTATTTGCAGTCTACATTCAATCTCCCAAAGCCACGATTTGAGAGATGGGTGAGATAAGATGGCATCTAGCACCGCTCCAGACTGAGATGATTAAGCTCGACAGAGGAAAAAACAGTTATGTGACGGAATGCAGAACGAAGCGCATGAACTCTTATAATTGATTTTTCGAGTTCAGTCTCACGAGCAATTGATAAAAAATCACCATCCTCGCGGCCCTTGAATAAGTGAGGTGAAAGAAACAGCACAAAGCGAGTGTCAAACAAAAATTCATACAACCTATTATGGCGGTCTTCGACATGGTCTATTACTTGAAGATGAAAAAATCAAAACCTACATGTCGAGAATCACATCTCATACGAGAATGCCATTAACTTTCATTCACTAATCTAACATAAGCCACCACTTTTCACCACCGTACCACCAGCACTAGCGTGATACCTACACCGCTATCAACAATACATACACATTATTGTTTTTTTGGAAAATATTAAACCATCAAATGGTTAGTGCAAACTATGTACGTTAAATATTCGATATTACAAATTAATGAGACATAAATCAGCAATTGTGTAGTATAATATTTAATTGTAAATGCAAAAGCGAACTATTTCAAAAAAGTAGAAGTTTAAAAAGGCAAAGTTCTAGGTTCAATAACCGCCTAATTCGCAAACTATTTACGTTTCATATTTGCGATTTATGTGCACTCGAAAAGTTTTATATAAATTTTGCGTTTTTCATTAAGCACAGATTGCCTAACTTCATAAAAATAAACCTTAACTCATAAAATTGCATTGCTGAATAACTTTGTAAAACATTGAAATGGAATAGGATGGATGTTAAATGGGAGCTAGGTAGGAATAAAATAATGAGTTAAGTTGTAGCTGAAGTTGATCTAGTGCGGACCCATGTCCGATATGATTTTGAGTCTACGTCTGGTTTTAATGCGAATGCAACAGAAACACAGGATAGGCACCGACTTTTATGCCTATTTTAGTCGCTTACTTTGCAAAGAGTTAAAAGGTGACGTAAGAACTTTTTTAACTACTTCACGTGTTTCATGGGTAAGACCACTTACATACTTTACACACTGTTAATAGGCCGTCCACACGGTCATTCAAAACACTGTCATCTTCGAGTTTGTCAGTGTTGAAGGTTGAAGGACCGTGTGGACACGAGAATGACAGTAAAATTTTGAACGTCACTCAAGTTTGATCATATCAAGGTTGTTTTGATTTTTGACAGTGTGGGGTTGTCATTCTCGGAATGAACAGCCAACAATAATGCGCGTTGGTGACTCAGCTAGAAGAGGCTGTTTGCAGCAAGTGGCAAGGCAGCCAAAACGCGTGGAATTGCCGAAAAACCGCGGGCTGTCAAAAAATGAAAATCGGCTATTGTTTTATAAAGTGCACGAGTGTTATTGAATGCAGAAACTGGTGAGTGCGGCAGTATAAAGAAATGAAGATAGAGCGCACAGAGTGAAGTAAATAGGTAGTTCCTAATAGGGTTTATAGACATGTACACGGAGAAGGAAATTCATAGAATGCTTGTGGAAAATTTCTTCGGTGCTTACAAGAATAGAGAAGCCAAAGAGGTCGGATATCAATAATTACTGTATTACACGTTTATTTCGCATCAAAGGACAGTGACAGTACTACATCATTATACAACATTAAAATGCTAAATACGAGGGCAACAATGACCATACAGTCCTGTACATTCTTATTCTTATTCTAATATTAAATTTTATAATATACTGTAATTGTATGGTGATCAGAAATAATTATGATATAAGATTTCAAAATTGTTACAACTTTTAACTAACAACTTTAAACCAGACCTCAGTTCAACATCGTTATCTAAATCTCTAAGACATCATTGATAAATAAATTTGAGACCAGGTTATTAAATAGTGTGCAAGAAATTCATCTAGCTACAAAATCCACATTGATATCCAGTCATTTTGGGAACAGTAAAATTAGCGTTATGAAAACCTAGACGTTAACAATAACCAAGATGAAAATAATGACTGATGTCGCGATTACGATGATAATTTAAAAGCAAGCAAATACTGGACGTTAAAATATTGATTTGCGTTTTTTTGTGCTGTTTCGTGTTCGGTTGATTAACTTTCTTCGACCGTAAATCACGCTAACGAAAAAACTGACTGAATGCTGATTTAAATTTGCAAGTCATCAGTGACATTTGTATTCAAATCCATATCTCGCGAGACATTTGCGAACATTTGCAATTAAAGCGAGTCGGCAGTGTTGATATCACTCTCTGAAAAGTAAGAAGTCGAAAACGGAGTGAATCTTATTCAATTGAAACTAGTAAACATTCCTTTAATTGGCTAGTGATTACGAAATAGACATGCACGTGTACAAGAAAACCAAAACCAAAATTTACTCTTACCCTTAAACCATGCACCGTTCACAGTAGCGTTTAACGACAAAGGTGTACAACTTCGTAATTGGATTTGAACAATTAGCTCCTCGTGCAGCGTTAGAACTTGTTATGTGTGGCAGAAACGAAGTAAAAAAACAATCGACAAATTCGTGTTAGTAATAATTTGCACCCTTGTCAGTTTAATTAAAACAAATTTAGATAATCATAGTCCCCCCCCCGTATTATTGAACTAGATGAGGCAGTATTCTAAAAAGATTGATAGTCGTTGGGCGTTGTTGGGACAAATGGTAAGGTGTGTTGCGTTACATGAAGAACTGATAGATAATAATTTAAACAACATTTTATTGAGTTGCTAGATCCTGGGCAGCTGAGTGGTGTGACTTACTACCACTATGTACCGGTCAATATATACAAGTGGTAAATGACTCAAAATGAGCCATCTAAACTTGGGAAGGGGAAAAGGTTATAAAGAATGCAAAAAACTTCTGCTGGAAGCTTCCCTGGTATACCTGTTATCCTGATAAAATTATTATCGCCTGTATGGATCACATTCCTGTCTGCCTTGTTGAATGTCATTTTTTCCAGTCTATTCGCCCCACAATGTGGCAAGCGGCAAAATTGATTACAATTTTTAAGAGCAAAGCACATACTTTTCTAGAAGAATCGCAATTGTGCATACTGTTGCCAAAATCTATGATTCCTGGTTGATGATATAGTTTGTTCCAGACCACAAACAAGCAGGTAGCCAAAGTCTAATGCTCGGTTTAGACGTTCCGACTTTCACCGACAAAATCGGACGTTGTTTGATGCAGCCGGGCTGGTGTCGGACAATGTCGGATGTTAGGTTTACACGATCCGATTTCTATCCGATTTTGTCGACCGACAAAGTCGGGAAAACCCATCCGACAGCTTGCATTTGCGCAGGAATTTAAACATTTCTGAATTTCGTTCGCGTGTAGGTTATCTTCATAATTATATCGTGGGTAAATAGCCCAATGAAGACAGCTCAAAAAGCCAGACTTCAAAAAGCAACTCTTCTAGTAATAGTGTATGTTTTACGAAAAAAGATGAAACGTAAAGAGACAAGTGTGGGTGCGAGAATGGTTACAAAAAACACTCAATGTTATCACTGTCTTCTCTATGATTTGTATATGCACGATCAACAGAATTATAGAAACTTTCTTAGAATGGCTTCCGAGACATTTGCTGAACTATTACAGTTAGTTGCTTTCCTCATATCCAGAATGGATACAAATATGAGAGAAAGTATTTCACAGTAATTTCACTAATAAGGGGTAAACAAAAATAATACAGCATAATAAACAGGTCTAGTCCAATTAAAATGTATTTACCTGATCTCATCAGCAAGGCAGATATGTCTGTCAATGCTTTGTGTGCGGCAAGCTCTGTTTTTATACTGTTTACTTTTTCTATTATACAAGCATTCCTGCTTTCTATATGAGTCTGTTAGAATTTCTATTTCCATAGTGGACTATTTCCGTGTTTTCGTTGTCCATTTTACACAGCATTGTCTGTTCCTATATGTTATTTGTATTGAAACTAAGTCTATAAAATGTCACGTGAATGCAAGAAGCTTTGCTTTTGGCTGCTGTTCCAGAAGTCGGAATATTGTCGGATGAAAATTTGAACAATTCCCGGCTTTCATCTGGCATCGTCGGACAAGTCGGATATTAAATTTTCCTGTTTACACGATATCTGACAAAGCCTGTCTGACACCATCCGATTTTGTCGGACGACTTTGTCTGATCCTCTAAACGATTCATCCGACTTCCTCCAACAATCCTACTTTGTCGGATCGTGTAAACCGGGTATGAGCAGCTGTGCAGAGCATATTGCAACTTTACATTACGTCTTCTAGGTGAGTTGGCACTTTACAAAAAACATAAACTGTAATACTTTAATAAAGCCTGTTGTAAAATAGCTAGAAATAGATTGATTTTGTGTTTAAAATGTCTAGGATGTGTTTTTCCAAATATTAGGCGCAGTAGCTGTTGTGTGTATACACAACGTATTCTTGGCACAGCTGTGATATGTGTACGTATGGCATTTGGCTAGGTCTCCTACTAGCTGTTTTCTTTCTACGACATAAAGCAAATTCACCAATTACTACAGTAATTAGGGACCTTAAAAATTGCCCACTTGTTGGCTTTTTAGGAAAGTTATGTTGTTTGATGCTTGTGGATGTTATAGTTATAATAGCCTCTTCGAGACATACTTAAAACACTGTTGCGTTTTAGTGATAAGTTGGGTATAGTTTTGAATGACAAAAAGACTAAATTTATGGTTATAAACGGTTATAAACACGTAGCAGATATTATTTTCTCTGATTTAGTCTACAAGTCTAACAAAACACTATAGTAGTCGAGAGCAATTAATTACCCACTTGCCAACTCCACCGATGAAGATGACAGCCGGACAAAGTCTCAGCTTCGATATTTTTGCGTTATCGCGTTTTCTTTTTCACTTATGAGACAAAATGGCTGCTACAACGCACGAAGGTAAGATTTTTCATTCATAATTCTGTGTTTATTGGCAAAATTAACGTTTTATTTCGTTTTAATACTATGTAACGAAGAGCGGGTCGCAACATAGCTTTCTTATGTAGTCGAACTCTAGGTTTTTCTTTATTCTATATTATAAAATAATATGATTAATTTGTTATCATTTTCTGTGCTTTTGCAAAGAACGGGACGTCCGCATTCAAGTAGTACCGAGTGAGGTTACGGTGTTACGGATTCGATGTGCTTTGGTTTTCGAAAAAATTAACGGAAATCTGTACAAAGTAAAGTAACTTTTACAAAGGCAATTGAATTGAATTGAAAAAGGCCGGAAAAAGTATGGGCAATTTTAGGGATGGAAAGGAAAAAATATTTTTAAATTTGAAACATGATTTTAAAAATTATAACTATGTTAAAAGTATCCTTTTGGGCTCTTTAGCTTTGAGTGACTTTAGTTTGATTGAATTTCAGAAATTGAAGCTCAAATAAGAGAACTGCAAGCCAGGAAAGCTGGACCTGTCGTCAAGCCACAAGCCAATGGTCCAGAGAATGAAAGAGTGGGCTTTGGAACAACTGGTTATTATGATTTGGATCTATACGCTGGATCAGACAAAAAGTTTGAAGGCTATGTGACTTCTATTGCACCAACAGAAGAGCAGGAGGTTATATACGCACAATATGTGTGCCTGCAAACTAAAATCGTCCATAAGTCGACATAGTTAACGCTACGCTATGATGTTTCAAAGTCGAATGCACCAGAAATTTAGTCAAACGTCAATTTTTTTGTTTTTTTTCATAAAAACAAATACTAAATATATTGGACTTTAATATTCTATCATCGAATGTCAAGAAAATGTTTAAAAAATACTAAAAATCTAATGGTATAATCGCATAGTCACTTCTCTGTCTAGAAACTAGTACCTCATGGAAGTCTATTCTTCATCAGAAAGAGCTTGCAAGCCCAGACCTATGCCAGAAAGAGCCATTGGCTGTAATGTGTGTTCTTGCAAAGTACGTAGCAACCAACATTTGTGTGGTTGATAAGTGTCATGTAGAAACGCGCTAAAAAACACTGGCTAACTTTAACAGCGATTTTCTCAAGGTTAAATTTTTCAGTGCGCAGCATGTACCTCAACTTCAATGTGAATTTTTTCAGTTTAGAAATAACATAGCGTGATGATATTGGTATTAAAAGGTTCCTCGTGAAATGGAGAGTCCGGAGATGTGAATAACTAGAAAAGCTAAATTGCCGACTTATGGACGATTTTGCTATGCAAGTGCATATATATATATCTTTGTATGTGTAAATGTTGTAAATGGGCTATGAAAAATGACTACTTTAATTACACATATATAATTTTGAGAAAATTAAATTTTGCTATGTGCTTGGAAGCCTTGGAGGCTTGTTTTTGCATAGTCATCAATACACACACAGCATCTGCTAAAAAAGGCTGCTAAAGAATATTGGAATTTTCAATTTTGTTAATTTGCAATGATTTATATACAGTTGCTGTATATAAATAATTACGTTATTGGCAGTTAAGACTGAGATCTTTCTCTATGCTCAGAATGATAAATAATTTAGTCCTATTGAAGCATTACTTAAAGCAGGCAGTAAGACCTTATATTGATTTTTCGTGCAGGCCTCAAAATTTCAAAATTAATAAACCCTAACCCGGTGCTTGGCACAGGAAAAAAATGGCACGTGTGGAAAAGACGGTAAAAATGGCACATTTGGAAAAGTAGGTAAAAACAGCACAAGGAAAAGTGGCTCAAATGGAAAAATGGGAAAAAAGTGACACGTGTGTTATTTTCATGCAATATATTTCTATACTAAAACTGGGTGCACGCAGTAGGAAGCAGATCTCTGCCAAAGCCGAACAGTCCTAAACTTATTTGTCCTATTCTTTTGATTAAAAAAACGTAAAACAAACATACAAAAAAGTACCTGTAGTGGTATTTATTTATAGACTAGCAAAACATTGTCCAGTCTATAGAATATATAAAACTTATACAAAATATTTTGTTCATTAAATAGAATTATAATCAGTAATGCACAAATATTCCACATAGTGTTTTTCTACTTTCTTTTACCATTAATTTTGGTTATGGTAATAGACTGACATATATTATACGTATTTACATAACAAGTCGGCTTATAAGGCTATAAACATTAATAAGCGGCTGTTGTAAATAGCTTTACACAGATTTCTAAGCAAGAATTTCTTGAAATGGAACTTGAAACTACCTCATAGTAGTTTTTTCCTGGTGGAGACAATAAAAAAGGTCCTGAACACTCCTACTGAGACCTCCATGAAGTGCTTCACAAATGTTTTTTGTATGTGGCATTCGGTCGAGTCTTGCAGGAAAAAAACGGAGAAATAATACACATTTTGGTACCCTGTACTCGCCTTCTCCACAATGTTCCATGGAAATCTGTTCGGGGATGGCCGATCCCGATCATACAGTCGATCATAGGTACTTCCCAATTGTCTAAAATCGGGATCGGGAAATGTAAAAAAAGCGAAACACACTTAAATGACCAACCTTGTTCAAAAAGTAGATTTAATACACCTAATGCTAAATTTTGCTTTTAGTTTTTGTTCCTGAATTGCCTTTAAGTTTTTTTTTAATCAAAATTTTCCGTTTTCTATTGTAATAGCAAAGCAAATTTCTTATTTGTATGACACGAAAGATTTAGTGTTTACATCGGATGCATAGACCATAGCGACTGGTTGTGTAATAAAAGTTAACTACTACGTCGTACATTTTGGTCATCATAACCATACCTATAATAATGTTTACAGACCATATTTAATTAAATCAGACGGAAAAGACTTTCGATGAACTATTTAAAAATGAATTATGATAACTGATCTTTTTGTGATTTGTTAATTTAGTTAACAGGAAACTTGGAAAAAACTAGTTATCACGTACCTGCCAATTCGCACACAGCATAGTTTAGTTTATAAGTCACATATAATTTTTTTATAGAAAGAATTATATATATAGTCACATTTTTAGAAAGAAAGTGGTAGTATACATTTAATAGAATACCAGCATATCCTATATTCATATTAATTTAGTTTATTTGTCACCTTCAATTATACACAGTAAATATCAAGACAATAAAGAATATAGAGAAACTGAGGAAGGGTGACAAAAACACGTAGTTAGTAATCAGCTACTTATCTAGTTAAATTAACTTAAAGTTAACTGAAGAACTTCTAGTGACAAATTAAACTGAGAACAAACACATGACTGCCAAACTGAAACGTTATAAACTTAAAATCAAGCTGCAACAAATGAAACTGTAGTTTTAAGCAGGACATGTAGTATCATCATGCTATAATAACTTATAAAAGGATCGGGATGGGGAGTAATTGGTAATCGGGCATGATCGGAAACGGTCGGATCAGGTAGACAGGTAGATCAGGTAGAGATAATTGGGATTGGGATTTTCTGTGATTGGCCATCCCTGAATCTGTTAGGTAGTTTTTGCTTACTGCTGTAGCAGACAAAAACAACCAACCAAGCCAACAAACTGCATTGAAGCATAACTTCCTTGGCAGACGTAAAAATAATTAAATAATTATCCCTATTGTAACCTTAACCCTAAACTCACATTTTACTCTATGTGCCATTTTTTCCTGTGATATTTTTACCTGATTTCAGTTTGTGCCATTTTTTCCTGTGCCAGTTTTACCGGTGCCATTTTTACCTACTTTTCCATTTATGCCATTTTTACTTACATTCCCCAGCTCCATTCTCGTGGCATTTGCCTTCTTTAACCCGCCGTTTGGTTACCTAATTTTTGGCATAGCCCATTATAAATACAGATGCAATAATGTAACACTTAATATAAAAAACTATCGTGATAGGCCAAGCCGATCGATGAACGAACAGTTTGGTTCTGATTGGCTTTCCATTAAGTTATTGAGCAGTTAGGAAAACTATTGAGCCGATCCCGATAAAAATTGTTGAATTTATAAGAAAACGTAAAATTGAAATATTTAAAACTTATGGCAAGAATTTTGAAATGTTTAAATAATAGCATGTTGGTATTAGGCTGGCCACAAAAAATTGCTTTTGTCTCACCTCATGAGCTCAAAAGGTGTCAGTAAGGAGGGAGAAAAATTTCTTTTAAAGCTTTGTGAATGTTTAAAGCTGAATTGTGGAATATTTAAAATCAGCTGAAATCAATGTTTGTTTCCCACTGGTCGGGTGTGCGATAAAAAAATATTACCCAGGTGATTAGACAGAAACAGAAGTATTTTTATTGGCGACCTTATTTACATCTCGCTCAATTGCCTTCTCGATGAGACTCAGTCTCAAGGTACACCGGCCATACACATGCAGCATATTAAGCATTTCAGTGCAAGTGCTAAGTTTTAATCTTTCATGCTGTTTTGTTGCATTACTTATTTGGCACCATTATGCATGGTATAGCTAATTTTTTTCATGTTGGTTTTTCGCCTTGGTTTGCAATGAACAACATCAATTTTTTAATTTTTTTTGTGAATCAGGTAAAATGTGCTCTTGACTTTATTATTGCTTTCTCAACATGCTTTCACATGCTTCCTTGAAAATTAATACATTTTTAACACTTGTAATTTTGCTTTTATAGGTAGAGTACTTTTCAAGTATCGAGGCTGCAATGTTCAGAAAGTAACCAAAAAGCTAATAAAATAATGCATTTTTATCAGTTTAATGGGCAGTTTCTTGACTCACTTACTAGCTCCTGTGTAACACCTGTTACCTGTTCTGAGTTACCTCAGTCATCTCAGATTGTCAGTAAAATTGCTTAATTTCAGATAATTGAATAATTTAAACTTGGAATTGAATCTATGGGATGTGCAGTGATTTTTATTTTACATTTATGCAATTAATGTTTTTGTAGGATGACGATGATTATGGTAGTGGTATCGTCGGTCAGAAGAGATCCAACTACACAGCACCTGTGGCACTGCTGAACGAGCTGCCACAACCGCAATCGGTAATTATAATAAACAATGGAAAAATATCATTGTTTAAAGTTGCCTAAATGTGTAATTGCCTACGACATAGTACTTTTAAATTTGTAGTTCTGGTTGATTCGTGTAGTATGTAGAATTCATATATATTGTATGTATGTTTTTTTGTGTGCTTTTAAAAGCATAGTTAAGGCAGCTTCGTAAGGTTGTTGTTAAGAATTGAGACTCACTAGACTTGGTGTTTTTTTTTACATCAAACAGTTTTTAGTTTTGGCTAATTGTAATAAATGTGATCAGTGGTGACCATTCTGCTTTCCCTTGTAGGATTTTGATCCTTTTGCTGAACACAGGGTTCCAAAAATAACTGAACGTGAAGATGAATACAGAAAGAGGAGACTAAAGATGATAGTATCACCTCCTCGGCGGGATGACTTTGCTGACGGTAGGTTCAACACTCAAATAAATTTACATTGCTATTGGTTTGTGACATGAATAATGTAATTTCATTATTTAGTGTGCGGTAATAATTAAGCAAACTCAGTATGCACATTGTCGCACTGTATTATATCTTGTTTGTCTAAGAATTCCTTTAAAACTTGCTGCTGAACATGACTGTGTTGAACAGTTATTATTAGAATTTCGTTTTTGAAGGAAATTTTATGCAATTGCAGTAGGAAGCCATAAGTGATGTAACAATTACTTTGTTTCTGCAGTTGGACAATGTACGTTGTTACTATTCTGACAAAATACTATTCTGTACGCTTCTGACAAAATAACGCAACAAGTAATGTGAAGAATTTACATTTTTGTTCGTAAATTTTATGCAGCTCCCATTTTCACTACATGGGAATCTAATGAAAATTTTGCCAAAACAGAAATAAACAAATTTGCCATCATTTTAGTTTTAGCTCTGTGTTTGGTGATAAGAACAATATTTCATTTAGTCCTATTTATTGTAATGAGTACATTTATCGGTTAAGTTACAAAGTTTTGGCTGTTGGGTTGTATTTTTTACGATTTCTATACAAGGCTGTATTCCTAGTACTGTTTGTTATTGCAAAATTTTTAACATTTATATTTTTCTTGTTTTTGAGATAGCAGAGTGTCTGTCAGATAATTTCATCTCTATTTATATCATAATAATATTGTTGTTTTCGGTATTGATTTTTAAACCTTAAATTTGTGTTATATGCACTCTAACATCTCAAAAACATTTGTGCTATGCTATAGTGTTTTATTTAGAAACTTATTTAAATTATTTCAATTCCGAATACTAATAGCCACTTTTCTTTCCCCCCTAGCAGATCCAGTCGACTTGAGAGATGTGACACGAGGAATGCCATGAAAATGGTTATATAAAAACTGTAAAACTGTCTACAAAACTGTAAACTTGTCAGCAAAACTGTAAAGCTGTAGAATTATTTGCATATTGAAAATTTTTGATTCTTTAAAGTCTTTCTTACGCTTAAAATTTAACTATGCACATTTGTGCAGACATTACGGATATTCAAAGTATAGTTGCCATGTACACTAGAACTCGAAGCAATATTTCTTTTTTAAAATTAAAAGAGTTTACGGGGTGGGGGCAAATGTTGTACTTTTAATCATTTTAGTGCTTACTTCCAGAGAAGATTAATCAGTTGTGATCACAAGACTTGTACTGCTTGTACAGAGGATTCCTAACTTGGGAATATTTGCGTACGTATTTGCATACAAACAAGGCAACAATGTATGTTCATTCTGCTGTTATTGTTTTTGTATTTTTTATGTTGGCATTAAGGATGGGCGGTTGATACATTTGTAGTTGTTGTAACTGTCTACAGTAATTGCCATGTTGTTGTAGACTTAAATGCTTTATTTAAATTTTCATTTCTTCTTGCTCTGTAGTCAGGTTGTTATCCATATGCAGAAATTATGCATATGCAGGTCTATAAGAGCTAAACGAACTATTGGCAATTGATAATACTAGTCTAGCTATACAATTTTGTGTAGAAATGAGTGTGCTTTTTATGTGTTTAGCTCATTCTTTCTATCAAATTGTTGGTACATACAAATACAACTAATACTTTTTGAGTAGTAATATCAGCTTGGTAATTTTACTGTTGATCTTATTTGTTCAAGCTCCCATCCCTGATAGTCATGAGTTTGCATTCCAGAATGAACCAACCTTGTTGCTAAATAAGTATTTGTCACATTGGATCCATTTTTCTGCTTCTTACGTGAATTCATTTGTGAATTTCTTAAGAATCTTGAGTGTTTTGACTTGCTAGTGGCAGTCAGTATTATTTTGTGTGACAAGTACTCCAGTTTTTTTTTGAATTATCATCTGAAGGAGCAAGTGTGATTGAGGTCTGTCATTTACTTTGTGCTTTTACATTTATTATATGGTACCATTACCATTACCAATGCTTTATTGTTTCTGTTGTCACAAAAAAATGTGAAAAGTTGGGTTGTTCGAAATTATGCTTCCACATCCATTATCACATTTGCTGCTTTGGTTTGTTATTTTACATTTTTGTGCTATAGTGGAAATCTTTCATACACTAAAACGTACTCATTGTCACGACTTGTGTCGTGACATTTTGCTTTCTGTTGCAGGAGGAAAAACACCTGATATACCTCAGCGAAGTGCTTTCGCTGAAGCCATGGCTCGGCAGTTCCTCTCCAAAGAGGAGGTAATGTATCCTGTATTTTTTGCCTGCAACTAATCTATTTATTACCACTTTGCGTGATTTTGTATGACTTTTGTACAGTTTATTAGACTGTGAAAAGTAAATGAAATTAGCGTCATTTTTGGTCACTTTCTCTGTAAAGCGTTGAGGCACATGTGGGCATTTTATTTTACATTTTGCCCATAAAAAGGTGATAGGATTTTTCTGCAGACGCATTTTGGATTAAGATAACAGCAGACAGGTTGCAAGCTGTGAGCATTTGCTGTAATGTAGGAAAATAATTAAGAAGTTCTGGCATTTCCATAGATACTGCAATCAGTTAATTGAAGGAGAATAGTTCATTGGTCTCATTGTTTGCACTAAATCAACACAAGCAAATATGCGAGTGACTGGCTGGAAAGTTTTTGGGCAGTTTTAATTGTCATATTGTCTACTTTCAATTTAGGGAGGATCCATTCTCATTTAGTCGTGGCAAATGTGAATTGCTCTTCATGCTGATAAACTAGATTTCTGTCCTGCCACCATCATCATTAAATAGGGTTAATCTATTTTAACTGAGCTCTAATTGGTCTATTTTTAATGTATTTGCTTGATCTACAGCAGTGTGCAAATTCAACAATTTTTTTCTGTTTCAAAAAAAGATACAAGGTTTCATTAATACAGAGAAATAGTAAACATGGCAGGCCCAGCGTACCGCCTCTGTTGACGGGTGACTTCTACCTGTCTTCAGGTAACTTTAATGAAATTTGCAGAAACACCGGCATTAAATTTCCACGCTATATCTGTCACATTTTACAGCTGTCTCTCATTATCCCAGTGTCAGACATTCTAAAGCCTTGTGCTTTGCTGCAGGCAAAAATATCCTATGGGTGACATTAGTTCAGAATGGTTAATTAATTTTTGTGACCTTTTTATATCGTTTCTGTTATGTATTTGATCAGAAGCATTTTTGCTTTGTATTAATCAAGTGCTAATCATTCGTAGGCAGAGCTTCGGCAGAAGATTCAGGAGAAGGCAAAATCAGGTGGCGACACTTCCGCATCTAAAGAGAACATTGCACAACAGCAGAAATCAACAGAAAGAAAACGACGTCGTTGGGATGTGGCTGCTGGTGGAGGAGATGACACTCCAGCGAAGAAGAAAAGCTCTGGCAGTTCTTGGGATCAAGCTGATGTATGTTGTAATAGTTCTGTAACAACTTTTCACTTAGACAGGTTTTGTCTTGGGCTTTGGCATATGTGACCTGTAAGCATTTTGGTTTATGTGTTGAAGCTAAAGTGTAGACACTATTAAACATTTACAATTAATAATATATGTATATATGTGATAACTGTGATGCACAAATTTTTGAACAGCTGTTCGTTAATTGACTCCCAGACTGGTAAAGTAAAATGTGCATGTCCAGTACCTTGTGTAATAAATAACAAATACTTATATAAAGTGCATTTTCGTGATGCTTATTTTGAAGACTTTTGCTTTTGCAATAATTGCTATAAAGACAATGCTAACTATGTTAAGCAATGTGTATTTCATCAGAGGCTATTTTCTCAAAGGTCTTTTAGTTCATGTATCCTTGAATAATAAAAACTTCTCTTTGCATGTAATTGTTGTGTGCTGGCTCTGCCTGGCACATAGTATATTTTAAGTGTTTATTATTTAAATATTGCAAAAATTTGATTACGTTTGTCTTTATGAAGTGCATCTTTTGTTCACAGACTCCGTCAAGCATTCGATGGGAAGAAACTCCTGGCAGAACACAGAAAGGATCGGAAACACCTGGTGCAACTCCCAGTACCAGAATGTGGGAAGCCACTCCTGGACATGCTACCCCAGGGGCATCAACACCAGGTCATGCTACACCAGGACATGGAGAGATGACACCTAGTGCTAGACGAAACAGATGGGATGAAACACCACGTACAGAAAGAGGTATATGCTATTTTAAACCATGTTGCAGTATATCTGGACAGACCCTGTGATTGCGTAACTAAACATATAAATTCTGGTTTTTGCTGTTGCTTTGTAATTATGTAACCCTCTCACTGTTATTTAATCATTTATTCAAATTGTTTTTTGGCAAGGAAAGAATCCATGGCATAAACATGAAATATAGTTAGTTCAATTGCCAGCAACACAGGCATCTCTTTTGTTTCTTTCCACACACCTCATGTGAGATGGCCAAAATATTAGCAATATTGTTTTTTCAATGCATTTATAGATACTCCGGGTCGTGGTGGCAGTGGATGGGCAGAGACTCCACGAACAGATCGTGGTGTGGACAGCATTCAGGATACACCTGGCGGAACACCAAGTACCTCTAAACGTAGATCCCGGTGGGATGAAACACCTGCTGGTGCCACACCCACAATGACTTCTGGGATGAGCACCCCAGGCATGTCAACTCCTGGTGGAATGACGCCCAGCAATATGACTCCAGGAATGACACCTAGTGGAGTGACGCCGACTGGCCAGAAAGCAATGGCCATGGCTACACCCACACCTGGTAATTAATTTCAGTTTGTTTATTTATTTTTTAACTATGTTTTTTATGTAAGGTTGAGGTGCAGTACACTCTTACTATACCACTTACTTTTACCATAATAAAGTTTTACTGTTGTGATTAAATTTATGGCCGACATATTTGCGGCACATAATAATATATTGTACAACTATTCATTTTATGCTGATGTAATGTTTGATATTTTTAGGACATCTCATGTCTATGACACCAGAACAATTACAGGCATATCGCTGGGAGAGAGAAATTGATGAACGAAACAGACCTTTGTCAGATGAGGAATTGAATGCTTTATTTCCTCCTGGATATAAGGTAAAAATTAACTTAAATTTAACAGATCAGCATTTGTCATATTTGCTTTCATTAAGTTAAAGAATGTTAGAAAAATACTTTTTAAGTACTGTTATTCTTTGAGCTTATAAGGTAAAACCTATGAGAAATTAATGAAAAGTGATTAGAATGTTGTTTGAAAAAGTCCCTGCACAGTTCATTATTTGAAATAGTGTTCAAAGACTTTGTTTTCATAGGTTAATCTGAAAAATAATCAGTGCTATCTTATTGTAGCTTGGAAGTTTTTTATAACAATGGGCCAGTAGTTTAATAGTCACCTTTATTCTGCCGCTACTAGTAACATTTAAGAAGTATGAGAGTTCATAATTGCTTTGCAATTATTAACCAATAATTAGCTAATTTTACTTGTTGTTTAGGTGTTACAACCTCCTGCTAATTATGTTCCTATCAGAACTCCTGCACGCAAGCTAACGTCAACCCCTACACCTATGGCAGGAATGAGTGGCTTTCATATGCCTGTTGATGATAAATCAGCCAAGTACATGGAAACACAGCCTAAAGGTAAACTGATGTAACATCAGTTGATTTTATCCTAATCAAAATTATAAATTTCCTTAACACTGTTGAGGATATTTAAGAAAGATTTGACAGATCTCGTTTTTCGGAAATCTTTTGACAAACCCTTCAGTACTACAAATATCCATTTATTTCTTGTTGGTATGACTGTAAAGTGATGGTATTCCTACATTGGTTTTCCACAATTTTCCATTGCATTTGGTCATTTGTTTTCCACAGCTCTGCATTTACTCTTTCAATCATTCAACTCAAATCAAACAGCAGCAATAACAATGAATTCCCTCTTAAATCTTTACTTGGCACTTTACATTACGGATGTTTAGATTAGATTTAGATTTATTTATTTGTCAGATTTGACAGATCTGATATAAATGTGGAGAGGCCAAACTTCAAATGTAAATTCTTCAAAATCAGAAAATTGTCAGCTAGAATTCCTTTAAAATCTGGTCGGGATTGTTCAATGTCCACTTTTTAGTTTTCCAGAGCGGTTAATTCGTTTTTCCTGACAGTTTTCTGAAATTGCAAATTTTAATCATTGGCCAGCATTAACATAAATGTCTGCTTGTTTGTTGACTGTTTTACTAGCTTTAGAAGATACTTAACAAGAGTTTAACAAATATATTTAAATATAAATATTACAGAAAATAATAATTAGAAGTATGCCATTAGTTATCATAATCTAGAGGCTCGGGCGAGAACTTAATATATTTTCTCAAATTATCCCACCATTAATTCTGACATGCAGCAGTTACGCCATCTGTATTTGTAGGAAATTTGCCATTTCTCAAACCGGAAGATGCCCAGTACTTTGACAAACTACTTGTTGATGTGGACGAGGAGAGCCTGAGCCCCGAAGAACAGAAAGAGAGGAAAATCATGAAGCTGCTGTTGAAGATAAAGAACGGAACACCACCAATGAGAAAGGTTTGCGTAATTTTTTTGTTGTTTTCAATAAACTGTATGGCATTATTTATCATTTAAGCAAATTGATTGGCATTCATTTGAATCAACAATTAACATGTTTTTTGTTTATAGTGTTTAGTGTTAACTGATGTGTGAAAATATTTGCAATCTTTGAATATTATGCAAGCTATGATTTAAAATTATGAATGGTTGTGGAAAGATTCATTGTAGGTTGAAAAATACAAGTGATACTTAACGTAATTATATTATGATTAAAAATTTTGTTGAAAGTGATGTTGCAAAGGCAGCTTGTGTTTAAACATTCTTGGTGTTGTAATAATAATAACAACTCCGTTTAGGGAATAGTCCAGGGATAACACCTTAACTAACTCATACTCTTTCCCAAGGTGGTCCCGATTATTATTACCTGCATGTTACTTCGATAAACCTATGTGCTTACTCGAACCATCGGTACCATTTTTTGTCTTTATTATGACTTAGTAGCAAGTGAACCTCTGACTTCCCAGGTGGAAAGCGACCATGCTACCACTGAGCTGCACAGCCTGGTGAAATAAGCATATTCTTTTATGCATTCACATCTAACATAACCGAGCACTGTACTTTCACGTCCAAGACTAAGTTGTTAAAAGTCACACATCACTTATTTTGTTACTTTCATTTATAAACGTTATTTTTCAGGCTGCACTTAGGCAGATCACAGACAAAGCTCGTGAGATGGGTGCCGGGCCATTATTTAATCAGATTCTGCCACTGCTGATGTCACCTACACTTGAAGATCAAGAGCGACATCTGCTTGTGAAAGTCATTGATCGCATTTTGTACAAATTAGACGACTTAGTGCGGCCGTATGTTCATAAGGTATCATTTTTACTATAGCTTTGTTTATTATATCTGCATTTACAAAGCAAGTCTGTCCTTTCTAACAAATGTTAAACATAAAATTATAACTTTGTGTAACTTAATGCCATTGTTGCTATTAAATTTTGCACTTTATTGTAAAATATTAGTAATTGTACGTGTCTTGTTTAATTGTATGATGTTATAGCCTGACTACTTTTCTTTATAGATTCTTGTAGTCATAGAACCACTGCTAATTGACGAAGATTATTATGCGAGGGTTGAGGGACGAGAAATCATCTCAAATTTAGCAAAGGTAAATGTTGAGTCCAGTTTTCATTTCTATTTTCTTTTATTGGAATACAGAGTATACACTAGTATTACTATGGTACCACAATAGATTTTTTTGATAAAGTACTGCAACAACATGCACTTTGGTATAATACATTCTGCCACATATTTTTTACAGTCTGAAAGCTAATCCAAATTTGTGGAACTGTAACAGTGACAAATAAAAAATATTTTGAAGTAAATTGTAACTGTAACTAGTTTTTTATTTACGTACTACAATTGGGTAAATACAGTTGTACATTAGAAGTGAGCACGTACTCTATAGTAACATCTTTCTCGAATATAGGGACTCTGTAATGTTGAACCTGCACTGCGACAATATATGCAGGAAATTCTAAATTTTGTTATATATATATATTCACATTACCAAACAAAAAAATACAGTTGAGGTATACTTGTAGTTGCTAAAACATTGGTGAAACAAGAAAAACAAATGGAAAGATCAAGAAAACAAAATTTGCAACAAAATTTGGAATCATTTACTTTTATTGGACATAAATAAATAACATTTTGTAAAATGTAAATTTAGCTGTTACATTGTGTGTTGATTACACTGTTCTTTTCATAAATATATTTCAAAAAGTAGTGCAATTTTAAGTTTAAAAGTAACATTGCAGTAATTTTCTTTGAATGTTTGTAGGCTGCTGGTCTTGCTACAATGATTTCAACCATGAGACCTGACATAGACAACATTGATGAGTATGTGCGAAACACTACTGCTCGTGCATTTGCTGTTGTTGCTTCTGCTCTGGGTATACCATCACTTTTGCCTTTCTTGAAGGCCGTATGTAGAAGCAAGAAGTCTTGGCAAGCTCGGCACACTGGCATCAAGATTGTTCAGCAGATTTCCATCCTTATGGGTTGTGCTATCTTGCCTCATCTGAGAAACCTTGTTGAAATCATTGAACATGGTAATTTTCTGCATATTAGTTATATACAGATTCTTGATGTATGCTTTTGGAAAAGCACTTTTTTACAAAATGTATAGTATATTGAAGTTTCCACAGAAGTCTAATTGTAAACTGTAAAACTTCTTTTGATTCTGATGTGATTTACTCTAAAATGTGTGTTCCGGGCGGCAGAACTACTTTGTTACGCTGAATCAGGGCTTCCGGGTCCTGATGGCGATTACGTTGTGCATGTCTCCAAGTTTCACTGCATAAAATTTTATTGATTCACATGTATATGGCAACCGTTTCGCTGACATTAAAGCAATTGGCAGATTTTTTCCCTGACAATTCTTGCATCAAAATCAGGGAAGGGATATTGCTAGAATCATCTGCAGTCATCCGATATCATCAATATTTCGTAAAGAAAAGTGAACTGCAAATTGAGAAACTTTGTCTATCCATAAGTTCCAATAGTCTGTTCCTCAGCATACATCTAATATTTGAGTCCTTGACAACTGGAACTGTGAACTCTCTTTTAGCATTATGACCTTTTGTAGTTTATGTATTCAAGGGGAATGTGTTTTGCTTTAGGTCTTGTTGACGAACAGCAGAAAGTTAGGACCATTACAGCTTTAGCATTAGCTGCCCTAGCAGAGGCTGCAACACCGTATGGTATCGAGTCGTTTGACAGCGTACTCAAACCTTTATGGAAGGGTATTAGAACTCATAGAGGCAAAGTAAGTACAGCATATGTTTATCTTACACAAGAAACTCAATGTTTTTTTTTCAAAATGACTTTGTATTACAATGCTAAATAAATGTAATGTCTAAATATTACATTTAATAGTTTATCTTTGTTGTGTGGAAGGCTAGCCATCCAACTTTATTTGACATTCACAATGTTGTGTGTATATTTATGTACAAGTGGAAGGTTAACCCTGCTGAATAACAGAAGGAAGATTGTAATTTCTAGCAGTATTATGAGAGATTTTTTTTAATACAGGGCCTGGCTGCTTTCCTGAAAGCTATCGGTTACCTTATCCCACTTATGGATGCTGAGTATGCTAATTACTACACTAGAGAAGTGATGTTGATCCTGATTCGTGAATTCCAGTCTCCTGATGAAGAAATGAAGAAAATTGTTTTAAAGGTTTGTGTATCGCAGACTGTATTATTAATCAGTGTATTAATGCTGTTTTATGACAGAAGTAAGAGCCTGAAATACATTAAGGAAAGTTCTTCACATTTGTTAATATTAATTTTTTAGGGAGCGGAGCAAGTGTGTAATATCTTTTTTTATTTTAAATTTCACACGCAAAAATTTTCTGCTTGGTTTAACTTCTGTCATTTCTAAACGTTTTTTTCTGGCCAATTATGACGATCTGTATCATTTTAAAGGTAATGTATTTTGCTTATACGACCTACTACAGTTAGAATGAAAGTTAATAAATTCTTAATATTGAAAAAAGGTGTTATATAAATTCTATTTATATTATTGTCCATTTTACTTTGTGCTTAACCTCTATCATGCTACACATAGCTGGGAAATGCTCCAAATTTTTGCTGTTTTTAAGATTGAGTACTCATGTGTACAATTGTATATGCTAGTGCAACACTCTGAGTGTATGAGTGTTGACAGAAATTGAACATCAATGGTTATCTATATATACTTTTTGCAGGTTGTAAAACAATGTTGTGCTACAGATGGTGTAGAAGCACAGTACATCAGAGACGAAATTTTACCACACTTTTTTAAACATTTCTGGAATCACAGAATGGCGTTAGACAGAAGAAATTATCGGCAGGTGTGGAAATCTTGAATAAATATCCTTCCTTTCAAATACGATCTTATACAGTACATATGAATGACATCTATCCCTTAAGATTACATGCCAACAGGACGTGCATACATTAATATGGTTGTAGAACTGTTGTCAGTAGAATTGCCTTAACATAGTTGTAATTCTAGGTTATGCTAATAAGATCCCTTAAATATTTTTATATTATGCTGGTTAAAATGCCAGTAGGCTTACGGTGATTATTTTATAAAACCTATTGAAGGGCCTTTAGAATTGCTTTATTTGCTTGTCAAACTGCACAGCAATCATTAAGATTGTTCTAGTTTAATATCAGCCAACGTGTCCCATTATGATATTTTAAGTACTTCTTGAAATTTGAAACGAAAATTTGTTTTGTATTTGGACAGTAGTGTGTACAATACTATATTCTGTACGATTTCTTAAAATAAGCCCAGTGTAAACCATTATTTTTCAGCATGTGTGTTCAGGTAGTTTTTACTATGTACAATAATACTCGTTATTTTATTATAGTTGGTAGATACCACCGTAGAGATTGCCAATAAAGTTGGAGCAGCAGAAATCATCGGACGAGTTGTGGACGATCTGAAAGACGAGAATGAACAATATCGTAAGATGGTGATGGAGACCATTGAGAAGATAATGGCAAACCTTGGTTCAAGTGATATCGACTCTAGATTAGAAGAACAACTTATTGATGGTATTCTGTATGCTTTCCAAGAACAAACAACTGAGGTAGTGTCATTTCATATCTACATGTGTGTATTGTATATTTTTATTGTACATTGTGCATATATCGTAAATCAGAAAAAAATCTCCAATAAAATCTTAATCCCAAACTAGTCTCTTTTTTGCACATTTTCAATAGTTGTGGCATATCTGTAAACAAACAGGAATACGTATCATTGTTAAAATTATTAGTGCCTGTCAGTTAGTGTAAATGTTCACCAAAGTGTCGAACTAGGGATGTTAAGCAATACAAATTTGGTGATAGGATAGAATACGACACGATACGATAAATTATTTCAAATGATAAAAACAATACTGAATGTGTGGTTAGTTGTTGTGCAAGATTATATTTAGTTAAACATATTACAATTACATTTTTGTAGGCCATTTCCTGATTAATGTCTAGATTCATGTAATTTATGACAAAGTTTTCTTCCGTGTTTAATCAATATTATTCTGTGAGCTGCACTGCCTGCACTTAACTAGTAATTGCTCTAAAATACTGCTCTTAACAGTTAACATCTGCATGTCACTAAACCGACTGAAGACAACCGGAATTGCAAGAAGAAAGTAGATGAAAAATATTATTCAAACTGTAAATAACCATTTTTTTACTTTTCGGTGTAATTCCAGTACGTGAATAAAAAATTGCGATATGCACCAATAAGTACACCAAATTCGATGTGATAACAATATTCGTAGAATAATATCAATACCATAACAATAAAGACAGATTTCCCGCATCGACACGATAATGATTGATATGTATCGTCGTTATCATTAACATACCTATGTCAAACAAGTTCAAAATGATCTAAATATTAAAAAAAATGTTTAATTTGCTATTGTCCATTTTTTCGTGTTGAAAACTGAAACTGGGTTCGCTTGATTTTGGCTGTTTTTTTATTTCCTTACTGATGGCTTCATTAGCTGATGCTTCATTTCATAGAAGTTGTCTTTCTGACAAATACTGTTTGTTTGCTTGTTTGTTTTTTGTGCCTTCTTGCTTCGTTGATGCAACTTTTCCTGTTTATGTGCACTAAATGTATTGCTGTGTCCCTAGTGAAATGTTTTTCACTACATGCTAGTACATTACATTTGATGTTACATTTTTTCTGTCTTTTTCTCTGATTTTGCTGTCAAAGATTATAAATTATTATAAATTTCTGTGATTATAATACTGCCTTTGTCATTTTATGGTATAGTTGTATTTAACTTAATTTTTAAATATAGTTACATGAAGATTCATTTCTTTAACAGGATGTTGTGATGTTAAATGGCTTCGGGACAATAGTTAACACCCTTGGCAAGCGAGTGAAGCCCTATTTACCACAGATATGTGGTACTATCCTATGGCGTCTGAACAACAAATCAGCCAAAGTACGGCAGCAGGCAGCAGATCTTATCTCACGAATTGCAGTCGTGATGAAAACCTGTCAAGAGGTTTGCCATATTAATATATTTTTACTTATTTATTAATTAAATTTTTTACCACAATCAGTTACTTCAAGCTGACTGTTAAACTGGTATTTCATTTGCAAAGTGAAGCCAGGTTAGTCGCTTCTAGCTTCTAGCTACTGCAGAGTTTGTAGTTATCCATGCTCACATCATATAATGTAATGTAAGCTGTTTTCAGGTGATTGAAAGCATTAGGCATTTACTGATTTAGCAAATTCTGAAAATTATTCCACTTATGACATGCCTTTATTTTCATGGCCTTTTGTTGAACTATTATTGCCATTTTAATAAAGAAAGAAGTCTATAGTTGAGAGTATTCTTAAATCATTAACTATCTCCTTGCAGTTATTATATGGTATAAGTTACATGTTACATTTGCATTAATGTTACTTTCCTAGGGTATTGAAAAAGCTATAAAAATAATGCCTGTTCTATTTGACTAGTGTTTTTTTTTCACAATTTTGTTCTTAATTTTTCAATTTTAGGAGAAGCTAATGGGTCATTTGGGAGTTGTGTTATATGAATATTTGGGTGAAGAGTATCCTGAGGTACTGGGAAGCATACTCGGTGCATTAAAAGCAATTGTTAATGTTATTGGTATGACAAAAATGACACCTCCGATAAAAGACTTACTGCCACGACTTACACCAATCCTCAAAAACAGGTAATGGTATGATTCTTATTGTTAATAGTATTCCATGCCCAATAGTTCTTAAGTGGTAACTATAGCTATAGCTACAGGTGGGCTGATACCATGACGTAGGTCTTCTGATAGCATTACTAAGATTTATATGCCAGGTTTCATAACTGTTACTAATCTATATAAAGCAATCGTGAAATTATCCTAGATCATTCTACTTTCAAAATGACAGATTAAAATAGGCTAGGTAACTTATACCTCTGAACTTAAAAAAGATGGAAAATGATCTTCACAATCGTTTTATATAGATTAGTACTTCATACTTACAAATTCTCAATAAATTGTATTAATTCTATAGTAATTACAATTTTATAATGTTGTTGCTTTATAAATCTGCAGCTTAGTTAGCACATTGCTAATAATTAGATACAATATTATTACATTCTTAAGTTAATTGGGAAATTGTTGTATTGTTGAGTTTTTGATATTTTTATTATTTGGCAATAACAATGAAAAAAATAAAAATTCATGCAGACCCAGCAAAATAGCTCTAGCATCGAAAATGTAGCCAATACCATAACTATCAGTGACACTGTTACCTAACTCTGTCTGTATAGTTATATCTTCTTTTAGCTATTTTTTGTATGTTTTACAGCATATTGGTGATTTCAAATTAATGAATTTTTCATTAGAATTGCCATAAATTGTTTTATGAAATCAATTTGATTCTGATTAGTCATAGAGCTTGGATTCGGGATAATACAAGTATGTCTGTATCTTTTCAGTTTCGACAACGTATTATTAAATACATGTACAGAATAGGGTTGTTAAATAGGTTTAACTACTCTGCAATTAGCATAATCGTTCAAACTTATTTTGCATTTTTGATACATTTATGAAGTTTGTAAATATTTTTATCAAATTATATTTTATCCAAGATCTTTGTGTTTTTAGGCATGAAAAAGTGCAAGAGAATTGCATAGATTTAGTGGGCCGAATAGCGGATAGAGGAGCAGAATTTGTCTCAGCCAGAGAATGGATGAGAATATGTTTTGAATTACTTGAATTGCTCAAAGCACATAAGAAAGCTATTCGTCGAGCTACTGTCAACACATTCGGATATATTGCAAAAGCAATTGGGTAGTGTTTCTTTTTACTTCTGTTTTTCTCTCAAGTTAATTTCTTTGTGCTTAAAGGCATTCATTGTTGTTACACGCTAACACTAGGTAACGGTAAACTTCAGTGTTTTACCTAATTATTAGGAAAAGTTTTATTCCTGTGCACCACAGTTTGACTGAGTGCTCGTATCCTGTCCAAAATCAATCTAAATTATTGATTGTTTTTCTTTCAGTCCGCACGATGTGCTTGCTACTTTACTAAATAATCTAAAAGTTCAGGAGAGACAAAATCGAGTGTGTACAACCGTTGCCATAGCGATTGTGGCAGAAACCTGCTCTCCATTTACTGTTCTGCCTGGTCTAATGAATGAGTATCGTGTGCCCGAGTTGAATGTGCAAAATGGAGTGTTAAAGTCTTTGTCGTTTTTGTTCGAGTACATTGGTGAGATGGGGAAGGATTATATTTATGCTGTAACTCCGCTTCTGGAAGATGCTTTGATGGATAGGTGAGTAGAAGCTTAGTATCATATTCAAGTTTCTTTTTGGTATATGTCTTTAACATTTTTCAAATTCAACTTTTTGCTGGATTACTAAGGAGCAAATTAATCAAATTGGATTATAATTAACAGTGAATTACTGAATAAATGAATCAAATTAGAGGAATGAATAATGGACTACTGACTAAACTAAGCAGATTATGCAAGTTTTGTATAAACATTAGAGATTAGACATTAGACATTTGGTTAAAACTTTCTGTAATACGAAAGACTAGTACGAAACATCCCGTAAGAGTAATGTTTCTGTGCTATACAAAATTCCATGTCCCAATGCAAATAGCTTACTTTGTCATCTCCAAGTTAGACATTGCAGGAGTTATTTTTTCTTCAAGAAAAGTGTGAACATAATTTTCAAATATGATTTTGTAAGCTTCACAATAGTTTTTGGTAGTTTAGACTTTTTCTGGACGAGAAAGGTGTCTCGTTGTTTTGCTTTTAGCATAACAAATTGCTCAATATTGTGATTTAACATTTGAAAAGATAAAAACAAAATAACAACATGAACATGAAGTATGGAGTGCAGACTTCTGATCCTTGCTAACTTAATTGCACACAGTATTCTTGTATTACATAGTTCTTATCTCAATGATATAACCTCAGAGAACAAAGACGTATTAGTTATGAGTTGCAACATCACAGAATGGCGTAAAATAGGATTGAAAAATTGGAAGCATTCATCAAACAGTGTAAATCTAATAATGTGCGACCAACCTTCTAGGCCGTTTAATGTGATTTTCAAGTTGTGCCTAAGACTATTATTATTATAGTCTGCATAATAATATTTTGTTTTTCAGAGATTTGGTGCACAGACAGACCGCCTGTGCAGCAATAAAGCACATGTCATTGGGCGTATTTGGCTTTGGCTGTGAAGACGCTTTAATACATTTACTTAACTATGTTTGGCCAAACATATTTGAGACATCACCACATGTAATACAAGCAGTAATGGACGCTAGTGAGGGTCTGCGGGTAGCATTAGGACCAACGAAAATGTTACAGTATGCTTTGCAGGTTTGTGGTTTTAATGTATTTACAAAATTTCTATGCTTTACTAAATATTTTCTATACAATTCTGTATGCTACAAGCTGGAATCTAGGATTCAACAGTGAGGCCTACTTAATGTGAATCCTTGTGGCAAGATTGGAACCTCACTCATTAGCAAGCCTATGTTTTTTGAATGAGATTTGGTTTCGGCAGAGGTGCCAGCCGCATTTCCACTACCTCTCTACAATTTAAACAGCCGAATCAGTGTTGTAAATGAAACCAAACCACCACTCCCCAAGCAAGTATTGAACCATTGAACTCATTCATAATTTTTTTGCTTTGTACAGGCGCAGTTACAGTAGATTAATAACAGTCATTTGTACTTTTACCATGGTGCCATTCCACCAAATAACATATGATTATCTTTGTAAATGCCATGAAAATTCCATCAGTACAATACGAATCACAATTTTTTTCTACAGAATTAATGAATGTCTGTATTAGTCAAGCTGATAAGTAAATTAAATTGTTTGACCAAAATTAATGTAAATCTCAATTGGCGTTCTTCTCCGAAATTGAAAACTGTAGAGGTTTCCCTTCAACCACAATAATGAAAGCATAGCATCTACAATTCTACATGAACCTGTTACTGAAGTTGCTAGGTACAAATACCCATTGATATTTACATGATCATAATAATCCTTGAACTCTTAAATTGCTAATTTTCTAACCACTCAGCTGTTCTCTTCGCTTTGTAGCACTGTTGAAAACTTTTGAGATGATACTGTGGTTTGGGAAGTTTTTACTGTGGAAATTTTAATCTATTTAATCTCCTGTGCCTAAATTTGTGATTTTTTTCGTGTTTGCAAAGCAATATTCCATAAATGCTTAACTTTAGATTTCAACACTTTTGGACAGCTTGTTCTACAAAAGAATTTTACCGCTATTGACTAAACATCAGACAAAAGCCATCAGCTGCCAGCTATAACAATTACAAAATTTTCACAACTCAGTACATTAAATGATAGTCACCATGAGTAATTCATAAAGTTAATGCATGCTAAACATCAGCATATCATGCCTTTCTTAGACTTTGGCTTGTTTACCAGGCCATCTATTTGTTATTATGCTTGGCATGTTTCCCTTTTACTTACTGTGTCTTGCGAGTTGTATTTTTAGTTCTGATGTTTTTCTGTCATAAACGTGTTCAACTTGGTGCCATTCTTTGTCAGATTCATCAATACTAGCCTATTGCTGATGCAGCTCCAAATACCTGTGTTATACTATGCCAAAGAGTCTTATCAAATATAAATAATCTATAATATTATTGGGTAATTATAATAATAATTACAATTTTTTCTCAAAATGTGTTTAATTATTAGGGTTTATTTCACCCGGCACGAAAAGTACGTGATGTCTATTGGAAGATCTATAACACGCTATACATTGGAGCACAGGATTCAATGGTTGCAGCATATCCAGCTGTCTCTAATGAAGACAAAAATACATTCCTTCGGAATGAGTTGTACTACATGTTATAGTATATAGTTGCGTGCAAGTTTGTATATGTTTAATATTATATCAGATTTTTGCTTTGTTTGCCCAATTGCTATAGCTCTAGCTCTATATAAAAAAAGTTTATGGTCCAGTTTCTATGGCAAAATTTACAGTTTTGGTATAAAGAAAATTGTTTTAAGAAAAATTGTCACTTATTCATTACTTATGTAGCTTCACACTCCACCAAAGGGTCTATACCAATTGTTACAGTTAACTTCCAAAAAAAATAAAAATGTTTTGGTAATGAACGTTTCTGACAAAATACAGTAGTTTGTCATTTACAGTATCATGAAAGATAAATTTTGGTAGTATAAGTGAATGTTTTCATTGCTGTTATTATTATTTTGCTAATAATTTATTATGTTTGGTTAAAAGAAATTCAGTAACAGTCATATTGCTATCATTATGCAATATTTATTGCTGTATTTGCTACCAAGTTATAACTGCTTATATAACTCCAGGTGAGAAAATTTTCTAAATTTGTTGACACTTTAGATCTCGCCTTTTGTGCTTTTCTGCATAAGTAAATTAGAAAGTCATTTAGATTTTACGTAGCATCAAAGTGCAAGCACGGTTTTAACATTTTAGTAGTAACTGTTTAATAAGAATAAATCCATTTAATTTTCTACTTTTTTGCATCATTACTACAAGTACTGCAACTTTGTTATCATAACATTCTCAAGGATATTAAAGACCAATTCTTATTATTTGCATTTTCCGTTTGTGAAATTACTGTTTAACAATACATAATTAAGAACATTAATTATTCAGAATAATTAGAAGCGGTTTTGAAAGCAAGGAATTTTTTATTTCTGTTAATTGTCTAATTATACTGTTCATTTTTGTGCGTAAAATGTTCATGAATTTCAAAGTGAATCTTTCTGCTGAATTATTTGTCGATTGCACATGTGTAGTTTCTTACACTATTTAAAAATGGTGAATACCGTAAGTGAAGTCAAAATGCATTGACTCTATGTAAGCATTGTTTATTGAAAATAAAATTAGCCTAAATTAGCCTGTTCTTATATAGTGTATTTTGTTAATTATATACATTATATTCATTAACAGCATCAGTACAAAAATAAATTTGCATAAAACAATTGCACATCAAACAAAACGATAAAGGGCTCTGGTCATATAAAGTTTGTCCAATAATAGGAGATGATATTTAATGCTTGTTAAAATTGAAGTCGATTCAGTTAATAGCATTTATTTAAGTTTGAATTACTATTGCAGTTTTCAGTATTGAACTTAACAGCCTGTTTAATAGTTAAACATTCTCTTGTTCATTTAAAAAACATCAAAATTTTCACATTAGTTTGAGTAATCTCAGTAAGATGTTTTTACATATAAAAGTATTAGATAAATTTTGTTGCTTAAACATTTCAAAAGTACTAATGCCCTAATAATTCTAACTACACTAAATAAACAAAAATTGTGCGAGCTTTAGAAAAGTCAATAGAGATAGATTTCTAACAACAATCACTGTTCGTTTGATCACAGTTTTAACACTGAGCGTGTAACATGTCCCAAGTAATCACACCAGTTGTAAAAAGTATTGTTTTAACCGATAAAATTGTCACACTTGAATTATAGCTGGAGCTTCTGTTGTAAACAATTATTACAAACTTAACTTAATAACTGTAAAATAATGTGGTGCTGCACTGTAAACTCGGGGCTAACCCATCTCTATAAAAATTAAAACGTCAAACTAAATTGAATTATAATTATGAGATTACAAAATTACTTTTTCGATTCCCCAAAGCTACCCAACAAACATCAAATTTTCAGTAAATCACATAAGCTAGGACTGCCCCACACAGTTAAGCGTTATTTTTCACAAGTATAGCATAATCGTCTGATTCATTCTGTATGTAGTGTTCTAAACATATCAAAATGTCTGCAAACTTCACAAGACAGCAATCAATGTTGGATAGAATAAACACTATCTCTGAAACTAAGAAAAAAAGAGAAAAGCAAAAAGATTAGAATTAAGATGTAACCTGTCCATTACGAATGTAAACAGATTAGTTGAAATTAGTAGAAATAAGATCAACAATTACAAGTTTTGTTTTGTGTACACTTCTGTAATTAGACAGCAATAATACAAACCATATTTTTTATAAATTTGCCTTACAGAAGCTCGCATCACCTGAATCTTTTGAAATAGAAAATTCTGTACTGACCTCTAGCAATTAAGACACAGGCAGTTAAACATGTTCTATTACCATTCTAGATGATTAAATTACCACTGCAATTCAGTTCCATTTAGTTTATTATGGCAACTCACTACAGTATAGAATTCGAGCAATATAAATACTACCGTATCACAAAAACATTAACATAATTAAGATTACTGCAGAAACATTTTATCACAAATTTTAACCTGCAATGGAGGACTCAATTTCTATATAAATATCAAGGAGATTAAACAAAAAATATCACATTAATGCATTAACAGATCAAAGTTGATTGAAATGTATGAAAGATATAATACAATAAATATAAATGATTGCACGCATGCACCTATAGTTTAATTGATATTCAATTATTCATGTGAAACCACTAACTGCAACCATAATATAATAGCCATAAAGATATCAAAGCCAAGTTAACGAAAACCTTTTGATGCTGCCACCTGTTGGTAATAAGTTACAACATGATTTTATATTGAAAAACAAAAAAATTTGTAAAATTATTGAAATTTTATGTGACATAGAAGAAATTCAAATGTAAAAAAATAAAAAAGTATCACAGATTGTACATCATTACATTATTCATTGTTACTTAAAGGTACTCGTAATTTATTCATTGTTTTTGCACATTGGCGGATTGATATAAGTAAAAATATTCAACTCATACAAGCAAGAGAACACAAGAAATATAGCATACACAAGTAAGCAAGCAAATCCATGCTTCCTATCCAACTTCCAGTTGTTGAGCCGAACAGAAAATAGCAAAAATAACACAGTTACCAGCAGGGCAGTTGCTGTAAAAGTCAGTCCAGAGCTCTTTATAACAACTACATGCTCCTAAATAAAACAATTATTGCGTGTAGCAGTAGTAATGTTACAGCATAAATTGGATTTAAAGACAACAGAAGAGATTAGATGTTCGTCTTATGCAGGTTCAGTAATTAAATTAGCTCTATTAGAAAAATGCAATACAATTAAACAAGCTCTCCAGTTTTTGGCCGGCCAAATTTAGCTCATAGTTTTTAGTCAATTTTAATTCATTTTTCAAATCAACTTTTTCAGAAATCCTTCGCTTGTTGCAACTGCCACAATTTTTCACTATTTTGGCTAAAATAACTAAAATCTTCATTGGCACTTAAATACTGTAACCATAAACCCATATTGCAAAAAAAGCGATAAAATTAATTCGTTTTCTAAAACTGTCCAAAATCTCATAATTTAGCACAAAAAAAACTAAGCAAACATATATTTACACACTGTTGGCTTCATCTGTTATAGGTAAAACATAAAAGCTATTGCATATGTACATAAGGGTTGACATTAGCATTGTCCTTGGTTTTACGCCAGTTTTATCGAATGTGAGCATATTCCAACTTGTTCACTTGGCTGCATCTTATTAGTAAATACAATAGGAGATAACAGAACAAAACCTGAAATTGCTTAAATGTGTTTCTCTCCGAAGGTTACTGTGGCTTTACAGTTATTACTGTTTCATATTGATTACTGTTATTCAATATTGTTTTTTTTTATCTGATATGATACCAATATTTAGCCTTATGCACTAATTGAATAATGTGATCAAATCTTCTTTATATAAATTTAAGTAAATACACTTCACTTTACTTTAAAAATAATTATGATAAATATTACAGTATGCATATGCAATTTGTAATATAAGAAAAGTGGACTTAACTAAAATACACTGAAATCTGGCATTTTAATGCTGATATTAAAGATTTCGTAAACTGAGATAAATAACATTATTCTGAATGTTTCAAGTTTCAAGAACATCATAAGTTCCAAATTTAAAATATATATTATATTAGTTTAATACACGTAACAGAAAAATAAAAGCAAACTAAAAACAATCATTACCCAAAGCATCTCATCCATCAAAGTACTTTTTATGACCAGTGTTACTTAACTATTGAATGTACAAAAAGCAGTCATGCTTCTAGTAATTAAACTTTTTTCATAAGTTCTGGATACTAGTAAATGTACTTGTAGCTGATTAAACTAAAGTGGCATTAAGGCATTCTGTTGGATCAATCACTAGAAATCAGCCAAGTTGGCAAGATAACGAAATACAGTAACTCGTACTTTTAAACTGGTAAAATTTTAATGTGATCTGCAGACTTGAAGGTGAGCATTGAGCAACAAATTTGGGAAGCAAAAATCATTAAAATATTATATTTCTATAATGGGAGTGGGGGAAGGGGGATTGGGTACAGTGGGGGAAGGGGGATTGGGTACAAGATCATTTTGCCAAAAATATCAAGGCCAGCACAGTTAAGACATTGACAGTGTTGGTTCTGCATGTGTGTATACGTTAATATATCAATAGGGAAACTGCATGTGTTGTACTGCAAATCAATACAAAAAAAGTATTGTAACTCATGGAAATTTAGGCAGGCAAAAATCGGCCCATATCTACGCAAATATTAGCAGTTCGATATATTGGGAAATATCAGAATTTTGGTAAATGTCAGGATATTCTGCTACCTAATATCGGGTTCATGACAACACTAGACAAATAACTTCTAAGTAATTAACTGGTACAGTTACTAACTTTTATTAAATTTCTTCTCGCCTAAGAAATGGGTTTATTAAAAAACTGAACTGGTATTGCTTTTTAATACAACTTTACAAATTCATTTTAATAACTTAGCTAGTTTACTAATTCAAGCAAAAAACATTTTACTTACCTGAGATGCCACAGATTTTATTAACCAAGGTACACCAAGACAAACTAAAATATCAAACACATTACTTCCTACAGAATTAGACACAGCCATATCACCATATCCTGAAACGGCACAAATTAACAATAGAACCGTGAGATCCACTGCATTCTGAGAATAAAACATCCTTATTTCTTAAATTTTAGGCCACTTCTACTCAGCATTGTGTGACTATACACTGTCAGAGAATCATTAGGAGCCTTAGAGTTATTATAATTATAACAAACACATATAACTAATCACATTAAAGTTTTCCCTGCCGCTTATAATATACACTCAGACTTACCTAAGACCTTCAACATGCCACTTTAGCTTTCAGTTTACCATCACTGAACTACTCTTCTCAGAAAAAAAGGCATTATAAAAATTGTTTTGAAAAAATAACGTATGTTAGTGGCAACAATCTCGTAATAAGGAAAAGTTTTGTTGTCAGTATTATAAATATGCCAACAAAGAAAGAAATTATGTAATGTGGTATAATTTTTTAAGCTTACCATCTCTAGCCACAAGTAAGCTAGCAATTGCATCTGGCACACTTGTTCCCGCAGCTAAGAATGTTAATCCCATTACTGTATCTGGTATTCCAAATGTGTAACCTAAACACAAATAGTATCAGAACTGTCAACATGTAACAATATACACGCAGTCAGAATAACAAGCAGCCCATTACATAATATGACATTACTTATGTAAGGCTGAAGAAAGCAAATAACTATAAAAAAATCACAAAAAACTAAAGAAAGACTAAATTTCTTCAAACTTTCGGCATTTCATGTTTTGGATGCATAAAAGAAAATCTACAGAATAGCCTCAAATTCAATTATTTATATTGCAGAAAGCTACTGTTAAAGTTACACAAAAGGGCAATGTTTTATACCACTCTTATGAGCATATCCATGTGGTATATTATGCAAAATGTATGACATCACTGATTCATAAGTGAAAATAAACATCATAGGCCAGGTGCCTCTTCAATGAGTGTGTTAATATGATGGCACATCCAGTCATGAGCAGAATAGAAGAATATTTAAGCTTCGTTAAGGAATTTGATAAATAATGATGTAGCCAAAAAACTCTACAACATTCTATTCAATTTAAATGCTCAGAGAAAAAAATGAAAGAATGGGCAAGCAGGGACCAGTCTTGCACTAGAAGCACAAATTTTCACTCTTACACAGGAAAACATCAAAAAACTGGGAAATAACAAAACAATTAGTAGTCAAATATAATAATTTTTTTGTTTATTTGTTCATTTATAAATATTGTACAAGAACTTACCAATAATAGTTACCATCCAGACCATTATATATGAAAGTACAGCTATCCAGATAACAGAGTTTGTGAACGTCAGTACAAACCAATTTTGCCAAAATGGTCGACGACAGTCAGGAATGGTGCAGAAAAATAGAAATACCACAGGCAGAAGAATAAACCAAAGAATTCTTCTCCATACCGACTGAGGAACTTCAAAAGGTGACACATATTCTTCTGATTCTGAAATATCATTGAAATCTTTACAGTTCATTGACAAGTTGCTCAAGGAATTTTGAAATAAATACTCTACTAATTTCAAAGTTCTCTTGTAAACACAACAAAGATACAAAGATGCACTTGATGGAATTTTCGTCTGTGTAAAACTGAAAATAAACACAAAAATAACCCTAAACTCTTAAATGAAACAGTAACAGTTTCAACGAGCAGTTACTTTTGCTTTTATAAGTACATTCTAATCAAGTGTAATAAACAAAAACAACACAATATTAAATATAAAGAAGATTTATAAAATACTCATTGATGAAAGATTTCCATGCAGCACTTCTCCTCCATGTGTAGCATGATCATGATGATAAATGCCATGATGAATACTATCGTCACGGTGATGTTGATAAATGTCAACAGTTTTGCTACGTGGACGATGAGAAACCAGATTAGTTTCAGCTACACAAGGTTGCTGACAAAAAAGAACATAAAAGACACAAGTTTACACACATTCCCATTCAGTGTACTATGCTATACAAAAACATAGTTGAGTAATTCATTTTCTAAATACGTTTCTTTCAGTTAAAATGACTAGAAACACACATAAGCTTTGCTGTTTCATTTATTATTAAGCAAAGCGCAAAGTTAACATTTAAGCATTTAAATATATGAGCTAACAAAAGTGCATTTTAATAGCTGGACTTTTAGATTACTGATCATCACCGTCATCGTCGTCACCATCATTACCATCGTAAAGAACTAGTTATTTAGAGTGCTGGGTTATTTGTGCATTGCAAACAGAATGATTCAGATGTAATACATGTTTCTATGGAGCTGAATTTAAAAATCTAGGCATCTTTAAATCTAACAGGAATACAGTAAATTAGTGAGTTGACAAATGGAGCTGTTCAGACAAAGACAATTCTATATTTTGTAACTTTTTTTAAACAAATTAAAAGCAAATAGTCAATGAAAGATATGACAAATAATGAAATACTCACTGCAGTACTATATGACCGTGGCCTTTCTTTGAGTAATGGAGTGCTTTCCGAGTCGGTGAGGCACACTTTCACATTGCTACATTGTTCAACATCAGTTTCACCATCATTATCAAGTTTACGATACTCCCAGTATTTCTTACCCAGTAAAATTTGACTAGTTATATGCTTTTCACACCATTCTTGAATCCGTGCATTAAAATACATTAGTATCAAATACCCACAGTAAAGTACAACAAAGGTAAGTGCTTCATACCTATAAACAAACACAACTGGCATAGACCACAACATACGTTTTCTAAGCCCTGTACTGGTAATGATATCACTTTAACAAAATGCCTATGTTGCAGTTTTCCTAAATTGAAAAATATCAAACTTACCCATAGAGATTGAGAAATAATATATGAGTTTTTAGCTAAAAAAGCAGATGCTTTGTGAAAGAACAAATGAAAATGCAATATTTGACAAGTGCTCACCATGAAATGTACCATCACAAATGTAGCTGCAATGGTTTTTTGAAAGTGCTAAATAATATAATGTCATGTTTTGGTTTTGTAGTCGCTAAGTGATTGCAATTACTTTCTAAAAATTAAACCTAGAGACTGAGCAGCTATACAATTTTAAACCGATTGCAAACCCATCCAAAATTGCTGTACTGGACTGAACTATACCGGTAATGAGATTATTATCACATCCAACATATATGTATACAAAATAGAATGTGGAACTTATGTTCTTCTGTTTGTTTGTTTGTTTGTTTAGTATTAGTTCATCCCCCCAAAACTAGCCATGTGAATAAACAGTGATCAAAAAAGTTAAAAGCCAATGCAGAATGCAGAATTTAGTAATGTTTACTACTGGCAAGCTCAATAATATGAATCATGCCAGCTTTTTAGAATGCTAAAAAAATCTTGATAAACAGCAAATAGTGTGCAGAATACTCACCAAAGAATCCTCTCATCATAAAGAACAAGCACTAATGCAATAATGCAGATTAGATAGGCCAGACAATCTCTAGTTAGCGGAAACCATAGCAAATTAATCACCTGAAATGATAGTCAAGCAAATGGGCTTATTGTATTAGTTAAAACCAAATTTTCAGCTTGACAACCTGTCTGTACAAATCATGCAGGATTAAGGAGCAGCAGCAGCAGCAGCAGGAGACTTGGCATCATGCCAGCATATGATGTTAATTTTTATATGACAAACTAGCATTCTTTCACTCCTGCACATTTACTCTAGGTAGAGAAGTGTGCCTCATACTAGCATCTTTCACAGCGTGCTATTTAGTTTGAAATTTCTTGAATCATCCCATAATCTTAGAAATTTTGTTGTACAAAAGTGACTCAGTGAGCTAGGAATTTTAATTAACTGGACTTCTAAATCAATAATTGCAAAATCACAATATTCAACTACTAACACGAGACATTAAAACAATACTAAAAATTTAAATGTCAGATAATTAATAAACATTAATCTCACATTAACTGCAAATGTGTTTATACATTAGCCACTACCAGTCTACCATAGCGAAAACTAAATGTCCAAAAGCATTTGCACATTTCAGTGTATATTTATGTAATGCTAGCTCTTAGTTTTTTAATACCATATTTCATGATACTGAGCTTTTTAATTGTAAGAAAACTTACCGAACCTCCAAACAATCCACAAAGTAGGATGATGACTAGAATGTTAAATGCTGCTGATCCAGCAATAGTTCCCACACCTATATCACCTTGTGTTATGAATACACCTATAACAGCTGTAAATAGCTCAGGAGCTGAGCTTCCAGCAGCCATGAAAGTAGCTCCAGCAACATCTGGTTGCAGATTTAAAGCTGTAAATAAGCAACATCTGATTAATGTAGTTAGGGGTCAACACTTCTATTTACAATGCTGTCAGTCATTTTCATTTAGAATGTTAGGTAGCTGTTTCATCACAAATATCCATTTAGTAAGTGACATTTCACAAAGAACTATGTAAACTATCAGTTTTGGTAGTTGAAAAGGTCTTTTTAAATCAACAACAGCTAAGCAAATCCGACACAGTAACAACGAGAATGGACAGGAAAATAAGTTCCACTGATCACTGTAACTGCAAAATATTTTGCTATTTGGGAAGAGAATTTTTTAGTAAATGCCATTGATTTATAAATCTACCACATTCTCAAAAGTAATAATGTAAAAGAACACAGTTACATACATCATGTTTAGAAGTTGTACTTACACTGAGTTATGATAAATGTGAATAAGGTTTACATACATATATAGTCAATAATGCCTAAAGTGATACAAAATGCCTTGACTTATCATTTAAGCATCACCAAATTATTAAAATTAAATATTCTCAGTCACACTGTAGGTTTTTGTACTAGGGATGTCACAAAGCTTCGCCAGAACCGGAGCCTCAAAGCTGAATTTGAATCAGAGTTTTGATTCGATTTGATTCGCGAATTTCCATGTTACTTTAGATCAAATCCGATTCCACAGAATTTTTTTTAAGAAAATTCAGTCTAGCTTCTAATACAAGAGGCAACTCAGTAATGCTGTATTACAAAAGCAATTATACACTTTTTTAAATTTAAATTTTTCCACAAAATTACTTAATTGCTACATTTTCTGTCAGACTTGAAATATGCAAATGTTGCCATATTCAGTTTCAGTGTTTGTCCGAGTCATGAAGCAATACATGAAAGCATGCACCACATTACGATTTTAACTGCTAGTTTTAACAAAACTGCTAGATTTTTGTTAAACATTTTAACAAAGATTTATTGTATTACTTTAGAAGAATGTGATTCCAATTCAACATGGTTTCAAAAGCTATTTTAAATTGCAATTCAGATTTGATCTGGATTCAAAAATTACTCTAAACAGATTTGGATTTGATCCACATTCGAAAATTAATTAAAATAAAATTCGGCTTATTTTAGGATTTGGTCATTTCACATTTGTTACATCCCTACTTCTGATCTAGAACAAAATTCCACTAGAAAGTAGATCATTTTTCTCAATTAAGTACCGAAAATAAATTACTGTACTTTAAGAAATAAGTGACTGGTTTTTGTATTGCCTGGCAATTTGGCAAAGCAGGATAGTTCCCAAATCATCATAAGCTTATGATTGGATTGTTTCTATACAAAAATATTGAAATTAAAGCAAAGCAGGCCTATTGTTAAATTACATATAATTATTAGTCTTTACACAACTATAAAGAATAAAAAACACAAACCAGCTTCTGAAACCCCCCATACATTATAAAGTACAAAAGTTTGCCTCAACCAAAAACTTTGTTTCAGAGATTAAATAAGTCACTGGTTTTTCGACTAAACCCATAATACTTCATCATGCTTACCAGAACAAAGCTTTTCAAGTGAAGCAGTAAAATAGTCATCACACACAACAGCTAATGAAGCAAACACATAGACTGTTATTAGAATATGTATAATAACTCCACCAGACAATCTCTGCTGTTGAGTAAAAAAATCGCTTGGGAAGTTATTAATCGCAGGTGCTGTACAGTTGTCTAAAGTGTCCATTATACCTATCCATTTGTGAAAACCTCAGCCTACCAGAAAAAACATGCAAATTCTCAGATACATGTGGCTAAAAAATCAATTAAAATCAATTTATATATAATATAAATAAGAAAATGCACATATAATAAGAAAGTACACATATAATAAGAAAATAGCAAATTGAACTAAATTATAATAGAGCTACATGTCTGAAAAAAACAAAAGTAAATCTGCCTGTACTGATCAGCAGTTGTTATTAGCAGCAAATAATGTTAAAAGAGCTCTATGGGATAGCATACATCAATGTTGGGTAACTTACTATGAAAAAGTAACGAGCTGTAACTGTAAAGTAACTAGTTATTGCTAAAAGCTACTTTTCAAATCTTCAAAATCTTGCCCTGTTAAATTGAAAAAAATGGCCAAAACGTTGTAAATTATATACATATAAAGAAAATTTGTATCTCCTTATTCATTTACTGCATGTTTTACATGGATACTGTACAAATGTTTATAATTTAAGGAAAATACAAAACATTAATATTGAAAACAAAAAGTTGAAGAAATAACTGCTTTTAAAAAATTCATGTAAATATCCCATTTCTGTTTTTCACATAATCCCAAAACACAATGCTAGATGTACAACATCTGAATTGAACTTCTAAGGCTGGCAGATTTCTAAACAAGGTTGCACATCTATACAGTCATTTTGTCAAAATGATTTGTAAGACTTTTTAAAAAGTTCGTAAAGTTTTCCACTAAAGTCATTGTTGGCAGGAACACAATCATCTTGACTGGCCATCATAAACTGTATGCCCAAAGTTGACATAGCCATGCACTGTATAGCGTACAAATGCCTTGGTGCTGCGGCACAAACACAGCAAGGTAGTATTTAAGGTTCATTTCCCACAGCAGCTAACTGAGCTAACAGTAACAGCTACATCCGTTTTGCTACAACTTTCCCAAAATTGACTGAATTATTTGCAAACACCTAGGTAATTACACTTTCTTGGTAAGTACATCTGCAACTTGCAAACACTGCTATTCATTGAAAGAACCTGCGCTTTTCAGCTATGACCACTGAACTATATAAAACATGCCAAAAAAGTACAAACTGTTCAGAAAACATCAGCTATCTGTTTTGTTTAACGAAGATCTCATTAACCAATAACTTAGCAGGTTGCACTTTACAAAGTCGATATTACATTTTCCAGTGATGAGATGGCGAAAGAAAATTTCATAAAAGAACCTGTATAAAAAATAAAAGAGGAACCTGGAACAAAAAAAATAAAAAAGTATCGTTCAGATGGATAGGGCAGACCATTATGTTTAGACAACATTAACTTTATTGTTATAAATTACCAGTCTAGCAAATATCCTCAGGTCCGCAAGATCAGAGGACTCAGGTCTGCAAATATTTTTGCGCATTTGTAAATATGCTGAACCTTACTGCTTGCAGACTAGGCAAAGCATATATATAACCTATTTTTAACAACTGCTTGCGGATCCGGTTTCAAAGCTGGAATATTAAGTTTTTTTGAAAACTTAATCGGTGATTTCAACGCGCAAGCCAACAAAATGCATGAGTAGTTACTCAGGAACCAGCTTCATGAGCGAAAACTTTCAGTCCCTAATCAAGCTAAATCGGCTATCCCAAGCTTAGAAATTGTTTTTTTCTAGGAGTTCTCCGCGAAGCTACAACCCAGTCTGCGAATTTTGCAGACCGTTGGAACTACTCTTTTCGGACATAAAGCAAGTGGGCCCGCACTCTCTGAGTCTTAGTACACAGTTTAATGCTAAACTCAATTCATGTGAAAATAGCGAAGGTACTAAAACATACAACAGCTGTATCTAAATTTTACCTATGGGCGTACTACAGTATAACTAGATTTTACACGTGTTATAAATCATCTATTCCAATCCAGGTCAACAAATCCAGTAAAGAAAAAATGCCGCTATTAGACAGTTTCATTCCATTCCATTGCAATGGTTGGGAGCACAGTAGGACACTAGCCGAAGTACGACAATTGGCGTACATGGGCTAGCCTAAGCAGGACGCGTCGTACATGGGCTGCCCAAGTAGAACAATAGAGACAGTTCACGAATCGTTAACCGTACTGGCAGCCTGAATTAGCACTGTTTATTTATTAATAATAATTGAAAACGTCAATACACGTTGAATAATTTATTATACATCTGATAAAGAATCTTATTCCGAGCTAGTAGAACGGCCAATATTAAATCTGTTTGCGATTAAAATCTGTTTGAAGTAAAATAAGCTTGCTTTTTAGGCAATTCCAACATTTGTTTAAAGTATAATATTATCATTTTTATTTTGTCTCGCTTCACAGATAGGTGATACGTTTCACTACCTCTTGGACAAATAATTGTTTTATACTAAGTAAATGGGCTAGCGAGCTATATGCCTACATAGTTTCTCTCTTCAAAGCATTAGGTATGTAATTTAATGTTATGATGATATTATGGAGCTAATAATAATTATAGTATTATGGTAAAAAATACTTTAATTTTGTAAATTGTCAATCACTATCCATCGTTATTATAAAGTTACTTTTTTTCTAAAACAGATTTAGTTTTATGTTTTATTATGTCATAATTATCGATTCTCGACAGTGTGTGTGTGTACGTTTTAGTTGCTTCTACTAAACAATACGGACGACAGAAATTAGAGAAACTCCTACTGCGCAGCAGTTCGCGCAGTTAGTGTCGCCCTAGCGGCACAGCAGTACGGACTGTTGTTGTCAGGTACGCTATAGTGCAAACTGTTCGCAGTAGGCACACCGGTGTGTACTGTAGCAGATGAATTTATGAGACACCAAAGCCAGGCTAGTCGACAGGCGCTCATAAATTGCTCAGCAGTGAATTGCAAAAACATAAACGAAATCTTTTTAAATTTTTCGAGGATGCAGCCAGCTAATTATAACACCGTTTTGTAACTTTCGTTACAAGTTAAATATTTGTACACTAGGCAAAGACTGCAAGGCCTACATCTGTCTTTGGCGATTCATAGCAGCTGTTATATTTTTGAATATTATTTAAAGCAAGCATAAGGCCCTAAGAATAATTAGTAGTTAAAATAAAAACTATTATATTCATATCTCATGAAAATTAATAGGCTTATTTGCAAATGAAGTTAAAAAAGTTGATCATAAAGAAAGTTTGCAAATACCTGGCTCATGTCTATTTCTGGAGAAATAATTTTTCTAAAAAACATTCCTATTTAATATGTTTTTATCAGAAAATATAACTTGAAGAAATATTAAGCCTGACCTTCATGTGTAATACCTTTCATAGAAAAAAATCGATTTTTTCAGAAGAGCAAATGATTTTTCCAGGACAAAACTTAATCTGAGCATCTACATGTTTTGTTAATTCCAAGTTAAAAGATGTGTAAAAAGCATATAATCATACATATTGGCTTTTGTTATGAGTTGGAGTTGGTTATAAAATCATGTTGAACAAACGGAGATGCATTTATGACACTACTCCTCTTTTTTATTATCAGTGAACAAAAAATAACAAAACGAGACATCAGAGCTGTCATCCTAAACAGCCGACATTACTTCCGCCTCTATAACAACCAACTAACTAGGTCAATATCAAGTTACAGAATTCAGGTGAGAAGCCAACCTAGCACATAAATTTGAATCGGCAGGCGTGTCATAACACTTTATATATCATGTGTAGACGTCACTTATATTTAGCCTATTTTTTAAGATTCAGTTAGGCTTACGTCAAAATAAGCTTACATTAAATACAGTTTGTTTACGTTTAAAAAATGTACCTGTATAAGCATACTAACAAAACACCTGTGGCTAAATCCACTGACAAGTCTCGATAAATATTATTTATTGATGGGCTTAAATTAATTGATTTATACAGGCCTGGGTGCTAAGGGCAATCATTTTCTACAGTTAAATATATGGGCTCAGCTTCATAGAATCTTTGTATGTAATAATGCATACATCATACATGTATATGAGTGTGTGTGCATAGGTGTATCAAGACATTACGACCCCTAGGCTGGCAATTCAGTCCTACTCATCTCTATTACTGTAATGATTATTTATATATGAAGCACCGTATGCAAATACTTGTTGTGTGCATGCGTGCGTGTGCGAATTATTTGTATACAAACCTACAATATAATATATGTGTAACTATATAGATTAATTGCAGGGCACATAAATGGGTGCAATTTTTAATGTGCCAAATTCGCTACCTTGCATTGGAGTAAAACGACCAAGAAACAAACGGCAGAACAAAAGGAAAAGAAGGATCTCTCTCTCTCTCTCTCTCAATCAATAAGTCAATAAAAAATGCATTACTTTTTTACATAGTAGGCAGCCCATCATGCAGTCAGCTAGCCTCTTTCCTCAGGAAGAACAATAAAATTTTACTTACAAGAAAACTGAAGAGGTATTTGCAACTACATAATACAAGTGTATAATACATAATAATAAATAATTATTGGTGCAATTTTTTTCCTTTTCATGAGATGTTTTCAGTTTTTTAAACTAATAATTGGTTTTAATTGAGATATTCTTCTTTTATTAAAAACGCAAAAGTGATTTTGGCTTATCGAAATTGCGCGTATGCCAACATTATTGGTGAACTTAAGATATTATTATTATAGTCAATGCGCCGTTCAAAATTTTTTAATCATCCGCCGTTTGAGCCGCCAGCATAGCCGCTAATCGCAAGAACGAAATGTATTTCATCACTTCCTTTTTCACACTTTGGTGTTGCGCAGGTTGTCGTCATTGATTTCTGTTATTGCTTGACCTAACATGTAACCACCGAACTGAATGCATTGTGCAATGTAAACAAGAAGGTTAAATAACTTAAATTATTGATAGTCATAAACGAGAAAACTTATACTGTTGAATGTTCAGTGTACTGGCTTGACGTTTAGTAGGTTAAATACCTGTAAATTTTTCCTATCTAATCAAAGTAATTAAGGCTAGTAACAAATTGAAACTGCGACGGCACGTATTACTAGCGAATTTTCTCGCCAAGTAACTTACAACGTTTTCATACTAGAACGCATCATCTCGCTGCATAAAGTTGCTGACTAAGTCGCAAGACAGCTCGTTATTCTAACACTACAGTCTCGAAAGTCCGTTACTGAGTATGTCGATAAATAAAAAATTGGAAGTGGAAGTTACTGAAGGTGAGCAATGCCAGCTTTGTGTTTGAGAGTGTTTAGTATTTACATCTGCAATTCTTTCTTCACTTAAAAATTTCATTTTTCCTATTTCAAATTATTCTTTTAGATATTCTGTTACATTAAATGGTTCTGTGAACAGTAGTGCCAGTCTCTTTACTGCTAAGGTCAGTAAAGTTTGGAAAACTTTGGCTAATTCCTTGATTATTAAAAATTTGTCCTTCAGAAAACTGTTTTCCGATTTTCTGAACAATATCCACTTCCTAAAAAATTTACTGAGCAGACCTTCCAAAAGCTGGCATTTATTAGCAGCATAATTTCTTAGCCTATTACCATTGTTAAATGGTAGATCATTGTAGTCTCGAACGTAATTGCCAAGATAAAATGATGATTTTTTTCATTTTAACATTAAAACAATGCGATATGGCTTAGAAAGAACTAGAAGAAGGGTCGTTTTGTACCGTCCACCCATGGCACACTACAGAAGAATGCCTGCCAGTTGAAATTATGTTATTGACAATCTATCCAGTCTATCAGTTTTTAGAATGAAGCTAGCTGAAACTTGTTTGTTAAAATATTGCAAATTTAATAGATTTTTGTAAAACGTTCTTACCTTGATTCAATGATTTCTCCCTATTTTGATAAATTTACACCTTGTGTAGATTTTATTGACTTTTTATTTTATCGTATTTTTAATTTAATGTGAAGAAAATCCAATATAAACTTGTGTATTTAATCGTATTTGCCACTTCACAATATAGGCTGGCATAAGAACTAATACAGCCTGCCAGTTTCATCTTTTATGAAATACTGTACACTTTATAAATGTTTTTAATAAATAAAATAAAATTGATAGAGAGGACGCTATGGAATTACCGAATCACAGTAGTGATTTAAAATAGCCGCACCTACAGCCTTAATGAAAAACAGGTGTAAGCATCTGCTCTGTAATTAGTGCAAAGGGATATTTGTTATCAAGTATACCCATTTTATACGGTTGTCCGGAATATTTTTTCGTTACTTCCACAATACTTGGTGTTCAAATCGGATGTCACGAAAATGACTATTACTGTGTTATATTGATGGACCAATCAGCAATATTTGAAAATGAGCTGATCACCGATAATAAGTCAGATAAATTGTAACATTTAATGGAATAAATGTTGCTGACATAAAGTGTTGTTTTTAACTGTATTATTTTATCAGTTATTTTACAGGGTCAAAAATCCTAAGTCCCTTCAAGTCTCATGATGAAACTTCATCATTTATTGCCACAATTTATTTGATTTTCAGGACTTCATTAATTTTCTCAAATCAATAACATTGAAGCCTAACAGGACTGCATAAATTAATCACTTCTATGTTAGCAAGCAACAATTTTTAGTTCTCGGAACAAAGAAACAACACACGAAATAAGTTCTTTTGCTGTAAGTTTTAAGTATTTTAGTTTAAATTTTCCTATAAATTAAAAAATGTTTATGGCATAATTGGCTCAATAGTTTACCGAACCATTCAATAATTTAATGTTCACCTGTCACAATCAAACTCCACTTGTTCGTTCACCTATCACTGATCAGTTCTGCCCTTCACTAATGTGTTAACAGCTCTGTTTGGTAAATGAGATTATACTTTTTATTCAGCTCTTAAAAATTCTGTTACCCTGTCACAAAACCCATTGGGCACCGAATCAAAATTATTTTTGTACATTTATAACCAAATAGCAAAATGATGTTATTTTACAGGTGTGTACATTAAGCCTTTGTGCTGCTACTTAAATTTGATTAATACCTGTAAATCAATATAAACTGCCATGTCAGATCTGTCAGAAGCTCAAATACGACAAAAAATCAGAGAAAAACTAAAGCGTGAAAAAATTCAGCTATGGTTGCCACCTTACACGCAAGATGGTGCTGATGTTGGATTCTATCCTGGGGTAATTATGAAAATTTTTGCACAATTAGCTTAAATATTGTTTGCTTTAAACCGACTAGCCATTTTATCTAATCATAACTCTAACATCTTATTTAGTCTCTTTGTTAATGTTATTTTTAGATTTGTTGTCAGTGGAAAAACATATTATGCTAATGATAATCTGTGTTATCATGCAGCACAGAATTTGCCTCAAACCTTAAATCAGTATTAGTATCTAACCGCAACAAAATGAAAAATTGTTTGAAGAAAATGGCATAAAAGTAAATCCAGAAAAAATTACACTATTGCCAACTGGTGTAAATCAAAAGCACTAAATCCAGACTTTGAGATTGGCACAAGCAAAATCAAATGCGAAAAACAAATAAAATTCTTGAGAATCACTGTAGGTGATTTATTACAATTTGATACCCAAGTTTCGATAATTGCAAAAAAGCATCAGTACAAATAAATGTCCTTAAACAAATTGGAGTTCCCTGACTTAAGTCGAAAATTGCAATATATCATTCTTTCATCGTTTCAAGCTTTAATTACTACCCACTTGTTTTGAATTTCGGCAGCCATGCAATAAACTTGAAAAAAACTCAAAGAACGGCTTTGAAATTTATCTGCAGTGATTAGGCCTCAAGTTATAAAGCCCTACTAAACAAATCAAAATTGCCTGCTTTGTGCGTTAGAGGCACGACAATATTAAAAATTCTAAACAAAGAAGGATTGTAGCAATTAAAAGAGTCTAAGTACTCTTTCCAATACAATAAAATTGTACGTGTACCAAAGGTCAAGTTTAGTAAATGTGATTTAAACTCTTTTTTATATACTGCTGCAGTTCTGTAGAATAAATCGCCAAACGATATACGAAATGCATCTAGTTATGGTGTGTTTGAAAAAATGATAAACTTGAAAATATGGTGAATGTAAATGTACTACATGTAGCACAAATTGATATTTTTGTGATTTTTTATTATAGTGTATTTTAACTCAAAGCTGTTTTGAAATGTGATTTTTAACTTGATTAATTATAGGTGTACATTATGTTGATAGTATTAAATTAAGTTAGCATTTCATATGTAATTTTAATGTCTACTAGGGTTCAAGCTGTTTTATTATAGCTGTATAATTCTAAAGTCTTTTTATCATTTAAGCACTATTTTTATTAGTCGATTTAGTTTTGTAATATCAGTTAGTTCTCAGAAGCTAGTGTTTTTATGTTTATGTGCAACCCAACATTAAATAAAGCTTGATTTGATGTGGTTCGATCATGATTTTTGACTTATCCAAGGATCCAAGGATTGCAACTTCTAGTTTTATGCTGGCTACCCTATAATCGACAAACAAACAATGATGAACATGTATATCGAACAAGACTGTAAAGCTTACTGTAAACGTCAAATCATAATGATTATTTATTATTGTTGCAAAGATTCTAAGTTATTAATTTTGTCTATAAACTAATTTAACAAAAACCTGTAAACGCATATTATCGGGCAACAGCAAAGTAAGTACTGCACAGTAAGATTGGTCTTCTAATATAATGTGATTATTTGTCAGGGTTAATAAACATGCAGTCTTGCCAAAGGTAAACTGTCAGTTCTAATAAAATTCTATCATTACATGCACAGTTTTGCACACACATAGTGTTCTGTATTAACTATTACTCATCAGTCCAACTGCGTTTATATCTTGTCTAACAGACAAATGTACAATATGTCAGAAATATCTTACAGTAAATATTCAAGCAGGACTAGTTGAAGAATGTCTCCATTTAACTGTACATTTTGCTGGAAAGCACTGTTTTCATTAAACGTAGCTCTAATATACTGTGTTGTGCTTTCATGTGTAGGAGTTGTTAACAAATTTTGCGTCTGAACTTGGTTTATCTGAGCGTCTAGTCGAAAGTTTGTTAGAAGAACTGAGACAGCATGCTTTAAATAAATTAGCTGGGAACAAGCAATACCAAGAGAGCGGCATTGCCACTGTGCGAGTAAAACTTGCAGGTTCTCAGGTACTTGCTATTTTAGTTTGTGTGTACGACTAACAGAAAATAGATATAAATATAAGCATAGACATTTTTATATATAGGGTAACCAAGATTCTAATATTTGTGTATTAGTTACGGCTTGACATTTGAATTTTAATTCATGTAATTGTTTATAGGCTTTTTGAATTTATGAAACACTAGTGTAAATAACCATATGAAAATTGTAGTTAAGGTTTTGAGAGAAAATGAATGCTGACTGGGCATTTATTTTCTAGATTTATATAGACTGTAGAGCTTTACTTGAAAGTAATTTTTGGTACAGTAACAGCTGTACAATGAAGATAAAACATTGTGCCATTTAACAGCCAGCAGACCTTGTTACTGGTTTTTATCTCTATCACTGGTCATTTAAAAGGATCTGTTTATTGGTTTTTGAATAAACTTCTCATACTTCTGTCTTTAAATAGGTGTCAGCTGAACAGAGAAAGATAATCTTCATACAGGTTCACCTGAAAACAGATGGCCAATCATTTAAAAAAATGTTGTCTGAGAAATTCAACTTAAACTTAAAGTTAATTGCTAGAGGGCACATTGTCCAGGATGATGTCGCCCTCAGCGATCAGCAAATTAAGGTTTGTGTTTCTAATTATTTACATTATGGCTATTTTAGTTTTTAAATATTACTTTGCTGTTTTTGCTACCTACTTTGTTCTTGTCAGGAGACATACAAGTTTAAATAGTTTGTACTATATGATAACCTTTGTGTTTGTATGAAAAGATAAATTTGTATGCGCATCACCAATTAATAAGTATATACTGTGTGTTGTGTAGTATATAAATTGCTTACGTTGTTTATGTAGCACTGATTTTTGACATACTTTTATGGTTTATCTACATCTCAGTATTAGATCCCTATCACAAAAAAGAAGTAATGCATTGTGGCTAAGCACAGTTTCTTTGTACACTTTCAGTAGGTTACTAGCTTCTAGTTGCTCAAATAATTTTAAGGAATGGTGGGGCAAGTGTTTTAAACACTGACATGGTGTATTTTATAAAGCATGTATCACTGTGACGCCGGGTTTTACTTGTTGGTTTTCTGTTCTTTATTTAAACCAGATTTTCTTCAACAATTCCCAAACTAGTACTCCTAGCCGAGCGGTGAGGTAGTAGTACACCGATGTTAGTAGTTTAGAAACTGAATCAGTTTCTCATAGGTACCTCTACGGGGCGTACCTTGAGACAAAAGATATGGGTTCAAATCACGAGTGGGATCTTAAGTGTCGGCCTTGAGTTGCTGTTATTGTGTTTAGCTAACAAAGTGTGAACTATTCATAATATTTTTACTATTCAAATACTTTTTAAACGTTCACAAAGAAACGCACTCCAAGATACATATTTTGTGTATAAAGAACAATCAAAATTTAATGAACAAATTTGTGATGATCAAAAGTTAATTCCCAAAATCCAGTAGAGTGCTGCACTCCTTTTTGGTTTAACATTAAAAGCACTTTCAAAGGCAGTCTCTCAGACAACAAGATTAAACTTATTCACTACAGCACAGCTGTTTTTCAAATAAAGCATACCTAAATCATGTTATACTTTAAACAACAAACCTTCAAATTGTTGCAAAACTTCATAGACATAACGTTGTTTACCAAACATGGAGGAAAAATAAGTACGAGGCAAAACCCAACTAAAGATAAACAAATTAAGATTCTAATACACTAGGTACTCACTAATTACCCTTTCCCTGGGAGGTGCACCGAAAAACCTGTCCACGCTGAGATGGTTCACTGTTCATTAATATCTTAGCATGCCACATAATCATTGGTGACGTCACTGGAAACGAAGTCTGCACTGTCCCGTCTATGAGGTAGGTGAGGTGACATCGAGAATGGTTTAACTTCCTCAGAGGCTGGCGTCAGGTAAATTTATGCGGTGATATTCAGTCCAACCTTCCACATGAACAGTAGTAACTCCATAACGGCTTAAGCAAATTGTCCCAAGTATCCATTTTGCTGTAAATTCCGATAGTGCACAAAGTGTATCACAACGAATCTAGACTGCTCGAAAACGTTGCTGTCCTTTAACTGTAATCACAGCTATATAAAATGCTAAATGTCAAACTGCAGCAAATTACATAGTCCGCAGGTAACACGTACAGAGAAAACGTCTTTACTTCATAGCTATAAACGTGCCGACTGAAACCGTCGAAATAAAACTAGGACGTCCACCTGGTTTCCAAATTATGCACTTGTTGAAGGACAGGTGTGTGGCTTTCCCATCCCGCAGTACTTACAGTACCTATTCATAATACTAGCTAAACATTCATGTATAGTAAACAGTTCATAACAATCACATTACATAAAATTATTTAGTACAAGTCACTTTTACACTGAATATTGATTCTAATAAAATTAGTTTTATAATTAATAAGTGTTTTCTAGGCACTTATCAGAAATTATAGAAAATTATCTGCATTCCTGTCTTCTTATTTTTCAGCATAACACCCAAATTATGGCTTTAGTGTTGACTGAAACTGAAGCAGAGTCACTAAATCAACAGGCAGCTGCATCTAATGCAGCCAAAGTTCACAGAGCAGCAGAAGTTTTAGCTGATAGTTCCCATGGTATATCAATTATTAGTAGTTATCATTTTTATACAACAGTCAATGAGGTTTATCTTTCATTAAATGAAATGTCTGACTAAAGAATGTCTTATTTTGGAAGAATAGTTTTCTGAAAAATGTAAAAAGCTTTTAAACGACTTTTTAGTACTGTATTGCATTATTACTTTAACTAAAACTTGAATTTTTATTGTAACAAAAGAAGTTAAAAACTAGAGAAATGGTGATTGGCCTTGTATATTCTGCATAAAGTTAAATGACCATGTAGGAAAATGAACTTGGTGGCATTTCACTATTTGGTATATGATAAATGCATACTGCAACAAGCTTAAAGCACAGTTTGTTCATTGAAATCATTGATGATTCCGCAAAATGGAATCTGAGAAATCAGTTAATGACATTATAATAGAAGGCACCATAAGTTTTGTAGGTCATTCTCAGAATTAAGTAATAGACAGCTTTTGTTGCAATCCAAACACTGGTTCAATGCCATCTTCTTCATATATCATTTCTTTTGCTCTGATCTGGTGTTAGAATTTCAACAAATTTTGTTTTTAGATGATACTGACGATCCATACCTGCAAATTTCTGACCAGTCCGGTAAGCCGTTGCAGCTTCCACGTGAAGAGCGACGAGCACTAGCTGTTGCCATGACACTGCATCAGAAAGGAAGAAAAGCATTAAAGCAGAAACTTTATGCCAAGGCTCTGTGCTTGCTCATTGATGCTGATTCTGAGTTCAGGTATTGCTACCATCAGTTTGCTTTTGCTTCCAATGGTTGTGGTTGTCCTGTAGTTGATACGATCATGTCTTTTCCGACAAATGGGAAATGTGGCTAAATAAATTGGTTAGATGATTTACCTTTCTTATAATTTGTGTCTCATTGACATACCACTATACTGCTGATTAGTTTCTGTTGTGTCCTGCGATGTTGTGTGATTATGACTAATGATTTTTTTACTTCTGTGTTTCTCCTTTGTGTTTTTATCCGCTATGCTTCTGTATTTTTTCCATGCACTTGTCTCCTTTTTAGTACGAGATCCTTTCTATGTGTTAATAATAAAAAGAAAACTTCAATATTTTTTGTTCTGTAGTTCTAGTTATATCTTATGATTTTTTCTTTTTTGTTCTTTTTTGTTCTCCTGAAGAACTACAGTGATAGCTTGAAACATTGTGCCCTTTCTTTCGCTTTCATTGTTTTTAGTTGAGGTATTTTTTTATTCATTGACTGCTAAGTAGTGAGGGACATTGGTTGCGTTTTCGTAATCGTCTGAGTAGTGATGCCACCATGTTAAGCTACCTGCGCAAAGGTAATACCACACTGCTTGATTTTAGTCAGTGACAACTAATTTCTTCTGTGTGATTTTTATGATTTTTCCCAAAAATAAGCTGAACATCATATTAGTAATACAGGAGATTTGCATTAAAAGCTAACATCGATAATCGGAAGACTGTAATTGTTTAAATCGATTAATCTGTTCAACCACAACGACTAGGCATACTGTGACTGGAAAATGCACTGCCAGGTCTATAGGATGGAAAGTCTTATTATGTCCATTTGTGGTCATTTATTATGCTATTTATGCTAGCCGTGGGTGATTAAGCAAGTATAACTGCATTGCAAGCTTTTCGCCAGTGTTTGACGCATAGGCCTAATTCCCAAATGATGAATCATCACTTTGAGGCCCACAGAGAAATTTCTCGGTATCCCGGAGGCCAGTTTGCCACTGTCCAGAATCATGGAACGACTACTGTAAGAGATCTAAATGTATGAATCTTCAATTCTGAACTTGCATACAAAGCACATTATGACTGTTTGGCTGCAGTATCATTCATATATTCAAGATCGTTCGAGCAACATTTGCTACTTTGCTTATGGTAACAGTTGTAAGAGTCTGCAAATGCACTTACCTTTTCTGCATAAATAACTATAGTGCATACTATAGAAAAAAGAAATGAAATGAAAAAATAAAAAAGATTTTTGTTTTTTTACGCAGTCCCTTAGTTCTCGGCATAACTGTGTCTTGTTTTAGATTAACCATAAAATTCTGCCATCATGAATCATGATGATTGTAATACCTGTGTCTTTTCTGTTTTATAGCAAATGCACAGCCAGTATTCTGACTGCCGTTGATAACTACGCTGTACTTTCTCTAGACATTTGTTGGTGCTACCTTTGTCTAAAGGATATAAATGAATTACCAGACATAGGCAAGTTGAAAGTTGTATGACTATTCTGTTTTCATTTTTTGTTGATAACGAATTTAAATATTTTTTGTGTCACTTACAAGGCTTTTTTTGAAGTACAGATATATAAAACCTTTAAGGGTAAGATATAAATAGGAATAGGTTGGAATTTAAATGTCTGTTGCTGCACACTGCCACATCTCAGCATTTTTCGTGTTTCAGAAAGAAGATTACAAGCTTCTGAAGTTTGCTTGAAAAGAAGTTATGGTGAAAATATGGAGAGATTAATTACAATCAAGGTAAAGTTTTAGAGTAAGCCTGTCTGAGTAGGTTGGTTGAATCTTGCATAGCAGTTTTAAAAATCAGGTCTTACAGCATAACTTATGGTGCACTTATGACATGTGCATGCATTTTTTGCAAGTATCCCACACTCAAAGTTGCCCCAAAAAATTAAACGAGCTATGGTCTGCCAATAACACTTCTCCTAGGGGAAGCTAAATAATTTTAGGAATGGTCCATTTTGACTTCATTCGGGAAACTTGAATCAGTGTCACTTATTTATTTTTAATCGTTATTTATTACTAAATATTGTTTTATGGTGTAGTTATCTGTGCTCAATTTGTCTAAGTGCTGTTATAATAATTATTTGTGGCATTGCAGTCAGGTAATTGATCACCGATCCTGGTTTTGTATATCCTTATTGATACTTTTCAATAGTTAAATACTATTCACTTCACTATTGAACTGACTGGCAGGCAAGTTATTATGTATTTATATTATTATTATCATTTGATGTAATGTTTTAGGGTGATGATACAAAGGAATTGGTGCTGTTTGTTAGACTACATTTGCTGCAAGGAATTTTAGCTTTTCATAAAAATGATAAAGACAATGCTGCACGATTAATTAATAAGGTACCAAAATACTAAAATGTAATTTTGAATACATAATTAAACATTTTGTAAAAAAATATTATTAAAGAAACAAAATTGTAGCACGAACAACATTTTGTGATATAAAACAAGACAAGATGATTCCCTCTAATACTGTCTTTGCTGAATGCTGCTCTTCCGACAGAAGTTAATTCAGTTCAAGTGCATTTTATTTTTATAAGCAGTCTAATTGACAGAAGTTATGAATTTGTCATTTTAATTTATCAAATGCACAGATAATTTGGTTGCACCAGTCTGCACTATTTTTTCATTAAAATCAAAAACATGTTACATGGCTTGAACGGGTATCTGCAGTGGCTATTTGTTTACTGATTGTACATTTGTGTAGTACAGAAATACTAGTTAGTACACACAAAGTTCACTATTATTTGACAAATAAATCAAAAAAACATCTACCTACAAAAATATTTGATTTTTTCATGTTACCCTAGCCAAAAATATTTTTTGTTTGGGTTCATATAATAGCTTTGGCACGACTTATGCAGTCACACTATGTTTATATATCTTAAGTTGTAACATGTGAACTCTACTTGTCTTGTAAATTAAGAAACTTGCACTAAAGCTGATCTGTTTTTTTAATCTTGTGTTCCATGGGCAGTTGTGTCAACACATCGGAAACGTAAATATTTTGTCATCAGCCAAATATCAGTAAAGCATCAGGAAAGAGCTTTTTGCCAACTGCAAATATCAACTTTGGTAGCTCTAGTTACTATGCTAGTTTGTATCATTTTACTAGTGATATGGACTTTTTAGGCTTCTTCAGAGGTGCAGCTTTTGACAGTTGAAGACAATAAATTAAGTCAACTGATGGCACTTGGCTTCTCTACAGCAGAAGCTCGATTGGGTCTGAGACGGTGTAGTGGAAACGTTGAAATGGCTGTTTCACATATAGTTCATAGAAGGGAGGTGAGGAACGTGCAATATATTATGCGAGTTTGAACGTATAGCAAGATCTTTGGTTAACGATGACGATGCATGCCAGTAAAATGTGATGTTACGTGATTCTTTCTTTAATTAAGTTATACTTCCACAGTAAATAATGCAAATGTTTGATATCCCAACTACATCTCTGTGAAAGACGCTGTGTCCATCGTTCAAAATTTGTGAATATGTTATATTTTTTTGATGTTTCCTTGTTATTTTTGTTATTGATTAAGTTAAGATTTCCGACAAATCAGAGTTTGTTTTAAATTTTTTAAATTATAAAGTAATTACATTGCCACTGCAAAAAACTTACCTTTTATGCTGAAGAAAAATATTTTAGAGATGTTAGTAATAAAATTTGCAAAATGTTTAATTTATTCAAACTATATATAAACATAAGTGGTCTCATTGCTGTGGAAGATAAAATATCTGTTTCTAGATAAAAATAGTCCCAGTTTTGTTTGAAGGGCATTGATTCAAACTTGGAACTTATGTGCTAATTATTTCGGAAATTTTCAAACTGCTTGTTGGTTCTTAAACAGGAGAAAAAGGAACGGCAAGAAAAAGAGAAAAAAGAACGGAAAGCTAAACGTTTCCAAAAATCACTTGGCAAGACAACTAGTGGGAAATGGTATGTATTTGTTACTTTCCTGCAACATGATCATTCTTTCCCATGGTATGACTACTAATTTGTTCAGGAATTTAATTGTTCAGTGTTACTTTGACACTTTAACACTTTTTGTTTCAATTTCGGATAAACATGTTCACCCATAATATAATGAAAAATTTTGTTTACATATGTACACCAAATTTTTGATAAAGTCTGCTCAGTCTAGTGGTACATCTGGCTTAAAGCGCTATTAGCTGTTCTTGACTCTGTTTGGTGGCATTTTGGCTGTTTGAATATATTATTGAATATTGAATATTGAATTTTCAATATTTAATTAATAAACATCAAATTATATATTTTTTTGAAATTGCCTCAACTAAGACTACTAAACTGCATTGAACAGTTGTGTAAGATATATGTTATTAATATAAGGTAAGAAGGTAACATATTTAAAAATGAACACAAATTTTTTGTTCTCACTGTTTTTCTAAAAATGGTTTTTAATTTTCAGAAAATCCTGAATATATACATATCTGATGGGTTGTGAACTTCTTATTGTAGAAGGTTTAGATTGATTTCATTTATGTTAGGGTTATTGTGGAGCACTATGAAACACTCCTGAACATGGGTTATCCTGCACCAGCTGCCAGAGAAGGTCTAAGGCATGCAAACAATAACGTAGAGCAAGCAATTCAGGTGCATCAAATTATTTTTCAGTTCTTCATCTTGATAAATTTTTAACTGTCTGTAATTGTGACTGTTTTCTGAATTGTCTTTCCAAACATTACCTACCTAAAAGTTGGATAGCAAATTCTTGCTTATTTGTGCTAGCCTGTAACTAAGGCTCTGTGAATGAAAGAAAACACTGATAATCAAATAGATAAGGAATATCAATTTTTTTATATTTTGCTTATAGTTTTTATGTACTGAAAATGTATATTCAGTCACCTTAGGGGCAAGTTCGTACTACACTGTCTGCCTGTGCTGTAATTAATCTGTAATAGCATTATAACAGATTGTTGCATAAAGTAGTGAAAGAAGAAAATGAGTTAAATTTTTCTGTTTTGCATTTGTAGAAAATTGGTTATCTGCTACATGTATTGTCTTTTTTATCTCAGTCAGTTAAGGTTGAGCTGAATAGAAATAAGGCTGTTAAGTCTTAATTAATGTTTTAAACTTAATGAATATTTCTATTCAGCTCAACCTTCTTAATGTGTTAATGCATAACGCTATAATTATAACATTGTGGGAATATGAATGGAATGTACAAGCATCTTCCATTGCAATTATTTTCACTTAAAGCTACACAAAGCTACTACCAGACAGTGTACACAGCTGAAATCTCGCGCTGACTTTTTTGTCATGAACAAATTGAATATACACATGAAAGAACAAACCTTTAATGTACTGTTAAAATTTATTTTTGTTACACTGTTTATACTTTGTTTATAAATAAAACAATGAAAACCATAAGTCATTGCTTTTTCTTTATAAGCTAGCTTTCATTCAGAAGCTTGCTAGATATTGTAGCAATAGAATGCTAACACAGTACCAAGTAAATAATCTGAAGCATTATTAATCCGTAAGTGAATAATCGAAGATAAACTGTGTTGCCTAATTTTTCGTCATGTAACTTCATATAATTTTGAGTTTAGCCGTTTGCAACATCATGTGGCAAGTTTCAGAAGTGCAGTTGATGCATGCTTATTAGTAGACACAAGGTGATTGCATGTGAAGAAAATAAGAGAACATGCAAAATTTATTTGCTAGAACCTAGAATTCTAACTAAATTCTACCTGGAGTTCTTTTTGGAGTAGCTGTACTAACATTCTTAATGTGCCACTTAAAAACTTCAACATCACTAAATTTCCAAAATGTGAAATTGGTTTGTATGCTGTCACTGAAATGAGTCTTTTTTATGTTACAGATAATACAAGATCAGCCTGATTTAATGTTTCTAGAAGATACCTCTCCAAACAAGGGATCAAAAAAGTTGTTTAGTTTTACAGAGGAGCAACATAATCATGTAAGGAATGACATCTAAAATTCTATGAACACAGAAGTATTGTTGTGATGACTGAGTGTGGATGTTTATTGCAATTATGTTTAAATTATTTACTGTCTTCTGGATAGTAATTAAAACAAGCTAATCTGCGTGCTTGTGCTTACGGGCAGTGGACAGACGGATGTGACTGTGGAGCATGAAGTGGAACAAGGAATGCAAAGAACGGAATAATGATGATGGTGTAAAAGTGCCTTGGCTGTTTAGGCTTGGCTTTTCTAAATGATTGAAAAGGAGGCTCACTAGGTGCAGAGGGTACTACCGGTATTATAATTTGATTCTAGATTTTGCACTTTTTCTGCATGTTAGAATCTAAAGTGAAGTTGTAAGACTCAGAATTCAAATTTAGATACAGTGAGTCCTTACATAATGAAACTAATGTAATTTAACAATAGACGGTGCTAAATGAATTGCCGTAGAAAATTATGCATGTATGGGACAAAAACCAATATGCTTGGTTTAAGTAAATCAAACGTCTTTACATTTTTACGTTGTTTGATTTCTTAAATGTAGAAAGTAACCATTGGTAATAATGTTACTGCAAGAATTACATTATTTTCATAAAACTGCAGGTACAGTGTTTCTGTAGACTGTTAACAAAATTTAAATTTCAGTCGGTGTTTTTTGGCAAAAAGTGCCAGAAGTTTGTTTTGTTAGAGTGAATTACTGCTAAATTAGGAGTCAGAAACAATAAGTTAACATGTTGAGCCATAACTATTATAGGATATTCACAGGTTCTTTCTTAAAACTACACTTTAATATATTTTGTTTTGCAGATTTTGTCCATGGGATTTGACATTGATATTGCTACCAAGTGGTTAAAACACTGGCATGGTAACATTGATCGATGTCTACAGTCTCTTCTTGAAAATCAAGCTTTAATTGATCCAGATTGTTCGTCATCTGCATCTAGTACATGCAAGTTTTTTTATTAATCTCACTCAACAACAAAAAATCAAATTATTTTTCAGAAGTATTAAGAATACTAATGTTTTCTCTGGGCTAAGCTGTACAAAATGCATTTAAAATCCCATTATTTTTAGCGTATTAAGGATAATATAATTTAGTATAATTTCATCTGACAATTTTGTAAAACAAAGACAAAAAATTTTGTGAAGCCTGTTATGCTTTTGAAAAACTGAAGTGAGAACTACGGTCAAACAATATTTCAATATTTGCATTCCAAATTTTCAAATTTTTTTATACTAAATTATCAGTATGGAAGTAAAAATAGCTACTGACTTATAATTGAAACTAAAATCTGCCACTATGGAAGTTTATAAAAATGTGTCTAACATGTTGGTTGACACTTCTATGCAAATCCGTAGTGGGGGAAATACTGGAGAAATTTTTTTTGTTTTTTGCTTATACGCATTTTGCAGCTATTTCTGTCACTAAGTTTATAGAAGTCGTAAAATCTTTTTTATTATATTTATTTATGTTCAATTCTAATATATTAACCAATGAGGTACTGTTCATTGATTATTAAGTCATTATCGTAGTGTTACTGGTAATTAAGAAACAGCCATGCTTTTATGCAAGAGTTGTTTTTCATTTTTGGTCGTATCAGTTATACTTTGTTAATTAGTATACAAACTGAAACATGGCTTAAACTTTTTTAAATATATGTAAACCTTATTTAAATTATTTTTAGCTTCTTCACCCGATTCATTAAAATTGGAGGAGAGGAAAGAAAAAGAGGAGGCAGTAGATTTAATTGCTGATGCTTTTGAGGAAGAAGAAGACGAAGATTATTTAGATTCAACTTTAGAAGAGGAAATATATTATATAAATGAATATAAAGCATTGCTGAAATGCAAGTAAAGGGATTTATTTGAAACTAAAGTTGAATGAATAGGAATTGCCAGCTGTGCTTTATGGATAGTTAAGGGCTTTACGGCCAACCATTAATGTTGGCCAGCATTCATAATTTAAACAATGTAAGTGGAGGTATTGGATAAGCCACCAAAAAATCTAATTGAAGGAAAAAGTGATGGGGAAATTTTGTCAAAGATTGTTGCCATCAGTTGAGCTGATTTTAGCTGAGTGTCCGGAGCACCTGGAAACTAAAAATTACAACTAAGAACTTTGACGAAGAACACAAATTGTTTTATTGCAAAGGGTTGTGCTGTTGGTTTTTATAATTTTCTTTTAGGCCTTTAGCAAAAAATGAAGCTGTGTCATGGATTTATAGTAATCATAGTAAGTGATATGATGTGCGACAATGAAAAAGTATATGTTGCATAAATTATTAGGTCGTTGCCAATTATTGATTAATTTGTGTTTATGTTCATCAGAGAATATACTTTGTAACTATAACCATTTAAAAAGTCACTTGTACATTATTATGCAATAACATAAGTGCCTTACATGTCTTACATTGGATCAAAACACTTCACTTACATTTCATGGATACTGGATAATTATTGCTAACTACATATGATCAAAGAAGTACGAACATTTTTCGTATGTAGTGTAATGAAACATAATTTACAGGGGTGTACTATTTTCGAGAGTCTTTATTGATAATACATTTGCTGTATTTCATTTTCAAAGTTTCTGTAGGCACTGATGTAAATGTTACGAAGGTGGTAATGTGTATATCTGAGGTGGCATATATCATAATGGCACTTTATCGAAATATATTTTGTGTACTTTTTAAGTTGTATCTGCAAATTAATTTACTGGCAAGTAATGTATTGTAATATTGCAACATTTTGCATTAACACTTATTACAACGAAAACAGAATGTGATATTGCAGCTTATATTATTATAGTGTATTATAGTTTTGTTGATCATCAATTTCAAAAGAACTGTGTTACTATTATTCAATTGTTAAATTGCTGCGAAATATTTTAGTAAAATTAAAACTATTTAATTTTGTGTTAAAGTACGACTTTATAATTTTATATTATTATAGTATCATAGGGCAGAATATAGTTAAAGTAGATATAACTGATTTGTTAATGGCATCATATATTATGCTATGACACAACAAAAGCCGGAAATGCAGACAACAGGCAGAGCCAATAATGAGATGACAATGACTTACGCCCCATTCTATTCTCCTAACATAAAAACACAAAATATTGAACTATGTCATCACCATTGAGGCAGGAGAAAGCCCTTTAAAGGCAAACTACAGTAATATAGAATGTGGTTGGTTTCTGGAATACACAGTTGGAAACCTCGTGCATGTCCAAGTATCCATAAGTAAAGCCAAATGCCAGCAAAATTAATAGTCAATAAGCCACACTTTGAAAGACCACAGAACTTGCTACAAGACAATGGAAACAGGTTAAGTCACTAAAGTGACTATTTACAAGGAAGCCTGGAACTTCATTTTGTTTTTTGTGGTTTGTTCATGCTGACAAATTCTGAATCTCTTACAAGCTAGTGTGTATAGTGTTTCAATTCTCCATAAATTATTGTAATTTTCACAAAAAATTATGGAAAAATTCAATACAGTGATCCAACCAGTACCTTTTTGATTGAACCCACTAACAAAGCCCAGGCATAGAGCAACTCCTGAGATTATGTGCACCATATCAGATTTAATGATTTCCAAGTTCGCCATCTGTCAGAACGAATTCACACAGTCGGGCTGCACAGGCTATGTCTATCAACTGATAGAAAGCAGTTAGAGAGTGCCTCTCAAAGCGCTTCAGTCGTTTTTGAAAAGTTACCGTATTCAAGATAAATTTGGCACTACATATTTTGCTTGAGGGCTGACGAGGACTTCAATGTGACCTTTTAGCTACTAAACTACCTGTTTGTTTTCAGTATCTTTCGGAGTTGTCAGCACAATGGCAAAGTAATCTTTTAAAAGGCCTAGTTGCAGTAAGCATTAATTGAACTGCCTAGCTCCACTATGGGGGTGAAAAGCAGTCTGCACAATAATATATACCTGAAGCACTGAGACAATTGAGTCATATAGCATACCGAATTATTAACGAACAACAAACATTGTCATAGACACCAAGCATACATTTTCTTCAAGATAACACTGACAAAGCATAAAGACCATTTTTAGGTTATAATTTATATTGCAGACCACATAATTACACACAATTAATTGTGTATCCTATTTTATAAAATCTATTTACGATGCATTGGTTACAATCAATTCTTAAACTTCCGTTTAAAAATCAACATAAACTGTAGTATATAAATTAACATGCCAACAAACAATAATAGCAAGCAACAAATCAATAACAACAACAGTAGCCTAAACATTTATGCAACAGACAAAACTATATCAATTTAATATGAAATGTAATCTGAGTAATTCTCAGTAACTCATTTTCAATATGAAAAGTAAAACAAATTTTTTGGTAACTAATAGTGACTCAAGATTTTAACTATTATTTATAATTATGAGTTGACAAACACCAGTGGCATAATCTTAACAAATAGCACACTACATGACATTTTTTGTCTGGCAAATAACAAAAATCTAATAAAATTTTCAACTATAATATACTGAACATTTACAGAGAAAAGTTTTGTAACTACAAAATGAATTTCAGCAAAATTCATACTAAGCCACCCATCTTACTTTACTTAGTAGGAACAGTTTTCATCATGTGGCACAAGAGAAGAAAAATAGAACTACTATGAATACAAAGGCAATAAAAGAACCATAAATATAAATAAACTGAAAAGATTAAAAGTTTCTGCATAAGTAAAACGTACAAAGTTAATAATAATAAATCACACGCTGATGTTACCAATTAACAAAGCAATAAAAAAACAGGTACTGCTGCAACTGTATTTAAGAACTTACAACGTAACCAGAAAATTTGCTTCAATGTAGCTCATTTGCCATCAACAGTATTCACTTAACTAATGAATCAACTATTACCAAAACAACTTTTCTTGAAATAAAATATCCATTATAATATCTCAATAAACTACAATCAAATAAGTCAACAAGTTCACAAAAACAACCGGGTTATGATGGGGATTACGAAGCATGATGACTAACTGTTACTGTTGTTCTGCATAATAATGTGGATCCTTTAGGTAGTGCTTCAAACGACTCGGCAATGGCAGGCAATCTATGTGATCAAATCTAGTGCTCCTAAGTATCACAAACCTGAAAACATATTTAAAGGCATTGAGCTGATGGATGCTAAATTAATTTCGGTTATGGTAAACCGAAAAACAAAAACATTATGTATCAATTACAAGAGTAGTAAACACACAAGGAAGAAAATGTATGTATACAAAAGCATCACAGCAGAAAAGTTCACAAGGCAGAAATTTTTTTCCAAAATACAGTTTCTTTTCAGTTAGTGTTCACTCTGTCATGCTATGCCTTGCACGATAATGTCAACAATCTATATAATTATTGATATTGCATCACTTCGCTTTCTGATATCTGTCTTTAAGCTATGAGTCCAAATATGGCTTTCTCGGCCTAAATTTCTTAAATCAAAAATTATTACATGTAACAAATATATGTGCAACTGTTTTCCATGTATTTATGTATATATTGTAGATCGAGTTAAAAAAAGCATTGATGTCACGCCGGAGAAAATAATCTTTTATTTCTTGCCGGAAAAATTAATTTCTGATTGCAAGCAACAATTATATTACTTGGTTCCTGTCAGTCCTGCAATAATCATCTCACTGGACAAGAAATGAATTCATACCTGCACATATGCTGCAAAGATCTCATCGTGGCAAACCGAGACACAGGAGAAGTCAGTAAAACTCTTGTGGGTGGACGGCCATGCACAGGATGTCGGAGGAAAAAGCAGTAGTTGCCTTTCAATGACTCCTCAACCGTGTTCTCGATCAAATCAACAACACTACCAAATCCAAACGAGTTTTCTATCTCCCCAAAACCAAATCGACCTAAAAATATTGTTTTAGCATTTTATGTCACACAGTGATTCTCATTGTTCTAACACACAGCTATTTGTACAAATCATGTAGCAATAATGCTATTGATAAATAAATGACAACAATAAATAGTAAGACGTCAAACAAATTATCTGACATACAACACTTTTCACGAAATTACCAAAGTAGATTATAATAAGAGCATTACACCTTCAGGTGAGAATGCAAAATTCTATCTTTGTTGATTCAATTAAACGATTAGGAAGTTGGAATAAATGCAAGTACTTAACGTGTTCACAACATGATGCTGCCAAAAACTCGACTAACAGTCTGACACACATTGCTCATATTTAATAATCTTCTTTTGCAAACATGACATTAATTGCTGCTAAAGTTTGTAGCTGTTAATTATCCACCAATACATTCTAATTAAGAGATGCTGCAAAGTTGGAAAGTTGCATATAACCTACTGCAAAGATTTTCTAACAGTTAGATGACAATAGCTGTGCCCAATGCACGTTTGTCAAAACTACTCCTTATGCAAGTCCGTAAGCATCATCAAAAAATAGCATAGTTTTGTGAAAATTCTTCAAACTGCACTCTTGAAGAATTAATCAAGGAAGAATAAAAAATTAAAAATAAGTCAATTTTTTCTAAGGTAAAATGCAAATCACCCATTACTTAACCCTTTTATTACACATTTAAGTAAATAAACTTAGTAACTTGTATGCTATCAAAGTATTTCAAAAATTTTCTTTGTAACCAAAAAGTAATAGCATCTGGTATTCCTTTCAAAAACGGTACACCTCATTTCCCATACTGATGCATCCTGGTGCACTAGTGTGAATTGTTACACACAAAAAAAACATAATACAATATTCTAGTCTAGTCTATATACAAAACAAAGATGGTATGCGTCATACGCATGATAACACCTGATTACTGCGCTCAGCGTACCTTTATGATATTCAATCCTTGTATGTCGCGTGCGTCCCTCCGCTCTAAATGTCAAACTAAGAATATAGCGGTCATTTGATGAATCCCTAACCAGAAATGAACCATCAGGTGCATTTTTCAGTTTGTTTTCGGCTTCTTCAAAGCTCATTGGCCCCCAATACCATCCATACTGAAAAAAACAAAAATTTTGAATATGTAATTAAAACTAAACTTGCACAGCAATTTTAATTGCTTGAAAAATAATTTGTGCTTTTAGGTTAAATAGCTTTCCTTTCTGCGGTATGTCATAAAGAGATTCATTGTGAAGCCAGACCAAATATATTAAAAGGTGAACAAAAATGGTCTATGATTTTTTGGGTAAAAATGCATGAGTTCTTTTGTCACCAAGTTGCAGTCACCAATTTGACAAATATAAACGTACGATTTAATTTTAAGAATGTTTGGCATAAAATAAACATAGCTTTGCATTCACAAATTTTCGCCTAAAGAATAATATATATACAAGATACTTACATCTTTCAATTGAGACAATGTGTCTGCAAATGCTGCAAGTGTCGATGCTAAAAAGAAAAAATTCAAAAATTAAAGATTATATATATACATTTTTCGTGCCTATGCTTATATATATATATAGTGTATATATATATATATATATATATATATAGTGTATATATATATATACACAGTAGTCGCCGCTTAATTAACTCAAAAATGCCTGGAACGGACCGCTTCTATTCAAATATACATAAAAACTATCGGTAATTGACTCAAATAACTTCGCTTAATTGACTCAATATTTTTCCTTCCTGTACTTAAAATAAGACATTTGCATGTGCCCAAACAGCCTTTCCTACATTTATGTCACCTTTACTTCCCTTTTGTGCATTATATACATGTAGAATCAATCATGTTACGTACTGTTATGTTTGTAAACAGATACGTTTATCATGCGCTAATACGCTAGCGTAGTGGTTTTGCTTTGAATCTGTTACCCGCTTGCCCACTGCAATTAACCTCGTTAACCAAAGAATTTCTGGAAGCTAAACATTGAATTACTTGCCTAGCAATTTCCTTACGGTGCTCTAGTTGCAAATCATGCTTTCAGGCTTAATGAGTTAATAGTCAAAGAGGCAGGTACAGTATAATTAGCTGGAATTTCTTTTGACTTACAAGAGTAAACATCGTACAGGAAATAAGGGCAATGTAAGTGAGCAGACGATTCAGAACTGTTTTAGTCACACACAACAGATTTTCAACGTTTTTATAATTACGAGAACTTTGTGGGCCAACTTCTTCACGAGAAAATGAAGCAGCTGACTGTAATTTTTGCAAATAAACAGACTTAGAAAAGTCTGTTATTTAGAAAAGTATAATTTTTGCTAACTCACTTATATAAATTAATGTTTTAAAATATTTTTTTCTAATTTTTAACTGTACAAAGGATTTGGGCATTACTTCGTTTCTAAAATTCATTAAAAACCTTTGCAGTGCGTAGTAAGCTGTTGACTCATACTTCTATACCTGTAATAAATACATACAGTAGGCACCCAACAGCGGGCGAAAGGGTAACAGATTAAAAGCAAAACCGCTACACTTAGGTATGATAAACATACCAGCTTATAAACAAAACGTTACTTAACATGATTGTTTCTGCATACATACTGCACAAAAGGGAAGTAAAGATGACATAAAAGTAGGAAAGGCTCTTTTGGCATATACAAATATCTTATTTTAAGTAGGTGAAGGAAAAATATTGAGTCAATTATGCGGAGTTATTTGAGTCAATTACCGATAGTTTTTACATATATTTGAATAGAAGCGGCCCATTCCACGCAGTTTTGGGTCAATTAAGTGATCGAGTCTATTAAGCGGCACCTACCGTATATATATATATATACACACACATACATGTGTGTGTGCATGCGTGCGTGTGTGTATGGATGAAATGAAAGCAAACAGCAATTTAATTCTTTTAGAAGTGTTTTTCTTTCAACTAAATTCACACAATTAGTGCAAAGAGATCCTACCATAATTATAATACCTACAGGGTGTTAAGGATAGCAAGTAGACATAGCAAGCTTGTCATACTTTAAAGGATGGCAAGCAGATATAAACATATTTTTTAATATTTTAATATGCAATACTTTTTTTAAATAAAATTTTTATGTTTTCCACTCCTTATTGTCAGAAATAAAAATCAACAAAGTTTTTGAGAAATGGGCCATGACATCATTCAGATTAAGAAACCAACATCAATTGTATTCCTATTCAACATTTATGGCCCGCGACTAGTGGCAGGACTAAATGTTTGGATAAGTGTTGTTTACTCAAAATTGAAAGCTCTTTCTCCTAGTTTTGTTGTGACGGGTTTCATCTATTTTATTTCGTGTCTACTGTTCAGTTGGGCGGGGCAGGGGGTTCACTTTTAGGTGAATTTATAGATATAAAGTTTTTGAAATATTCCTGATAAATACTCGGACTACCATTGTGCTGATCAGCGGAATTTCGAACACCATCTACTGCGGATCCGGGCCGTGATACTGGACTGCGTCGCTCTGTTATTACTCTAGGTGGAACCGGTAATGGAACATCTGATGTAGAACTGGTTGGTGTCACCACAGGAGTACTAGAGTCAGTAGTGCGCAAATACAGAGAATCTTGTTCTGAAAAGGAAATAGTATTATGCAGATAATGGCATTTTATTGTTTTATCATAAGCCACTTAGGTAAAGTCAAGCCTCTTTACACCACCTGCTTATGGCCTCCAGGGAAAGATGGAGTTAAGCGTGTTTGGCATTCTAATGAGGTGTATTAATACGTACATATCTATGCAAATACAGACATTTTGTTTTGCCAAAAATTTGCCTTAAGCGAGGTAGGCATTATAAAAGGGAGGGGCATTATAACGAGGTTTGACTATAGATGCATAACACCACATTTGTACGTAAAATTCGCCAAAAAGTAACTCTTACTCTTTTCTAACTCAAACGAGTCTTGAGATTGAAATACTAAAATTAAATCTTAATCACCATGTTTTCAAAAACTTGACCAGGACAAGCAGCTAATTAAATGAAAAAATAGTGATTTTTTTCAGATAACGGTTCATTTTGACCTACTAACCTATGGACTAAAATAAATATAAATAAATAAAAATAAAAATATTTTATTACATATTTGTAACAGTACTGTAAGTGTGTAACACTGAATGAAATTAGGCTTTTGAGCAAATAGTTTTTAAAAGTAAATTATTATTAAAAAAGATATTTGATCTTTTAAAGGTTTTTATGGACTCACAAGTAATCTTGAACTAAGATCTGAATAAAATTGTACACATTTTCCCTTCAACTTTCTGTAAAAAAGCAAAACATATTCACAGTACTTACCAGTAGGTGAAACCAAAGCCTCACTCTCACTAGCAATAACAGAAGTTGACAAAGTAGACCCTCCTTCCAATGCAACATCTACTCTTCTTAACGGAATTGGTGGTGGAGGCCTGATGAACACTGACATCAAATTATCTGAGGCAACGGAACGAGGTCCCCACTTCTCATACTCGTTAGGTGTGGCTTCAACACGCGGTAAGTCTGGAAATTCGTATTTTGACTTTGTCTTCCTTCGTGCCCCACTATGCTGAATGTCATGAGGATTGAAAAAGTTAACCACAGTATGTCGTATATTATCCATTATGGATAATCGTTGTTTGGTTGATGGCTGAGATGATGGTGCAGGTGTAGAATGCTGCTGTTGCTGCTGCTGATGTCGCATACCAGGCATAGTTGCCATTACCAACCTGTCTTGCTGCGCTACTGGAGGTACAGTACTGTGTGGAACAGCACCGGAGAGGGGTAACATCATTGTGTTGCTCCGCCTGGCTGGCACTTCAGTTCTGACTCTGCGAGTGATGGGTGGTGAGTGCGTCCTTCGTGGCAGTAACTGTGGAGACTCCAACAAAGATGTTATTTCACTGACTGGAACATGTATAGGTTCGTTTGCTCTATCAGTTGTAGTATTATTTCTTGAAGATTCGGCTAGTGTACGGTTTGCATGCACTCTCTTTGGTGGTACAATAGGTGGATCATTATCCTTGTCTGTTGTACAACATGCCTCTGTAGGAATCACGAAACCATCGGGCTGTCTAAATGTCACAGTACACACGTGACCATCGGGACACCTGACAACTGAGTCAGGTGACTTTGTATGCCTTTTGACTAATTCATTTTTACGACTTGGTAGTGGTGGGGGATCTCTGTGATGGTGCGTTGCTACCCGTCTTGGTAAGGGAGGAGGCTGTGTATCTGATGTAACTGCATCATGAACAGCGACATTATGACTCGACAATGGTGTAGCCAATTGCCTATTATGTTCTATTACAGTTCTTGGAGATTTAGTAGCAGAAGGTCTACTGGGCGGTCGTGGTGGTACATCGACATTATGGGATTCAGCCGTTGTTGTTGAACTTTTTGTAAGCTGAACTGCAGTCACGCTATGCAAGCTGTCAGTTAATAAATGAAATGTGTTAGTGGCATTAGTATCACTTGCAAAACAAGTGCAGGGATCATCACTCGGATCTGTTTTCTCTCGAAATGAAGTACGCAAAGGTGGACGTGGGGGTACAGCTGGTGCTATGGCAGCTATATTTCCACCTGTGCTGTCTACTCTTGCAGGTACACTAATAACAATATGCTCATGAGAGCCTGTGCTACGGTCAGATTCTACACACAGCTCTTCTTGACTTTTTGGAATTTGACTTATATGCAAAGCAGAATCAGTATCAGTACTAAGTTTACTAATGGATGCACTGAGATCACATTGAGTTGGATCAGAATCAACAGTATTAGAGAGACTGGCAGCTGGAACACCAACAGCAGTGCATTTATTTACATCATCATAGTGTATAACATCTTTAACAGCTGCCATTAAAGATGCTTCATGTAACTCTTTATCTCTAACATTAGGAGTATTAAAATCAAGCTTAGTTATGACTGCTTCATCAACAACACCTTTTAACACCAGATTTTTACATTTTTTTCCTCCAACATCAAAGCTTGCTACATCATAAACATCTCTAGCAACAACAGCAGAAGCTACGTCACAGTCATGTTCTACAGCGGTCATGCTACTAACCATACTGCCCATACCAGAATCATAACTAGCAGCGAGGGAAACAGGTGACGGCTTCTGAACTGTGAACAATGACGTTTCCTCCAAACTTTCCGCTTCACTGCAGCCATTCACCAGGCCATTACTATTTAAACTATCACCGGAATCAAACGATGAGCTCTCTGCTCTATGTGGCAAAGCTCTGTGGTGAGGCTTTACCTTTTGCTTAGTTCCATGTCTGCCATCAAGAAGCTCTGCGGTAGCCCCGTCAAGGCTACTTACACTAGACATGTTGACAATTTCAAAATATCATATCGGTAATAATGTGCTTATGTTAGTAGATTAAACAGCACTATGAGTAAATATTCGTGATGTAATATATGCACAAGGAAAACCAAATTTTATTATAAGGACACTAAATTAATTTCCACCCACAATGAAGTCTGAACTTTTGAACACGTAACAAGTCATTCTTTATGCTACATATCAAGACGTAATATAAACAGTAGCAGTTCTACAAACTTGTACTTTGCCTTCATATCTACAAAATTATCATCACACAGGAAGTTCAGTTCAGAACAGTACTGGTACAGCATGACAGCTGAAAGAAAAGAAATTTGTTCATTAATGCAATATATAATATTATGTCATATTTAACTAAAGCTCATCAGAAAAAATACTATCTAGCTTTCAAAAAAACTTGTAAATGCACTAGAAAGTCTATGCAGAATAAATTTCTATCAATACTAGTTTAAACTCAAGAAGTTCTATCAAAAGCCAATACTGCTTTGAATTATTGGTCATAATTAAAAACACAAACAAAGAAACTGTCAAAATTTGCAGTTGATATATGGGCATTTTCCAAGGTATTACTAAATAATCACAAATTGGGATGAATCCAAATTTCTTTAGGTAAGCGAGTTTTGCAAGAATAAATGAATATAATGAAGTCGACTTTTACGACAGATTATGTAAAATAAATGACACTGACAAGCGATGGAATTAGTCATAAATGAATTAAGGTATCCTAATGCATGAAATGCATAAATATTGGACAATTAACAGTGAATCGAAAGTATAGATTTATAGGATCAAAAAATGTATATTTGAAAAATTACATAGTAATTCCTTACACCTTCCCCAGTCCAGAAGGGTATACTAAACTCTTAAATCTTTATCTATATTATCACTCACTAAATGCATTGATGGCAGATGATGTTAAACCAAATTAATTAAATTATGCCAATGGTATTAAAATTAATTGTAAAAGGTGTAATGTAAGATCCAATGAACATGTTATCCCTAACGACAGAACTAATATTCTATCATTATAAAAACGGCGCAAAATATTTTTGTCAATGGCACTTTTTCTGTAGGTAACAACCAACTCAAATTCCTCACACTGATTTGACTTGAATCTTCCTACAATACATCCACAATCCTGATTCATCCCGGTCATCTCTCCCTCCATCCCTGTGGGGGAAGGGGGTAAACCTTTTTTTATATTGGGCTATCAGTCGGTGACAGGTCACTTTAATTCCTTGCACATCTGAACTGACACGGATCCTCCTACTATACCTACCGTAGCAGTGCAGCTGTTGACATTTCTATCCGCTTGTCTATTCTGGACATGCCCTTGGGATGACCTTTGATCGATACCATTACCTTATCACAGCGTTGCCCATACCCAAAAATATAGAGGTTAACCCAATTGGGTTAGGTATAACCAGCTTAAATTCAAATTGTGGACAAAAGACGAATGTTGCAAAGTCCCCACAATAACTCACCCAGTAAATGTTAAATAATAGCAAGCACTTAATCAAGGATAACTCAGTTATATGATGTAAACTTCAAAAGAGGAATTAAAGTTAGCTAGGCTTTTTTACAAAAATGCTGTAATGAAATCAGTTAGTAAATAATTGAATAAGCGTTGAGGTCTTTTATTAAATATGTGTAACAAAACTGTTTACGATAATCTAGAACTAAATAATGGTTTTTCCCAATTTTGTTTTCATAAGCGTTTGTATGCGAGGCCTATTTATTATTAAGCATTATGCCACATGGGTCTAGTTCGACACTTGCTAGCCAAACTTAAACAGCACAATGCTCACAGTTTTGTGTAATAAATGTAACGATACCTAAAGATAGTTCAATGGGAAAACTTACATTTTTTTATTTTGCTATGCTTTTAAATGCTTGTGTATATATGTAGTCAATGCTAATACTAGTTTTACAGCAGTGACAGGTAAGTAACTGAAACTCCCAAATTTATGATGTACACGTGCTGACTCTCAATGCTAACTACACAATGTAAGGGTCCTGCAGCTCCCTCAGTCTACCAGTTTACCATAAAGATAATATGTATAACATTATAGTAATCAGACAGCCTGTTACTGCTATAACAACCACGAAAAACCATTCCCTTGAACGACTGAATCAATGTCTGGCTAGTGACTTGGTTTGTAAACAGGCAGCTATGGGCTGCAAGGTTAATAATGGCTTACTGGTTAACATGAGGTGCCAGAAAAAAGATTCACAATCCAAATTTGGCCCGCTTTCTTTGGGCTGTTCAATAAATCACTGTGAGCAAATTATTGATGCAGAGTTTAATATAAACAGTCAGCGAATAATTTACCGAATGAATAATTTTACCAATAATTAAAACATTTTTTCTAGATGGTGGGTGTCTTGTTGTATGGCAATTTAGTGCAGAAATGTCCTTTACTTTGTCCAGTAAATAAAGTAAACTATTATTATCAGCATAAATTAATTAATCTATTTTTATTCGCTCTGTTTTTCAATACATACTCGAGAGCCTTGTCTGACCTATAATGTCCCACCAATAGCGTTTAATGGTGAACTTCAATTACAAATGTATGTATATACAACTATAAATTTAGTCTATTTAAGAAATATGGTAGCACATTAAACCCGTGTGAAAACTTGTTACCCAGGGCCAGAATTTCACTATATTTGCCAGAATCTAAGTAGGGACTTTTTGGGAGAATCCAGAGAATCAAGGTCTAAATTACATAATTCAAAGTACAATGAATTATAATTACTGAAACAGCAAAGACTGAATTTCAGTTAAAGTGATTTATTATAAGAATTAATCACTATCAGTACTGACATCTTTCTCAGAATGAGACTTAACAGTTCCTGATTCAATCTCCAAACCATTTAGAATTTTGCTGATTCTTCTCTTTGCAAGTGAACCAAGTCACCATTCCGTTCATCAAGAAGTGTATAGCAAGCATTTGAAACATGAATTGTTCTAAATTTACGTAAAACTCAAAAAAATTTTACTGATAACTTGACAAATCTGCCATTTCCAAACTTTACAACATCTTCCTTGAGTCCGCATTCTAGCAGGCTTGGCAACAAACATAGATCCCTACACTGACTGAAAAATGCAGTGTGCCAAAATTTCTTGTCAAGTAATTAAGTAAGCTCGCAAGGCAGCATACATGCTAGCGTAAGGCAAAAAGCGAAAATGTCAAATTACTGCCAGTATTTCTTTTAATTTTTTAACATTTGGGTCTTAATCAACGCCACTACTCAACTGCGCTCTAACTTGGGTCAGTACTGCAGCTACCCTACAGTATAATCTGCTTATAACGAGTTTTATGAAAATCGGCTAACTAAAACCGAGTCTCGTTATAGCCGAGGTCAAAACAGAGTGCAATAACAAGACAGACATGAAGCACATTCAAGACAGACATGAAGGCGGACACTATATAACAATGCAAATAACACTTTCTTGAAACTGGTACAAGTTTCATAATGAGTGCCACTGTTCAGCAACTAATAAGTCACAAAAGAGTAAACTTACAGTGTTCAAACTCTGTTATTAATAGGACTACTTCAGTATTTTGCGTAATAAATCACCACATAAGTTGCTTTTCTAAGTTTCTGCTATGATTTATTGTGTCATAGCTGAGCGTGTTTTACTTGGGTGTTACAGTATAAACATTTAACTGCCTGCCCTCTGGATGCCTGGGTGGGTGGAAAACAAATAGTTTTTGTCAGATTAAACTTAGCCTAGATATGAACATCTCTGTTTCTATTTAAACACATGTGCAAGTGCAATGCGATTTGATTATGAGTATTTCAGCAGGACCTACATTCGGCTTATAACTAAACCTGCAAGCATGTTATGGCCTGCTTGTTATGTGATTTAAAATCACAGTATTTATTTAAAAGTATTTTATTAAAAATTAAACTTTGAAAAGTCACAGAATTACTTAGTTTGCAACTTTGCAAAGCAGGACAATTTATTTTTTTTAAAAAACTCGAATATTTTTGCCTGCTTTACATTAAATTGTACCAGACCTTAGTCAAGAAGCTGACAAGGTATGGAAGGCATGAGAACACGCCATTATCAGGTGACGGGTGAAGATACAAAAAATTGCTAAAGCTTAACAAAGGCTCCAACTGCGTCACTCAAGCTACCATGTTGATAAAATGATCTTTGCTGTGTCTGAACCATTTGTCCCCTTCATTCACTAAGTTACAATTACAGCAGGACAAGTAGCTGCAAACCCAACAGCACATGGTATACTTGAAACATATTGTTTTATACAGGATCAATAAATTAATTCTCACCGGGTACCCGGTACGTTGACCTTTTTTCCTTGGTGTGTGGTGCCCATGTGAGCATTGTTTTAGAACTCACACTCGTTATATGCAAGGGAAGTGCAGTCACGGGGTGGTAAAATTACTTCATAAAATGCAAGATCTCTTAATATCAGAGATATTAAGTAAGGTTTAAATATATATTGTTTAAGCCAATAATTTGAATCTTGCTCGTAATAACCAGAGGTTCATTATAACAGGCCTCATTATATGTGGGTTATATTGCAGTACAGTATTTTAAAAATGTACCTTTATCCCTCTACACCCAAAATCAGGTTCCACATTAAATTGCAGGACAGACTCTTGTGTAGTTAAATTCCACAGCTTAGCTAAATTGGACACCTTGTGCCCTCTAATTTTTAACCAACAACTAAATTAAAGTAATTTTCAGATAAACCTCAACAAGATCTCAGTTGTTTCTTCTTAATTCAAGTGTTGCCAAATTGAGATATTAATACTACACTTTCTAAATATGAAATTTTTACAACCATATATTATCCTTCTAGCATGCCTTTGCATCCCTTCCATAACCTTTTCCCTAATGAGGATTCCAAAACTTCACTGCCTGCACACAGTATTCTAGATGTCTAACTCAACCAATGATGGCAAATTTCAATAATCTGCATTTCCCAAAAATTTCATTTGTTTTTAACAGTGGTCTATGTTGTTTAATTCAAGTGGAGTATTTAGTAAGTCTTTCTTCAGGCAATCTAAATATGTGATCAGCTGCCTTCCTCTTAGCTTTTTCCCCCAAATATTACTATCAGTATCACTATTATTAGTGCTTGATGTAATGCAGTTGTACATTACAGAAAACAAATGAAACAAATTGCAGCACGCGTTAAAACATAAATCATCAATTTACACGCAAGTGTGTGCTACCACATGTCCTGAGTGAACTACTGAACGTGCAATAAAGAACACAAATCATTCGCAAAATTAATTTTTTCGTAGAATCCTGTAATTTTTCACAGCTTACCTACGGAAAATCAAAACTTGAAATAAACAAAGTTGAAAAACTACAAGTCGTGCATCATCATCATCATCACCTTAGCGAAGTCTGGCGCTTACTGGTGCTTACTCAGGACCCTCTTCGTTGCTGTTGAACAAGCCTGCACAAAAAGTGCCTGCGTGGTCACAATTCACTGAATTTTTTTCCTGTTTTGATTTACACTTCAGATTCGGTGTTATTCTTCTGCATCTTCTAAACATTCTACTCCCATATATCTTTTCGATATTCCATTGCTGCTTTAATGTACAGGTTTAGTGTTTCAATACTTCACTATTTAAGCTGGATGGGCACCTGCTTGTTACATTCTACTTTCAATCAAATGCTCTGTTGTATCTTGTTCATATTTACATAGCATTATAGGTTATATATATATATATAATTCCAAGTAATTTTTTTCTTTAACATGTAATTAAAATTCATCTTATGATATCATTATTTCACATTTGTGCAGCATTTATACACATTACACCAACATTTCATTGCACCAACATCTCGTAAGTTACAACTGGAATTATATATTCACTTTTCTACACTAATTAATGTTAAGAACCTTAACTTTGTTTTATTTGCTATTGCTTGCTGGTATTCCTCATTTACCTTTCTTTACTAGCTTTTTTCCATGTTAACCGTGTTTAACATTACTATTTCATTTTTATTCATGTCGATTTCATTTTCTTTCCCTATATATTTTCATTAATACTTCATACCAACATTTTGGATATCCTCTTGAGATTTGCTCCTTCAGTATTAATTTTGCTAGGTGGTTATCATCAGAGTGCAGCAAATTAATGTACCACATTAGTTTTTTGTACTGTATTCGTTTTTCCATTGGCTAAATTAATTAGTTTCTATTAATAAAACCCAATAATGTGTACTTTGGTTTTGACCTAATGTTTTCTTTAGTGCATATGCTTGTATTCTCTCTTTGTATCATCATCCTAGGTGCTTCCATTATGCAACACAGCACCCATAATTTGATGCCGTGGTCCCCAATCTGCTGCCACATGCCAAGTATTCATTTTAAGATGAAGTGGAGTATCTAATGTCTTTCTTTAGAACACGTGTGATCAGCTGTCCTTTTCTTGGTTTCTTCCCAGGTATCTACGTTTGATATAATACTATAGTAAGTATGAGCTCGCTCCATTACTTCTCTGTTAAATCATGTGAATCCTGAATTGAAATTTTCTTTGGTATCATTTCATTCTTCTGGCCAACTTTGACTGTCCACAATTCAGTATTATAATACAAGAATACATGTTCTACAAGTGCTGACAGAATATGTAGTTTAGTTTCTATGGTAAGATTCGGATTTTCAAAAATGTTTGTGATCTTAGAATGCGCAGCTGGGGCTGATATTTTTTGCATAGTATGTCAGCTTCAGTGCTAACCTCTTCCAAGACATATTCCTGCCACGTTGCGTTTAGTATTGTTCTGTTTTGGCATCATTTATTTTTAGATTGAAGTTTCTCAGGCAATTGGTTGCGTCTTGTTTCACAGCCTCAGTTTTACCAATGCGAATTGCTACCGATGTCATTCATTTTAAAAAAAGGTTATTATTGATTTCCATGCAAATTTATTTTCAATTGAATTGAATTTTACTTGCTCTTTTAACAAAATAACAATGCACAAAAAATATTAAAGATTTAAAAGTGCTGGAGCAACCAACGCTAACAAGGCACAAGAAAATCAAATACACAAAGTCACAAACTTTACCAGTTTACGACAGCGACATAAGGAGCTCCAAATGTTAGTACAGTAAAAGTGTTGGTCATCAAAATGTATATAAAAATTAATTACGATCAATGAATAAAAACACTTGTGTAAAAAATTTATAATTCGACTATATAAATAAATTGTTAGTGACAATTGTAAAATAAAGTTTGAAATTGTTAGTGACAATTGTAAAATAAAATTTAATACATATAAAATTGTGGGGACAGTTACATTTTGCTAAAATATAGTGGTAAGTTGGTAACAGTAAAATAAACCAAACATGCCAAATGGTGTGACTTTTTTAATAATACCATAACGCTTATAATTTATATATATTTCTATCCAACTGAATTGCATGTTTCAACTAAACGACTACTGAAGACGTGCCCGTTAGGAATAAATGAGATACCTTTTAAATGAAGATAGAGTCTTACGTTGCGCACGTGTGTTCTTCCATTGCTCCATCAGGGCAGGCATCATTGCGATGATATTGTGGTGTGCTTTTTACTTGTAAATCCTCTGCTCTAGTTGCTTTTCGTAATAATAATCTTTTAATTTGTAAATTTTTGGCAAAATGTTGGTTTTATTTGAAACCCCGGCCGGGTACGCAATATTTAAGGTAAACCCTTAAAATTATTACAATGATTTCTTTGGTACGTGCTAGCGCCGAATTATAAAATTGGCAGAATTTATCAGACGTTTGGACTTTCGTACATGTATGTGTTATTGAGTAAGTCTATCCACTTGCATGTAAACGCCAGGTTCTGCATAATAGATGCGGAATAAATAACTCGGTGTGTTTTGCCAGACATGCCAATTGGAATACATATTGTTGAAACATGGTTGCTTAACGGTACCTCATGCGTACAGTAGTATTTTGTTGGACAAAATTAATAACAAGTATCATGTGATCTTTCTTCATCAAATTCTTCTAGAAGGATTAATGCAGGGGGTTGTTCGGCTGCGCATCAGAGATGCGTGTTCCTCGGATTCGTGAACTTGGGTCTGCAAGGTTTTTCTGTTGGAATGCGGAGTTGGGACCCAAACTGCTTGCGGAACCGGCCGAGTCACAGATCCAGACTATTACTCAGCTATTATTTACCGATCTGGCTTCAAAGCTGGAATATTAAGTTTCTGAAAGCATATTTGACTTTTCCTGCGTGCAAATCAGAACGGTGCATAACTATAGTTATTTAGTAGGCGGTTTCACAACCACAGTTCCTAATCAGCATCTTAGTGCATATTTTGCATTGTGTTTCGTGATACAAATTACGTGACATTATATGTAAAACAAAACCTTCTTAAATCGTTTATTGATTTCAAAATGAAATTTTAATGAAATCAGCTACAAAAAAGGTTAAACAAGAAATTAGACATTTGCAGCACCAGAGGCCACAAGCTATAGGAATGACTTAACTAAGGTATACAATAAGGACAACCTAATATCCTAATACTAAATAGCATGGAGAGATCAGCAACACTTTTCAATAAGACAATGGCTGATGCTGTTATCACAACTTCATTTAAATTTTATGGTAACACATTATTAAAATTTTATCTGTTTTGATTTTTTTGCCAACTTGGTGCCCCCTGAGCCTTGTGCCATAACCACATGCTTAGTCGACTTATGTATTAATCTCGCCCTGGTCTCTGTTTTAAAAACTATAATTTTTTTAAGCGAATCCCTGCGGAGATGCGAACCCTGTTATTGTATACACTCTGCGAATTTTGCAGAGCTGCAGTATCACTCTTTGTGGACACTGCACTTTTGCAAACCCAAAATAAATAGGTCCGCACATCTCTATAGTCTGACTCGCTTTTATGTTAATTAAGGTAAAATCACTATATTTATTTAAAGCACTATTTTTATTGCTTGCTTTGCATTATGTTACACTACAGCTTTATTCAAGGAGTTGCCAAGTTTTAAAATGCTGTCAAATTTTTTATAACTTCACATTTGTGTGTCCGATTGTAAATTACAACGAGAACAAGTATCAGTTGCTGGTGATGACTCAAAAAAAGTTGCTAAGGTTTAGCAAAAACTTCAATTGTGACATTTCAGCTGGCATGTAGATAATCTGGTCCTTTTTCTATATCAGAATCATCGTACCCACTTTATTTTGACTATAAGTTACAGTTACAGCAGCACATATAGCAGCAGATAGGCTACATATTGTTTTATGCACAGTCAGTAATTTAGCCCCATTAATCCCTATGAGGTATGGTGACATTTTTGCCCTTGTTGAGTGTTGCCCACTTGCCCATTGTTTTAGAATTCATTCTCATTATATGCAGGGGAAGTGCAACCGCGAGGCTTTTAAAATTTCCTTTTAATAAGCAAAAGTTCATAATATTGGAGCTCGCTGTAAGCAAGATTTAAATACATTATTTAAGTCTAAAATTTGGTGGGATTTTGAAATTTTCTCTTAATAACCAGAGGGTCATTATAAGTAAATTATAATGTAACTTCGTAGATTCAGTAATCTAAGAACATGAATATTTATCTTATCTGTCTTTTACATAATGACAATAAATTATAATGAAATAAAGTAGCTAGGCTTATTTCATTCTAATGATTCTGTTGTCATCAAAATCAAAGCTGTCACAACTGTCCCTAATCTAAAAACAACTGTGAGTGAAAAACAATCTACAAATTACTGGTAGGTACTATCATCTATATAATGCCATACCTGTATAAAAGTGCATTTGACAGATCATTCAAATCAGCCATAAATTATAGTCATGCGTGATTTGTGCATGTATCATATTGCAAAACACTGGGCAGTAAACAACTCCTCAGCTTGTAAACCTTAACCAACAGCTAGATTTTAAAAAAAGGTAATTACCGACACTACAAATCATCCGTGCTGTATAGTGTAGATACCATAGAATATAATTAGGGGATAAATGCTTAGCAACATTGACTATGTAGGAGCACTTACATTATAAAACACAGGTTGGGAGATAAATGACTCATCAGCCTGTATGCTGCATAGCAGAGAAATAGTGTTTGACAGAAAGGTAAGCATCTCACCTGCCCATATAACTCGTTTAAGACAAAATTTAAATGAGTTGCTAAACGAAATGTTGTTATTACCTATATTTAGGCCAAAGAGCGGACCTTTTTAAGCTTAAGTAGTGGGTAATATTGAAAGAAAGATTAGCTCTGGAAACACAAATGTTACACACCCTGTTGGCTGAAAATTGACAATGAAAAGTAGTATTATTACTAATTAAAGTGTATTTATTATTATTTTAATATGTAATTTATTATTAATACTTAAATAAATAAAATGACAATTAAGTTCAAAACATTGTAAAAGCTTTTAATGTAGCTTAATTGCTATTGCTGTGATATAGTGCCAACCCAAATAACCCACATGGTATATGGGCTGACCAAATACCACACTGTGTAGTATATGATCTAGTGCAATAAATGGCTGCTAACAGGCGACTTTAGTCTAGCAGTCATCATGTATTATGTGTTTAGTAATGACACATTATATGTGTGTATTCTACGCTTAGTACTGGTGAATGTGACCTATGAAAAATGTGAAAAGTAAATAATAATAAAAATACATATTTTAAAAATTGGCATTATGATAAGCACAACACTTCCCATATACATTTTAGTGTAATGAACTGTGCCTTTAACATAATCAAGAAGTTGCATAGAATCTGCATTCACTGATGAAACTCATGAATTAAGTAGAAATGTAGGAAATATAACTATTATGTAAAATCATTTTTCTACTTTTTAATAAATGTAGATCTAATTTGATGAGGCAGAGGATAAAGAAGTTGATATACACACAGGAAGATGGTGATAAAGTAGCCATAAATAAATAATTGATGATGTCAGAAATGATAGATGTTACATTTATTCAACATATGTATATTTGAATAATACTGTAGTGAGTCTAGTGACCTCAATTATCATCTATTTTAATTTTTAAGCTGTTGGATGAAAAGAAACTGCAAAAAAGTGATGATTTATATCAGGACTTTCAGACACAGGAAGGAGCGAGTAAAGTGTAAGTTACCGCATTGTTTTGTATTTATTCTGTGTGTTCCAAAGAGAGCTATATCTCATCTAGTCACTTCTTACTTGGTTGTTGACATAACTTTTTTTAAGTTTGACTCTATTAGATTTTATTCACACTTGCAATAATGCAAGCAAAGCAAAAAAGTTAAATGTACAAGAGCAGCAAGTGCTAAACTACATTTTATGAGGCTGTCTTGTGCTAAACTAAATTTTATGAGGCTGGCATCCAGATCAGAAAAAAGGTGTCACTATGCAGTCTGCATTACATATAAAATTTTACATCATCAGGCCAATCATGCAAAAATTTATTCATTAACATAATATCCTTGTGTTTGTAAAGCTGATAGCTGTTTACAGTGCTTTGAACTATGCAGAGCTGAACAACTAAAATCTGAAAAGTTTAATAAAATAAATAAGCTATTAAGGATTAAAGTGTAACTAATTTCAGGGTCAAGTTGAAGCAATTTGAAAAGTTCAAAGATACAACAGATGCACTAGCAGGTAGGTGTATTAGACTGAATTTATTATTATTCTTTAGGTAAATTTATTATTTTGCTAAGTAAATTATTTTATGCTAGTAATCACTGTTCTACTTCAAAATGTAACGGAACTTTCAGCGGAAAATGCACAACTGTTTTGATTCCTCGAAAGAAATGGTTACAATTTATTATTTTTTAAGATTTAAAAAAGAAACCATTTTTAGTGTGAAAAGAAATATGCTACTTTGATACTGAAAACTGGATCATCATCATCATCAATTGAATAAGTACCTTTTTAACAAAACCATTTTAATCCATTGTGTAAATGCTTTTTCATCAAGTAAAGTGAGATATAAGGTGGGTTTAGTTCTGCATTTGTACTCGAAGATTAACATTTTCTTTTAAAGTAATCTTTGTTTTTTGAAGTAAGACGTTGTCTTTGTTTTTTGAAAGCTGCAACTGCTGTAATAGAGGGGAACATGAGCAAACGACTGAAAAAGGTATTGAAGAAACTGCTGGTACAAGAAGCACATGAACAACTTGCTGTGGCAGATGCCAAGCTCGGAAATGTAATAAAGGTAGAATGGCCCTAATATGTTTCTAATACTTCTTATTACACTTCACATGTAAAGAGTTTTCTATTACTTCTTTGTCCATTTCTTGTAGGACAAGCTTAATATGCAATGTGTTAGCAGTTCTGCTGTTCACGAACTTATGAGGTGCATTAGATCTCAAAGTGAGAGTCTCCTTGCGGGAATAGAACAGAAAGAAATGTCAGCTTTTGCATTGGGGTTGGCTCACAGGTATGCTCGAGTTATCTACAAAAACATACGAACAAACATGGTGTGTAATTTGTATAGAGTATTCTTAATAAAACTAAGTGGCTAATTTTAGTAGATTGAGATTTACTTTTAACATAGTAGTACGTGTTTGTTATATATAAATGTTGTTTGATCTCTTCTATGATAATTGCATTAATTACAATATTAATTAGAAGTCACTGAGTTACATTTTTGTCTCAGCATCGATAAAAATATCATTACAGATTTCATCGTTATTTGCTACATAGAAAAAATGCAAAAGTAAGCAACATATTAAAATGCACTTTGCTACCAAAGTTTAGACTTTGCCAAAAATGCTTTATTTATGCTTGGTAGTATAGCAGTAACAAATTTAACCAAAATTTTTATTATTTTTACTACTTTCTATAATCCATCAAAAACAGCAATTAGAGAAATCTTCGTTCTGTAAACCACAAACCATTAGTCCGGTCTGCTACCGTAGAGTTAACTAAGTAAACTACAAGATAGTAGTACCAGAAATGTTGACTTCTGACATAAAGGTATACCATACTTATAAGTAACTAGGAACAGAAATAGTGTAGTAATAGTTCTTTATTTATACTTAGGCACGGCTTTGGAACAACATCTGTAGTAAAATGTGCAAGGCTGTTTCTCAGTAGGAAAAGGTTAACTAACATTCATTTATGTGTCGTTCTGTTTTTATTATTTTCAGACTACTAACTTTTGTTTTTCTCTGTTTTAGTTTATCAAGATATAAACTGAAGTTTAGCCCAGACAAAGTTGACACAATGATTGTGCAGGCTATATGTAAGCAACTATTATTCTTTAGAGTCCATGTTTAAATGTTGCAGCAACATTGAACGGACATGTTCCAATAAAGTTGGACAGATGGTTACAGCTATTACATTTTTAAAGAAGCGTGACTTTTAAGGTTATTAGGCAAAAATTTCATTAATTGTTTTCTTATCTTTCAGCTTTATTAGATGATTTAGACAAGGAATTGAATAACTATGTTATGAGGTGTCGGGAATGGTATGGTTGGCATTTCCCTGAAATGGGCAAAATTATCGCAGATCACCTTGCGTTTGCTCGTGTTGTAAGGAAAATGGGTATGTTGATCCTTACTGGTAAAAAAAGATAAAGATTGTCATTTTTATTAAACCTACTTGTGCATGTGGCCTGGTACCACCTGCACTTGCTTTAACTGATTTAAGTGAACTATGTGCAGATTGCAAATTAAAGCATGTCGCTAGTGTGTTCTGGTTCAGATTTCACTTTGCTTGATAAATGTAAAATTTCTCTGACAACTTCAGGGCTCCTGAAATTTTATTTTTTCATAAATGTTGAAAATAAATTGTTTGAGAGAAAACGTAATTTAGTATGCTAAAGTATGGGTCCTGAAAGTGAAGAACTGAAAATTACAAATAGTAATCTTGATTATAGTTTGTTTTTGTTTGCTGACTAACGAAGCATCAACGTGATTTTAGTAATACTATGCAAATGTGTACTATGAACATTATTGCTATCATTTCAGGAGCAGAGATTAAAAACTGTAGCATGCTCACGCATTATTGATCATTATTCGGCAGATTTATTAGCATTTGTCATTTTATGCAGTTTCAACATTGCTCAAAAAGTTTTTGCTGTTGCTGTTGTTTTGTGAAGAGGCATTAATAATGTGACGTTGCAATAGAGCGATATTGCTTAAAAAACTGTTAAATTACATATACTTATGATGCACTGAAGCGACTGTTTACTGTGCTCAGTGATCTTGTCTAGCAACTGTCAACAAAAAACAGAAAGTGTACATTTTCAATGTATTATAATGCACCAAGTCACTAGTCACTCGAAAATAGAAATTGTTTCTATCTTTTGAGTACCTGGCGAAAAGCAGGTTCTACTCGACAGTCATCCAATGTAAACCCAGGCTGTTGTCATGTGATAACATTCTGTTGTATTTATAAATTACCGTACTTGTACAATTACGTAACAACAATATTAAATTGGCCATTAAAATTGATATAACATTTGTTGATATAAAATATATAATAAAGGAAATATTAGAGCATTATAACAAAATAACTTAAATAGTTGAAGTTTTCATCAACCTTCAAACGTTTTTGTTAAAAAAGACTGGAAACTTCATCTTTTCACAGTGAAGTATTGACAATCCAATCCATTTGTTCTAAAGTTTCATTTGATTGTTTAATAAAAGTTAATGTTAAAAATTTTCATTCATATATTTACAATCTTAGATTAACAGATCAGTAAAGAAAAGCCTAATTATTGCTGTTCGAATAACTAATAAAAAAAGCATAGATGGGGGAACCAATTAAAACTCATTATGAGCATGTAAAACAATGTATATTAAAACTTCAGCTTTATTTTGTCTAAATTACATGTATTATCGGCAAATGTATCATAAGTGTTGCTTTCTTTTAATTTTACTGTGTTGGTGTCACTTTCCAATAATCTACAAATACGTGATTACACGCAGGCGTCAGTCCTGGGTGTTCCATCAGAACGCTGGTCGCTGGAGTCACTGGTAGCTGACAGCTATAGCTGCTGGTTGCCAGTTGCAAAGAAAGGGCATCGTCCATTATATAGCACATTACTAAAGTTTGTATATTTTATAAATACGTGCAATTAAAACGTATGTGCATGCGTGCACATGTGCGGCAAGAGGGTAACCCAACTCGCACTACAGATTCGATACTGATTCTGTTTTGCAGTGTATGAATGAATTATTCCTAATTGTTTGACTTTTGTTCTTTATGATTTTGGTGTTTTATTAATTCAGTAATTCTGCATGTAGGTTGAATGGTGGAATTGGCTTGTGTAACATTTTACTTGCTATTTCAGGTTTTCGCACTAATCACACTACTGTAGACTTGGCGGATATTTTACCTGAAGAAGAAGAAGCAGCATTGAAAAAGGCTGCAGAAATTTCAATGGGTACGGAGATAACTGATGAGGATTTAGCAAACATTCATCATTTATGTGATCAGGTCAGAGTTTCTGGTTTAAGTGATTTTTGTTTATATTTGTTTGAATTTTGTGATAGAAATTATCTGTGAAACACGGTGAGTTGCTAAATGCTGCATTAATAATGAAATGACCCTTCTGGAAATTGCTAGACTAATGTGTATACTTAAGCTAGATAGGCTTAGAAAACTTCTCATATTTAAGTGTGGGAATGTTTTAGGCATACAAGTTTGTTTTTCATTTCCACAATGAAATTTTCTGTAACATCATCTTGGACGTCTTTCTAGATTTGCTAGTTGTTGAAGAAAAACCGTATGTAATAACAAACTCATGTTATGTTACGGTGACAACAAATTAGGTGAAATCATGCACACTGATTGAATAAAACTCCCCGATTTCGTTACGGCCACATGTCATTCTAGTCGAGTTAGAATTACCTAAAAGCAGCCAACAGTTTGAAATGAACAGAGTCAAGACTTTTGCTGTTGCATATCTGCACTCTTGGTTATTTAAAAAATATCAAAGTTTGCAAACTCCAGAGTGCTTTGCTCATTTGGTGACATAAACACTTTATTTTCTTTCAGCAGAATTTGTGTTACAAAATCCAGTTTTACCTCACATCATTAAATCTATGTTCTTCTTATGTAATATTCACTTTTGCTTTGAATTTGTCTAAAAGGCAGTGTACACAATTTTTTTATAATCCTAACCCAGTAAAATGTCAATAATTTATTGTTAAGAATATTACATGAAAAAGAGTAATGTTTTGAGTGTTGTGTGCATTCTTATATACTGTTTGGAAAGTCAACACTAATATTAATATAATTTGAGATCGAAATCAGGACAACTAGTTAGTCAAAATTTTCCGTATTGCCGACTTTGGTAACATCTGTAAATAATATTTGTAGTTTATTGTTCTTAACTTTTTTCATTTAGATTATTGAATTGATGGACTATCGGTCACAATTATATGATTACCTCAAAAATCGCATGACGGCCATAGCCCCCAATGTTACAATATTAGTAGGCGAGCTGGTTGGAGCAAGGCTAATAGCACATGCAGGTAAACAGACTTTTTTATGTGATACAGTTACATCAAAGTTGGTTTATAAACCTGAAAATTTTCCATGTTCTACTAATGATGTTATTATGAGTTTCTGAATGTGATGAAGAATCCCTTAATTCGTCACTACCTCTGAAGTAGAATAATTATTTTGACTGTTTGTACATAAATGTAAAACATTTCGATCTATTGCATTAATGTTTTCAGGGTCGCTTTTGAACCTTGCAAAGCATCCAGCATCTACTGTACAGATTCTTGGTGCAGAGAAGGCCTTATTTAGAGCACTGAAAACGAAACATGATACACCAAAGTATGGTTTAATATATCATGCATCGTTGGTGGGTCAGAGCAGTGCAAAATTAAAAGGCAAGGTTAGTATGAAAAATTTATCTGTAGTTGAATTTATTGCAAGAGGAATGTTTTCAAAACATAAATCATAAGTAAACAGGATTTACAAAATCTCATTCTCTTCCAACTTATACATTGGAAGTGTCATACATTTGTCATACCTTAAATGCACAAACACATGAGTCAAATGTTACTGATTTTTTTACACTGGAATGTATCCCCACCCATTTACAGTGTTCCTTATGTAAGGTTTGTTTAATGATGTTTCGCTCAACATTGGGTTTGCTGTAACACACTATGTCCCACAATATTAAGCAAAGATTTCTGTGTTTAATGTTCTGTGGTATTACGTCAGTCATACCATTATGAATATTATACGTGGGCTCTTTCATGGACAGTTTCTTGAAAAAAGGAGATGCTGTGGTACTATTTAATGCTACACCCATTTATACATATTGTTGTGGCAATCTCCTTCTATTCAGACAAATCACAGGATTATGTGCAAATTTGCCTAAAGATTTGACTGATAATTCCTCAAGAAGATCACAGCTAGTTACTGTATATAATCCCTAAAAATGCAGGTCAAACATCACCATTGCTGCTGTTTCAGATGTCTAGAATGCTCGCAGCGAAAACTGCTTTGGCTGTTCGAGTTGACGCTCTAGGAGAGAATTCATCTGTTGAGCTGGGTACAGAACACAGAACAAAATTAGAAGCCAGATTGCGAGAATTGGAAACAACTGGACCTCGACGAATTAGTGGGCTAGGAAAGCAGAAGGCTAGACAAGAAAAATATGAAAACAAAAGGTAAATAAGTCGCTTATACTATCCAAACAATGACTCATAAATGTAAAACTAGTTTTGGAATTGATATTTTTTAGTTTCACGATTATCAACAAACTAAATAATGAATCTAGTTAATAACTTTCTGAAAGTAAAAGAGCTTAAAAAATAATAGATGATGATGATGATGATGATGATGATGATGATGATGATGATGATGATGGAAAGATAATAAATGAGTCAGGATTTGACTAAATATGCCAGTGAAGTGGCTTGCATCCTATCACAAAAGTCTTTTCTTTCTCCTTTTTTATTTTTTTCCAGTTAAGTTTGGTTTAGAAGTGTTTCATAAATGTAGGTATATTACAATGGTTCTTTTTATTGTTTTTTAACAATATATTCAAGCCTTTGTATGATGTAATTCATGATGCCCAGAACAGCATGCCAGTAACAGACTGACCTAGCTTACATTGTGTGTGTCTAAGAATAGACGTTTGTTAATTTTATAAGTAGCAAAAAATTCATTGTGCCCCTTGTATGTTGTACAATAACTTTAAAAACAATGTTAGGATTCTTGATAAAGTGCTGTGCTAATTTGCCACCGCAATGTATCCCCACCCATTTACAGTGTTCCCTATGTAATGCAACATATGAAATGTAGTAATAATTTTTTATACATTTTTCAATGAGACAGTGTCTGTTTACTTAATTTCTACATTACGTTTGTTTTTACAGTCAGGTGTTAACATATGATGAAAGTGTTGATTCTACCATTCCGAGAGTCCCCCAAAAAAGGAAGGCTCAAGATAATGAGGCAGATACAAGCTTACCAGTTAAGAAACCAAAATTAATTGAAGAAATTGAACCAGACACAAGTGGTATGCACAGGCTTGTTGAATATTTGCCTTAAATTTTCTATTCACTAATAAGGAAATGTAATTTATAGTAAATTTTACTGTTCCAGTTATTGTGATTGCTTTGATATGAAGTACTATTATTTCTTCTAACCCAGCCTTAAAGATAGTTTTCTTGACCTGGACTTGTATTTCAAGAGAAGAGCTTTTTAGTCTTTCTAGACCCTAGTTACTTCTGTTTTTTATTGGTATTCTAGTTCTGCTGTAGTTTATGGATCAATAGTGTTCATGCAAAGCTTGAAAATTAATTGATAAATTATACTCACAATTCTGTGCCATAACTTCGCAATGGATCTTAATCGTAAAAAGTTATAATTTTTTTAATAAATGTAATGGTTTGTGTTTTGCAACAATTAACCTAACAGCTAACTAATTAGAAAAAATGTTAAAAAGCCTTTGAACCAAGCCCTTGGGATTAGAACTCGCATGCTGTAACACTGTAGTGTTTAGTTCAGCTATGTTTATTGAATCAAATGAGTACAAACAGATGTGCAACATGTTTTGTTCACTGCTAACTGCACAAATTTTAATATTTGCATCATATAGTATTTGGCAAATTTTAAAGGAAAATAATGCATAATTATAGACCAAAGCTCCAATTGCTTTACATGGTAGTGGTGTAACGGAATTCTTAAATTACAGAATTGGTGACTTGGTAACTTATTTTCATTGATTTTTCATTGTCGCATGTTTTCAGCCCACTCACTTAGATAGACATAGTGCTTGCTTCTTGCAAATTTTGTTGCTAAAAATAACATCATTAGCAAATCTATGGCTAACTGGGCAATCCAATAAAGCCCACTCTGGGTAACTTTTTAAATTTTTAGCTCAGCAATATACATGAAATCTGCAATTGTGTGCTTATTTGCCAATTTTTCTGTTTGATTATCAGATCAACTTTTGTTTTTGCAAATATGTGCAAAATAACAAATGGAAGATTTCTGCCGTTAGAAATCCAACCCAATAGTGACTGATCATACAGTCTGATAATAAAGTTTCTAAGCTAATATTTTATTAGAATTGGTATTTTAGTAACTAAATTCGGCTATTTTAGTAGCTATATTTCAGGCAAAAATGAGTATTGGTCTAAAAAACTGTTATGTTTTATTTCACGAAGTTAAAAATTTGCTTAAGTATAACACAGCTGTAGAAAAAGGCTGTACATTTAACAAATTTTGTAATTTCAGCTTCAGCAGAAAAGACGAAGAAAAAGAAAAAGAAAATTAAGGAAGAGGAAGAAAATGCTGATATGGCAACACATGTTGCATCACCTTCTGGTAGGTTATATAAAGTACAGTCAAAGGTTTGGGTTGACATTAACTACCCAGTTACTTATTAGTTCATGTTTAGAGCTTGTCAATTTGACAAGTTACAATAGCTGTGCTTACAGCAATGGTCAAGGTATTGATATTGATTTTTAACATAAAAAATTTTTGACAACGCAATTTGTTACCAGATATTTGGGAATGCTGGTAAGCAAAGGCTAGTGAGTATTCCCAATATTTAATATAATAAACTTGAAATAAAAAAAAAAGTTACTAACTAGCAAAGGCCCCTCAAAAAATTTTGCGTAAAAAATACACTTATAATCAATAATATGCGAACATCCTACATAGTCCTCATAATGTAAAGCCAGTACCAGCTTTCACTGAATTAAAGTTATAAGGTTATAAACAGAGTATAATGGATGACGACAGAACAATGGCTTTGCGTCAGCAGTTTTCCAAGCAAAAAATGCCCGAAATGAAACCTTCAATCAACTCATCACAGTTCCTCACAGTGGAGACATCCTAAAATACAGCCCCACCATCGTGTAGCCCTGTCCCTCCTCTTTCTAAAGAGCTATATATCTCCTTTCGAGAGTCCCACCAGGCGCCGCCAGAATGTTTTTTCTACAGGCTGTTTGACTAAAATTTCGAAAAAATCGGGAGTTGGGTCTGGGAAAACGCCCGTTGCGGTGTGCTGTGACCCTCCCGTGAATTCTAAATATGGCTACTACACCCACCGTTAAACGGACTATTCAACCATTGCCAGCACAGCCCCCAGTCCATTCCCATCTCCAGAAGTAACAGGTATAAATTTTGCAAAAAATGGCCATTTTTGGAGGTTTTTCGCCCCCCGGTTCGTCTCGGTGGACTTGATTCGAAAAATAAACCCCTAATGAGAAGACGCTAGATCGAGACCTTTCGTTTGATATATAGATTACATGTATATAAGATTTGAGGCTACAGCTCGGACGACTGCACCATTTGCGACAATCTATATGCCAGACGAAAGGTCTCGATCTAGTGTCTTCTCATTGGGGGTTTATTTTTCGAAGCTAGAGTCATCTTATATATATATATATATATATATATATATATATATATATATATATATATATAAAATATAAAAATATATAAAATATACCACCGAAATTAATATATACGATAATGTAAAACTGAGTTACAAAGTAATCAACTTATAGCATGGCTTTACTAGCATTCTTGATTAATAAATGGTATTACTGAGTAAACTTTAACAACTTTCTTTGTCAAAAACAGACTGCTAAATGAACAGATAAACTTACCCTGACAGTCACCCTTGGTCGAAAGTGCACTAAATTTTCTATATCATCTGTTAATAATGGTGTTCACCTGCACATTAGCACTTGTCCATTCCTTTTCAATTCACTTGATTCTTGAAGCGCACTTAAAATATTCACAGATATGGTCAGTGTTCAGTCTCTTCTGGCACTTATTGTAGTATTGCCATACATAGAACAAATTATTCTGTTAGAACTTTAGTCTGCTCAACATGTGACTCGTGTCCATCCATTTGGCATCCAATATAAATACAATTGTGTAATGCTAACCCGTAATGGGCAAACTTTGTGCGATTTTATTTTTGAAATATGTGATCCATATTTATAAATTCCAATATCAATCAAACTATCATTTTTTATGAACAGCTTGTCGTGATGTTTCTACAATTTATTAAATTCAAAGTAACAAAAAGCTACGACTGAAGCAAAGTTTTACTTTTTGTGTTAGGTTTGTAGAGTTAATCAGTTGATCATTAGTTTTACTCTTTTATTAAAAATTCTTAATTTATTATTATTGACATTTTTTACAAACAGAAATAAAAATTCAGTAAAATGGCAGTGTCTTCTTACAACTTTGTTGCTTTCTTCAGCAAATAATACACATTGCAAGTTTTGCCAAACTTTTTCTGATCATTCAGGTACGATGCATTAAAACATCATTAAAGCTTCATTAAAAAGAAAAAGGAGAATTAAACAGAAAGATAAATATGTCACTTCACCACAGCTAAATGTTGACACCAGTTCAGGTTCAGCAAGTACACATTTAATTATAAACAATCTAATGGTTATAAACCAAAGAAAGTACTATCTGTGAGACACTATTGTCAAGCTTTCTTACATTGCCAGGTCTGCGGTGACGCTAAACATGGTGTTATTGTAGGGTTTGTGGCTGTTCAGCAGTAACCTGCCTTGGGCCATTAGTTATCCTGCCAGCATAATAGTCTAAACTTTTGAAAGTAAGTCTAGCAAACAGCACTAAATGTATTTGCTTTCCTTGAATAACTGCAGCTGATTTACAACTACAGTGATGGCAAGTTCCTCTAAAAATGAACTTATTCAAGTCCCAAGTTATTTAGGTGCAAAATGAACTTGTTTCAAGTCCAAGTTCCTCCCAGTCAGATTGAACAAGTTCAAGTTCAGAATAGTAAAGTTTAAGTTCCAAGTTTGTGGTTTCTACAAATCAGCCTTTTGGTAAGTTTTAATCTGTCATAAACAATTTGGTTTAATAATTTCTGCTTTCTTGCAGTCTCTCAATTACACTGCTGACAGTGTTGGGCTGTGCCATCTAATTAACATTAATTGTCAACGACAAAAATGCTTATCATTTTTAATACTTATCTTTAATTTCATGCTTATGAAGTCACTTTCACATCTCTTTTTTAACCTTTTATTTTTCTGTGTATTATATATGGATAAGTTTTTGCTCTTTTACTTGCACTTTTCCTGTAAATTGTTTTGGAAGATCTTATTGTTTAATTAAGCATTTGTGTGACAAGTGTATGCCATGTTGGAAAGATTTTTTCTGTATTGTTTTTAGGTGAAGCACCATCAGAGAAAAAAAAGAGCATCAAACATGAAGGTTCCGGGGATGCAGCAACCAACATTTCATTTGTTGGTAGCCCAACAGGTACGTATGCTGAATAAGCAGGTAAACCGTTGTGAATGTTACATACATTACAGTTCTATACCTCTCTCCCAACCCTCCCAGAAGAGCTTTGCATTAAAAAAATTCACAAAAATGCCGTGATCTGTATTTTTATTACTCTTGAAATTTGGATTCAAATTTTTTTAAGAATCATTTACTGACATTCGTGTTTAAGTTGAAGTATGTGAATATTGTAAGTAATAAGTGTAAAGTAATATAAAACATCAGTTTTTAATATTAAAGTGCAAATTTGTTTAAATTTAATGCAGATGACAGTTTGAGTACTTCGGAGAAGAAAAAGAAGAAAAAGAAAAAGAAAGCGGAACAATCAGACGAGTGAGACATTTTTTGTTAATGCAGGAGCCAACAACTCAGACTTGCTACGTACTGCATTTGGAATTCCATCAGTCAAAATAAACTCTTCAAAATTGCAAGAGCAAACTGCTAGCTAATTGTTTTCTTTTATTTTTTTGTTTTTTACCCTGTATGTAGCATGTAAAAGCACAGAGTACGTGAATTTGCACCTGACATACAGCGTTTCCTGCAACTCCAAAATGAAGTAGCAAATTTTTGCCAAACACTTTCTTCTTTTTTCTTACTATCAACAGTAAATCATTGCTTAATGTGTTCCACAAAACTGTAGTGTTAACTGAACCTTTGTTAGATGAAGACATGCCTTCAGTAGGAAATAATGCACATGGTAAAGTTTTAAATTTTTTCCAGTATAGTTCCTAATGTATGAATTTTTCCCCATTTTGCACTGGCCAGTGACTCCAACACAATTAAAATGACAATTGCATTGTGAGTACAGCAATTACTGCCCTAAACAGAAGGTGGGAAACTCAGCGGCGGATTATGATTTTATGGGCCTTAGGCTTGAGCTTGGAACGGGCCTTTTAAATGTTGCTACACTGCTGAGCTGACGTGTTTTTGTCGTCGTTTGTAAGTTTGTTTAATTTTGTGAGTTTTTGTCCACCGATTGTGATAAAATGGACTTTTCAGAAATTATAAATGACTTTGCCCCCAGAAAAATTCGGAAACTGAAGTTTTGAACTTAAACTTAAACTGTGTAAACGTGAATTGTGTAAACTTAAATTGTGTAAACTTGAATTGTGTAAACTTGATTTGAAATATAGTGACTGACTTTTGAAAAAAAAGAGCCCTTGCTCTTTTGTCAATTTATTTTTTTTTTACAAAAAAATTTTTTTTTTCGTTTTATTTTGCCGGGCCCCTTTTGATCCCGGGCCTTAGGCTTCAGCCTATAGGGCTATCCGCTACAGGGGAAACTGGCTGTCCAAGAATGCTTTTTTAAACCTAGGTTGATGATAAAAAGTGTTTTATTTGAAGCTCAAAGGTAGCAAGTTTTTTAGCAGTAAGTGAATTAATGGCATTACAAGCTAAGTCCTAGGTAGCTATGCCTTCTTCAGGCAGTTTTAGTCCAGACACCAGCTGCTATATCAACTAATTGTAGGCAACATTCATTTATAAAGTTACACTCAGATGTGTAACCACATCAGTTTAATAGAGAAACTGATTTTAGTATTTAATTACGTCAAAAGTGGCAATGTCACGAAAATCGTGGAAATGAATTGTTGCATTTGCTTTATATGCCTGTTGTTCATTTGTTAAAGCTACTTACTTAAATGATATTAAATTTTGTTGAACCTACAGATTCACACAAGTGAATGTAATTTAAAATACTTCAACCATGTATGCTTTTGTGTTTTTCCATTTGTGCAGTACATGCTTTTTATAGAAGTTTTGAGAGAAATTGTGTTCGTATTCATACAGAAATTTAAAAAAGCAGTTTTTTACTTATATACATATTTTAGAAGTTAATAATAAATAAAACGTTACATGTAGTTGTAAAATTAACACATGCTAGCTATGGAATTCTTATTCTCAGACAAAAATAAAAATACATTGACAAACAAAAATAAATTAGTTTGACAGAGTGCCATCTCTTCCTGTTGCTGAAACGAGTATATTCCTCATTCTTAAAATAAAACAGTGTAGGCGGCAAATCGACTGAATATACACACTGTATTTCCTGTTATACATGACTGAGTATCTAGTATAAGGAAGTATGCATCCTGCTTGCCTGCATCCCATCACTAGTCTTCTTTAATGATGTTACAGTAAATAATATTAGTTGAACAATATTATTAATGTTCATTATCAGTGAATTGTATTTTGAATTTTGACAAGTATTCTGTAACTGTGATTTATACAATAGTAACCACAATGAGCACAAGTTATGTCAAACTTCAATTTGACACGGGTTTCAATGAAACTGCTATATTGCACGAGGGACAGATTGAAGTTCATAAAAACACAGTCATGGGACAGTGGAAGAAACGTTATGCAGTATTAAAAACTAACCAACTTGTGTTCTTCAAAACGTCCACCGATTTTGCAAATGAAGATGATAAAGTAAAACCACCCAAAGAAACTATAAATCTGACAGATATAGAAACAGTAACACAGCATGTGAAAAAGACTAGTATTATTTTGCTGAAGTTTCCAAAATCGAAGATTTCTGTAAAATCTGAAGACTCGCATGATTTGTGGTTTAATCGCATCAAGAATGCAGTTGAAGATAGTAAACAACAAGAACAATTGGATAAACGGTTTGACCACCTATCACGTCAGATTGAGAGTCGAGGTGATGCAGTGATGAATGTGCGCAGGTCGCTCATGACTGGCAGCAGTGAAAATCTGTTGTTGCTGACAACGCCACAATGCGATGAACTTACTGAAGAAGAATGGGTTGAAGAAGCAGCTGTATCTAACACAGGTACGTTTAGCACAGTCGGTACATCTACTTAAACTTGGAGACAGATTATAGGTCCAGTTATTTCTTTTTATTTTATTACACTTTATTTCTTTTCTATTTTATTACACTATCACCAGAAGCTGATTGTGTAGATAAATGGCAACCAAACAAAATGTGGAGATGTAGCTGTGAATGTCATTTTTAATTGTAACTATTTAGCAGTAACCAACTTGCAAGTTGGTAGCTGGTTGGTACAGCTTTCCATCTACATTAGAAATTGAAACGGCAACTTTGTAGTTTATTGTCAAGTGGCACCCTGACAGCAGCATGGCATCTTACAGCAGCGGTTTGACGTCTAAATGAACGAGAAACAAGTTTGAATCTAGAGAGAGTAAAGAACTAATTATAAAAAAGTGTTTTGATTTATCAATTCTACAAGAGGTCATTGACAGAATACGTGCCACTTGTGCAGCAAATTGTTAGTTTGTGGGTTGCCAACATGCAGCTGGTCTCAAAAGTTTATTTATAGTAACCGTAACTGAGCCTAGCCATAGGCCTTTCATTCATTTTCAGTGGGGGATCAATTAAACAACAGATTTAAAGTCTAATGAATAGTTTTCAGCTCTGTAATGTTTCTACCGCTTTCTTTTTTTGAAAATTTTCAAGCAATTAATGATTAAATTTCTTGTACTCCAGAAACGTTCTAGAACTGAAGCATTAAGTCCCAACATCTTTTTAACAAGACTTTTAATCAAAATGGTAGTTGTGGACTTACTGTTCAAAAACTATGGCACATCACAGCATTATCTCTCTGGGAATGCAGTTTAATTACATATTCCAGTAACATTGTTTCTGGAAGGAAGTCATACATTTGGAACATCTGAGTTCTCGGTTAAAAAGCAATTTTCAGCAGAGCAGCTATTTTAATGTTATTTCTTGATTAGACAAAACTGTGTGCAGTTCATAGCAAAAGTGACATTCTTGAAATTAATAGTAAAACTAGCAGAGCCCGGCAAAAAAATGCTTACTATTACACTTATATTGAATAATATGCGAACATCCTACATAGTCCCTATTTATAACGCAAAGCCAGTAGCAGCATTTACTCAAGGTTATAAGCAGAGTATAATGGATAACGTCAGAACAATGGCTTTATGTCAGCAGTTTTCCAAGCAAAAAACGCCCAAAATGGAACCTCCAATCAACTCTTCTCATAGCACCTCATAGTGGAGACGTGCTAAAATACAGCCCACACCATCATGCAGCCCTGTTTCTCCTCTCTCTAAAGAGCTGCATATCTCCTTTGAAGAGTCCCACCAGGGTCACTCGAACGTTTTTTCTATAGACTGTTTGACCTAAATTTCGAAAAAATTGGGAGGTGGGTCCGGGAAAACGCTGTGGCCCTCCCACGAATTCTAAATATGCCTACAACACCCACCATTGAACGGGCTATTTAACCATTACCACCACCACCCCCGGCCCATTCCCGTTCTCCAGAAATAAGAGATATAAGTGTTGCCCATTTTTGAAGTCCCCCCATTTCGTCCCGGTTCACCTAATTTGAAAAATAAACCCCCAGTGGCAAATTTGTGGGTCTGGATCTTTCATTTGATGTATAGAATGCCGAAAATGGTGCCATCGTCGGAGCTGTAGCCTCGTCGATTATATATACATACAATTACCACCGAAATTAATATATACGATGATTACAGAGTAGCACTTAATTAGTATCAACATGCAATCTGTCTTTTTCCCAGAGTTACAAGGAGAGGTTGATCTAGACGATGAGAGGATAGGTTTTGGCAGTCTTATGCCCAGAAAGATTTCAACTGCATCATCTCACAGCAATAATTCTATAAATAGAACGCCAAACACTCAACGTGGTATGTACGACTACTATTTTTGTTTCACGTTTTTCTGATCTTGCCTTCACTTTTAAGTCTGCCTTTCTTGATTTGCATGTGACACATATACAATGCTGTCGGGTAATGAATGCCACTTGTCCACTCTCTGTTGACCAACCGAGGTCACTTTGTTTCCATGTCTGTCTTCTGCTGCAGCTGGTGGAAAAGTTTGGAGATATTATTTATTAAAAATCCCTAAGAAAATTTTTGCCAACGCAAAACAAAAGCATTTACGTTGATAGGCACTTTTTTGCAATTGCCATAGGTAAAATCCACTCTATCCTCTGTTAGTACAGTACATAAATGCATTTAAAGTAAATCAAGTGCACAGGTAAATAGAGTAGTTTCAATTGCTTAAAAATGTCTAATATGTCAATATCAAGTTACCAGTACTGAAGCACATTAATTTAAAAGAATTGTATTTCAGCACGTCTGAAAGGTCACTCTAAGAGTGATGCCACAGGAAAAACAGTAACATTTGCCACTTCACCAGGCAATGGTCGACGGCACTACACCAATCCAGAAGGGGTGCAGCGAAACCAAACACTGCCTCCAAACTCGGGAGAGCTGGCTAAAGTTTCCCCAAACATGAATCTAAGTCAACTAGACAGCAACGAAATGCGAGGTGTTATAAACCCAAATTTTATTCAAGATAACATTACAGAAATGCCTGTTACTGAACTGTAGCGAAAAACAAGCTATATAGTGTAATGTAACCCATTGCTTCGTGACAGGGTGCAAAATGTATTTCCATCTCTTCAGTTTTTTTCCCATTAATTTAAATCACAGTGTAGGTGAACGAAGGGGACAAACAAAAATTAAGAAAAAACTTCGTTATTGACCTGGAAAATTGATATACACAGGCATCCCAAATGAAAATTCTTGATAAGCTGCTATATTGCAAGTGCTGCATGATATTATGGCAAGGTGAGCTTTTGAGACTTTAACTCAACTCCAAATGCTTGTAATAGTATTGGAAAATATGTCACACATTAGTAGATTTTAATGTAAAACTAACATTGATGACTTTTTAGCCTCCACCACATTGTATAACATTAATACACTGTAGTTTCTATCAAGAAATTCACTTCTAAAGTAAATAGAAAATTGTGTTTTGTTAAGTCTGTACACGACTACGAGTTCCAACAGGAGTGTGAGGGGGGACAGTAAAGTGCACCCTCCGCTCATTTTTCCTTTTTCCTAACCATAGTAAGAAAACTCCAGCTGTTGCTATTGCATATACAAGTAGTCCAGGCCAGAATGCCAAATGCAGTTTATCAATGTCTGTCAAACGCTGTCCCACATCTCTAATTACTCGATGCAAAACAATGTGGCTAACCTTCGTAAGCAGGAGCCATTTGCCTAAAAATGAAATGAAATGTAATTTAAAGGTGAACTTTAATCATATATATTGCAGATATCATTCATTCATTCATATGCCGATTAGGTCTTTTGTAGACAATGGGCAGGCAGAACTCTAAAGTAAAAGAAATCTGCCCTAAAAGCAGGTAAACACAGCAGTAATCTAGCAAAAAAATTAAACACTGCTATGCCACTGGCTTGTCAGCACCACTTCTGTGTCATGTAATTTAAATCTGATTCATGCTCCTTCACTTTATGGCTTAGTCACAAGTGTTTAAGATAAATTTAGATAAGATAAGATAAGATAAGATAAGACACGCATTTCATGGAATACAAAGCAAATACACATTCATTCTCTCTTTTTTATCATCTTTTGCTACTGAACTTACTAGCATGAAGTTTATTACAATTATTTTGATCAGTGATTCTTTTTTGCCATCCCATGAAAATTTACACACTATACATGTTTATGAAGATGTAGTCCTAGCTATTAAATTGACCGGACTAAAACATCTATAATAACAGCATATATTATTATGGTGAAATATTGTTTGTTCTAATTGTAATTTCAAGTTTATGATAAAATAAGCTTATATTATTATTATTTATGTTATAGGCTGGTCAATTTAATAGCTAGGAATATATATATATATATATATATAATATATATATATATTTATGTGCATGTCTGTGTGTGTTCAATAGGGAAATACCGCCAGGCACCAACAGTCTCAGCTAATGCCAAGAGCTTCTTGGTATAATGCCAGCCATCATAGGCTGCTCTACACCAGTCACTGACACTGGCCAGATGCCATGTGTTGTATAGAAGAATGCATGCCATTATGTTCTGATTGTTTGCATTGTTTGCAAGCTATAATGTACATTGTATAATCATAGTATTATTACTGTGAAAGTGCCACATGGTGCTAATGGAAACTGACAAAAAACAAGTGGCTCTTTTTCACAAGCGTGAAGCATGATATTTGCTTATTCAAACAAATCCAAGCAGAAAATTATAGTTGTGAATTAATCTTTTCACATAGACATGATTAATGGAGCAGTGGGCCTACAGTCTTTTATGTGTAACTGAGTATATGTAAACAAAATTTTATTATTAAAGGTAACTTATTTTGAGTGTCATTAATTCACAGATGATTAATTTACTAATTTTCTTTTAATTCATTAACCTATAGAACGAAAATTGAGGACCCTAATCTGTGTACACTTGTCTGACTGTCTTGCGATTCGTCTGTGGCAAAAAAACACACCTTTTTATAACACCAAACTCACTATAACTCAAACTTCCAACTTTTTTCCGATCCAAAAGGGGTGGTATGAAGAGGATTGACTGTATCTAAATATTAACGGGCTAATAAAATTTCCATTCATTCATTTATGTATGGCATCAACAGACAAAGAGAACCAAAGTGCATCATTAATTTATTATGGTTTTGAATTTCGATAGTGAAAATGTTGCAATTCTTCATAAAAATTTTGGTCACTACTTTTTTTTCATTATTAAGTTGAGATTCTCAAAAAAAGTACTTTGAATTTCTTACTACTTCCTAAGCAATAGATTGAACATACAAATTTTCAAAGTATTATTTATAAAAGTGTTCTCCTTGTCAATTTTTTTATTCTAATCTGCTATGGGAATGAATGCTTACCTATATGTTGTCCTGGAGCGACCAAAGTCAATTCACTTGTGAATACCGCATTCAAAAACACAGAACTGCACATTATGGGCAGATATGTTACAACAGCATCAATAAGACCCTGATTTGTCCAACGCTGTTAAAAAAATGAACAACATCAGTAATACACATTTATACATGTTATACATTGTAAGAAACTTACAAGTGGGTTCACTGTAAAGAGCAAAATCTACTGCTAGTTACTCTGCAGTATTAAGCGCGAGCAAAAGTCTCGCGGCAGATCTTGCAGCAGCTTTCAGACTAGTGAGAAATTATTCTTGGCACGTTGCCAAGGTTTCACGTAAGATACTGTTCTAGAAAGCAGTCATAAGTCCTAGGAAAAAATAGATTCTATTCCCTGCAAGAAGTGTCAAAAGCTGCTAACAGTAAATTTGTGATGCGTTCACACTTTATGGTAAATCAACTTGCAACAACTGTCAGAGCATGTTCAATTTTTATGCCAGCAGGCACTCGCAAACCAGTTCACACTAGCAAGTTTGCTATTAGACTAAAATTGCAACAGAAAACTTTCCAGTGTGAACATGGCAAATGTGCATGCCAGAATTAGTAGGGTGTAGTTTTCAAAAATGGCACCAGATGTTAATTTTTCATACTGTATAGATTCAAACTACTTAAGCATAAGTTTTCCAAAAAAAGTTTAATGGTCGTTTTTCTGGTAACACTCAAGATCATTTAAGGTCTCTCCATTAATGTGTTGCAAACGAGCAGTTTTCTGTCAGTGTTCTTCTCAACATTTTTTAAGCCCCAAATGGTTTTGCTTATAAATAAACTTATAATCTTTAAAACACGAACATTCTACTTAATATTCTTTTCCACGTTTAATGGTGGTAATAGGCTGAAAGAAATACAGTAGAACAGTGGGTAACGACGATGCGTAGATGAGCAGCATAGTTTCGAATTGGGTATTCCATACAGTATGTAAAAGTATGTATGCAGCACGAGGGTTGAAAAAGATTTGTGTAATACACCATCCCATTTCGTGAGGTGAAGCTCTCCCGTTGAAAGGTGAACATCGCCGTAAACAAAGCGTTTACACCTTGAGGCCATTTCCTCCTCTTTTCGGGATGTGCTTATTTTTTTCGAGGCATCCCTACAGTTTCAAAAATATTTTTACAGGAGGCTGTTTGTGAGCTTTTTCATAAAAAATTGAGTGGCTTGGTTTGGAAAAATACTGATTGCGGAAAGCACTAGGCCTCTCGGAAAACCAAACTATATCTACTACACTTTCCACTGAATAGGCTATCCAACCATTATCAGCTTGCTCAGTGCAATCTTGGTCTGCCGTAATATAAAAATTAAGTGTGAGCAAGAGGTTGCATTTTGGCAGTTTTTTTTGTCCTCTTCCAGTTGCTCCGATTAAAAAAAGCATTAATGAAAAGAAAGTTGATCAAGACCTTTCATTTGGTACATAAATTGGGGGCGGAGAATGCCAATGTTGGGGCTATAGCATGAAATATACACATAAACCGACTAACTATGCTGACAGAATGAGAGTTGCCTTTAAAGGCTTTAATGACTTTGAAAAAATGTCCACGAAACTTTTTTACAAACCTTATGCCCTAGGGATTACAGGCATATATAATATAACAAAGTAAGGTTTGAAGGTTCGATTCCAGGTTTAAAGGTTTTTAGTACATTTGCCCCTGTACTAAATGTGCTTTGTAGAATATTTCTGTCATCATACAATATTGGTAATGTATGGTAGTGATTTAATGAAATAAATAGAATTATCAAAACTAAATGTGACCTGTCGCTTGCTTTTTACATAGTGTGTATATGTAAAAACGTTATTCAGAATTTTACTCCCTTGCCTAGTTTAATATATTCTTTGACCAATTATATATAATTGTTGTCCCACAGCCCTTAATAATTAGTTCTATTTGTTATTTTTTAAGATTAAACAACGAATAATCATACCATCCGTGTGAAAGACCATGCAAGCAAAAACATCATAACTTTTGCTACAGATGTTATTTCAATCTTCTCTGCAAGCTTTGGAAGTACAAGTCCCAGAAGCACCTATAAGAATATAAATTAACAAGAGATTAACATTTGCAATAAACCAACTGTCTCTCCAATAATGTTGGAAAGAAATATAAATTGCCTTTTTAAGTAGCGAGAAAACAATTATAAACATCAGACATCAGTTTAGCACACTGCAAAGCCATAACTAAGCACTTAATAGAGAGTTAGATATGGTAAACCTGGGTTCAATATCAAGGATAATGTGCGGCTTAAGGAACAAAATATTACACGTATTTAGAAGCATCACAACTTTCTAAAATGACCAGTGTTTTAATAGTTCAGTTGTTACTATTCGTGCTGTCCTGTAGATTCAGTGGCCAAATGAGAATCGAAAAACACGTGATAAACACTTTTGCTCAAAATAATTTTTTCAAGTTGAACCATGCAAAAACATTCTTTGTTTCATCCCATAAATCTATAGTTATATTAATCAAAAGTTTTAGTCTGCCAAGTGGCTAAAGCAAGGTAGAAACAACATGGAAGCTTATTAACTTACCACGTTAATAATATGTCCTGCATAAAGGAGACTGGAGGTCGTTTTAAAATTCAGGTTAAACTCTTGTTGGCAAATTACGGGAAATACGGTTATAGCAAGCATGATAGGTATTTCACAGATAAAACGCAGGAAAGTTAAAAGTACAGCCTTTTTCCAGTTTGCATCTGTAAAAGGCATAAACACTAGGAAAAGGCAAAGGATATAAAAAAGAGAATGTTAAGACAACCAAAGACTACAAGCTTCAAACCGTGATAGTAAAAACAATTTAGACGAAATTTTCAAAGGACAACCAGACGATTGATTAGACACAAACTCATTGTAATTTACTGTCCAAAATATACATTTTCTTGCCTATAAAAGCTACACATTGTTTCTAATATTTGAATTTTTTACCTTCTGTGGCAACTGAACACAGCTATCGCTTACATCACAAATTAACCACAGTTTGTGCAATGTAGACATCCTCGTTGTACATAAACAAAGATTGTTATGACGCTAATGTGAATGTGATGTCACGTAAATGAGCTCTATTTCACTTGATGTCACAGAAGAACACTACAGTTCACAATTATGTTTCTCACAGTACCGCACCTATTTGTCCGCCACACGAATGTGCCAGAAAGGTGTCATTGCCAATCTTAGTAGATTCGCTGAGCCGTACCTAATTTTGAAATTTTGACAAAATTTAACTATCTGAGGTCATTATTTAATCTAAGCTTTGATTTAAAAAAGCGGTTGTATTTTTCAATATTTTAGAGCATACTTTATTTTGAACTAATGTCTACACAGTCGTCCAGTTTTCCCTTAAAACTGCATGGCTAGCATGACGACGTCAAACATGTCCCTTACAAATTTGATTTGATTCAGTTATTTACCTAATAAAAAACCATACATTATTTATCAAATTACTCTTCATTTTTTCACATTTCTCCCAGTTTATAAAGCATGGGAAAGCTTGTAGGTTTACATTATTACACAAAGGAAACACAAACTATCAGATCTAGGCACACAATTGTTTCAAACATGTTTTCAGTACACAATTTTTTTACATTCGAAAAAAGCCTGATTACATATCTCCCAACGACTGGTTATTATTTGTGCATATAACTTAAAAATAGGTACTTGTATTCAGTATTCCAAAAAATTTACCCGGATTGTCCCTCAATCCTGATTTTTTCACGAAAAATGGACCGCCTGTTAGTCCACGAATAACACTCGATAATGACGATAGTCCAGAAAGGGCTGTAAGACAATAAAGATTTTTTTTGAGAATGTGCATTATCAAAAATTTTGGCAATTATCACATTGTATAAAAAGCTAAGTTTATCGAACATAATTAATGCTATACTTCGTAAAATGCCTCTAAAAAACAAGACTTCGGCAACCTAACGCATGTCAACACTATTGTCCTATGCAAAAGTTACTGAATGTCTTTTTGATACATAATGTAAAATGCCTCGAAATTGAGAATATAAAAGTTATTTTCTAAAGACAAAATTACATGGTTTAAGTCTAATGAAATAGTTTTAAACAATTGTCGGTTCTTATACCACATAAATCTTATAGGCCTACCATTAATTATTTATGTATTTATAAAATAAGCTATCTTCTCTGCAACTGCTGAATGATTCGTGACAAGTTATATACCAACGAATTATCTCAGTCTCCATGCATCGTCCCATAGCATTTTGTTGCTTGATTCAGGGCATCCCCCAAATAGTAGTAATTTCCAAACATTTGCACTCATAAAACTGACATCGAAAGAAAGAGATGGGTACTATATAACTCACTGCAAAAAGCTTTCAACACCGGGTGTAAGAGACATAGTTTGGTTTCCTACAGAGGTTTATGGGCCACTATACTAAGCAATTCCCAGACTCACCCATCCAAATTTCCTGAAAAAATGCACAAACAGCCCAAAGAGATTCATGTTTGAAATTGTTTGGCGACTTGGAAAAAATAAGCATGCTCCAGGAAAGTGGATGAAGTGGTCTATAAAGTGTAAATGTTTCATTTAGAAAGATGCCCACTTGACAAATGGTGAGAGAAGGTGCATTTATGAGTTATTTTTCAACTTCCCTATAACTACATGACGTTGAAACAGTCGTAGTCTTTGTCTTTCAGGAATGTGCAGCTGCTCCACGGATTGACATCACCCACCATTCTACTGTCTTACAGCCAAGAGTTTTTATTAGTGTTATTCATCACTAATGGCACATAAGACTCCCGAGTTTTCTTGCCGAATAAACTCGCCAAAGTAACTCGCAAGTGTGTAAGACTAGAAAGCAAAACGCACTGTGAGTTACTCTCTGACAGCAAGCGCTACCTGACATTAACTTTGCTGTTCGTCGCGAGAAGTGCAAAGAGTAATTCACCGAGACATTCACTGTAAACAGTAAATCAACTCACAGTAACTTTCGAAGACTTTGCAAATTTTTTTCTTACCGACAGTAACTCGCAAAGGAGTTCCCACTTAGGAGTCAAAGAGAAAATTTACGACAGAAAACTCCCTACTCTGAATGCACCATAAAACGGCATTAAGCAGAAGCCATAAAGAATATTTACAATATAGACTGTGCACAAATGCTTTTGCTTAGTACTAATTAAATAAAAAATGCAGAAGACACTTTGGCCAGCAGAGCGTAGTTAGACTAAATTACATTTAAATTACTAATAAAGTTTAAATAACCCAGTCTGCACCTTGACATCCAAGCCAGTTCACATCAAAATGTTATCTGAGTATTGGTGGAACTTCTTATTAACAATTTGAAAAGCAAAATCCACCCTAATATGTTTACATAGTACTATGAACCAAAAATTTAACCACCAATAAGCATTCAAAATTAATATATGCTAGCTATAAATAGAGCACACCCTGCAAAAACAATTTTGGGCATACACCCCACACCTCTCGCACCACACCACTCACAGCACATTATACCACCCACACTATACTAGCAACAACAACTGCATGAGCAACCACTGCTGCTAAAACACACCCTCCCAGTTTTGTGAAGTGGGCATCTCTGTAAATGAAACACTCACACTTTATAGACCATTTCATCTTCTTTCCAGGAGTGTGCTTGTTTTTTCCATGAGATCAAAAAGTTTCCAAAATTATTTTTTTTCTAGTGGTCATTTGTCAGGAATGGTTGGTTAGGAAACATACTTATACTAGACAACCGTCGGCAATCCAAACATTGTCTACTATACTCTAGAATATGTTGAATGTTTTTTCCAATGATACATAGCATCCTGTCTCTCATGATCTCATTTGTCAGATCCCAGTTCTACAAGCTTTGCAAAAAATGGGCAAAAAATGCAGATTTTCGGATGTTTTTCAAACCTCTCAGATGTCTAAAAATTGAAAAATAGACCCCCTATAGGACTGGGAAATATAAAGGCAGTTTGTTTGATATGTCATTTGTCTTACGTTGTTCTAAAAATGCCAAGAAAATAGCATATTATATAAACAAATCCACCCATTACACAGAAAAAATTGCAGTAGGCACCGCTTAACAGACTGACTTTAGAACCGAAGTGTTTTGACCCAATTAACTGACCGAACCTATTAACCGATGGTGTAGTATTACTGGTGTAGACATATGAGTCACCAGTTTACTATGCACTGTTAATGAATTTCAGAAACAAAGTAATGCATAAATTCCTTCGTGCAGTTAAAAATTGGAAAAAATATTCTAAAATATTATTTTATATAAGTGAATTAGCAACAAATTAAAAATATGCTTTTCTTAATTACACAAATCTGTTTATTTGCAAAAATTACAAAAATTCCTTCAAAGTTGGTTTTTTCATTTTATTGCAAAGAAGTTAGCTCACATAGTTCTCAATAATGATAAAAAGTTGAAAATCTGTTGTTGTATGCACAAATTCTCGTAAAATACTTTGTGCTTGGCGTGCTTAAACAGTTGGTGGTGTCCGAGTTTCCCCGCAAGTAACGTCGTCTGTAGTTTCGCCTCAGCTCCCGTTTGCTATAATTGTGATGCACTTACTGTACTGTACCTGCGTCCCTAGCATAACTGCAGCAACTAACTGATTAAACTTTCTGGCAAAGACAGCCAGAACTTCAAAAGCAAAGGCAAAGCAACTGATTAAATGTTTAGCTTCCAAGAATTCTTGGGTAATAAGGTTAATTGCAGTGGACCAACGGGTCAAAGCAAACCATTAGGCTAGCATATGATAAAAGTTCCTCCTTACAAACAAAAAGGTACTTAACATAATTCTTTCTATGTATATTATAGGACAAAAGCGAACAAAGATGATATAAAAGTCATAAAAGCTTATTGGTCACACAAAAGTGTCTTATTGAAGCAGATGGAGCAAAAATATTGAGTCAATTATACAGAGTTATTTTAGTCAATTATCGACAGTTTTTATATATGGAAATTTGAATAGAAGCGGCCTGTTCCAAGCGTTTTTGGGTTAATTAAGCGATCGAGTCTATTAGCCATGAGTCTATTAAGCAGCGCCTAGTGTATTCAAGTAAAAATTTGAAAAGCAGATTCTAAATCACCCACAAATATATAAATTAATTCAACCACCAGAAATATAAGTTATATTTAACTAAGATATAAACATCAGTACTTACATTTGTATTCAGGTAAAGGACGAAACAGAAAGCTGAAAGCTATACAGTTGAGAGAGAGAATCATGGACTCTAGCAGAACCAATTGTCTTGATCTAAATTACACAATTCTATAATATGTTGATATTATAGTCCAGTATAATTTCTTTTCATAAAACACTTATTAAAAGAGTTTACTGTTCATTTACAACTACAAAATTACAAACACAAGGACATTTAATGTTGGTTATAGAACGTACTTTGCCAAAACGGATGCAAAATTCTGATAATGAGGAGCTATATAAACAGCGGCCGCATAAGCTGCGGCTAGTTTGCTGAGGCAGATAAATCTGTCTTTCTTCTTCCATGCTTCTACTGCTCTCAGTTGACATGCTAAAAATGAAAAATCTATTGACTAAACAGCTGCTGCATTTGTTTGCAGATTACCATATAAAGGTCTTCTTTAAAAATTCAAATCTTAATCCCCTAAAAACTAAGAATTATAAATTTGGGCAAAAAATAATCCTATGTGCAATAAGTTACTTCCAACGATTATAAAGTTCAGGGCAAAAAATTAATAGACAGCAAATTATTGCTACATTTCACAGCTGCAAATTTCACTTTCTTTAGTTTTTGACAAACGTCTAATTTTAAGCTACTTATGTTCGTTGTATCAATTGCTGAAAATATACGAAATGAAAGACACCACCAATAATGAACATGAAATTGTTGGTTGAATCATCACTTTTGCTCAAGATACAAGGCATTAAATGCGTACACTACAAATACACTGCATTTGTGAATTATATGCCAAAAAGAAGTAGCAAAAAATGCATGAAATCATTAATAAAGGTTAATTAATATATCTACTTTTCAAATCACATATAATCGACATCATCAGTAAACTGACTTAAGCTACAACGTTTGCAACACTAATGCATTCAACCCAAAAAAGACAAAAAATTTACACATTATCAACAAATTTGTTATGTAGCACACTAAAACACTCAATATTATAGGAACCATGAAAAGTAATGGAAATTTTGCTTATGCAGTTTTCATCTCTTAGCGTAAACAATTTAAGAATGCGTCCGCGAGAAGACCATGCAAAATCGAAAAATTCCGGCACAAGGTTAGGTAAACCGATTCAGACCAAAGTGCGGGTATGAGGTTCACTAGTCACTAGTATTCACTATGTGAATCCACTTGGCCCAACTCCTCATAGTAGCAGAGGTACGGCATAGGCCGATTTTCATGAAAAAATGCCTATTTTTCTCTATTTTTTACTCATATTTGAAGGATTAGTCATGCAGCAACTAGTGAGTTTGAATAGATCTGACTCTGCACAGTATTGGATCTTGTTATCTTTTCCAAAATGACTTTTCGACTTTTGTCCCAAACCCCCCTCTTTCGGCTCTACTGGGGGTCTTTAAGCTTGCATTACGCACTAGATACAAATACTCAGTCATTTCAAAGTCTTATATCTCACCCACTGCGGGGAAGGGGACAAAAATATCGATATGTATGTGAATAGAGCATCCCATCCCACTATGCAGCAGTGACAATTTCGATGAAGCGAATTTCCACCCTATTGTAAAAAACCCCTGAAAGAGGCATACATCAGGGTGAAAATATAGGTAACAACGTTCATCAAAAAGCTTCGTGTAGGTAAACATGAGTTGTCAAATCTTGTCAAAATACTTCAAAACATCATAAATATTCATCTTCAGCAACTAAGGGCCTGGACAGCACATTGGTTAAACTACCGACATGCATTGGACTCCAGCATTCAAGATGGCGGCCACTGCTGAACTAAAATGTTCGTTTTCTGGGCTCTTTACCAGCGTTAAATGCAGTATTCTGACTAGTTATCCGCACGAAACGAATATTGTGAATCTATTAGCCTGTACTAAAGATACTGGACCGCATTTAGAGCGCTTCCAAACTTAAAAAAATGTAATATCTACGGAATGGAAATTGCTTCTTGCAAGGACTGGAAAATGCTTTATGTACTGCTTATTTTCTATGCTTTGTAAATGTTATGTACAGGTTATTACCTAGTTATTACTCATTGTCCTACATAAGCGTACAAGCCAGGACACAAAGAAAATTACCCTAAATCTGAGCGAATGCCCAAAAATATGGGACAGACTTGATGTCATTTGTCTGGTGATTTTTTTACTGTAAAACATCGACAGTTTTTGTGCCATTGGCGTAATCATTCAATCACACTATTAATATTTTTTGCCACAAATACATTTTGGGCGAAAAAAAGTTTTCTGAGCTAAATATCATCGCCATCCCCCTAGAAGCGGCCCATAAGCTTATATTGTCTCATGTTTAGACTGTAAGATTTTCACTTTATCACTTTCCCCATGATAAATTTGTCTATATTTCTGTATCTATCTTCTAGTGATAATCTACCTGCATCGATAATTCTTTCTCTATTATTTAGATATTACGGTTTTGATTACTTGTACTTCTCTTCAGTGATAGGATTATGCAGCTACAATAGGAACAGTATTTTGGACTTAGAGAAATTAATTCTGACTGAGTTTTGTAGTTTTTCATTTTTGTACTGATATTCATAATCTTCTATGTATAGCCATGAAGCTTATTCATATAAAAAGCATAAAAAATGGACGGATGTATAAAAATGAATGGATTTCTATTTTATATGTATATACCGAGTGTTGTCAGATTCTTTCGCTAGCAATGACTCTCAATCTTAACGATCGGTACTTCTTCTCTATTAGAGGGCTTATTGTTAGTCTTTCCTGGTATCCACTAGGGTCGGACTCAGTACCTGGGGCATGCATGATGTCCTGTCCTGAAATCCATCAGAAGATCCAGTTCTTCATATTTGTAGTCATATGAAAATTCCGACATAACTAAACCAATTTAAGATGAAATTCGCAAATTTCTAGCAATTTCCATGGCAAAGGAATCGATTGCTCTTAGGAAATGAGAGCACTAGTCACAGAAAATGCAGGTTAAACGTGGCTAAATGTCTACTGTCATATACGAAATGAGCCAAGTATGTCTACTTTTTACACATGGACGGAATTACTATGGAGAGTAAAAAAGTGTGTTGATATGGCAATTTTTTCTAACAGTGCCCCCTTTATATAATGTCATTCATGATATTATCTCAGCTCGTGCGTTTTCATGAAATTTAGAATACAGATTTGTCACTTATAATCCAGCATATAGATAGAAAAAAGATTGAAAAACTACAAAAAAGGCGAATTTTGCTGATTTTTGTGAAATTTTAAAGTGCCAGTACTAAATACTGAAACAGGCTCCAGCGAATTTTCTTTTTTATATTATTAGTGAGGATGATGGTTAAGACATACATGAAAATCAGAAGTTCTGTAGACCCGCAGTGGGCGAGTTATGAGCCTTACAACTTAACCTCTCCCTGGACTCTTAACAAAGAGCCGAATTTGAAAAATCCCATTCTCTGATACTATTAATAGTATGTCAGAAAAAGTTAGGATATCAGAAGACAATGCCTGGGTCTATGTACCAGCCAACTTACATCAACCCATCTGTAATAGTTTATACAGGAGAAAAGGTTAAAATAACCCCCGTAAAATAGCGATTTTTTGCCTCTCTTGAGGTCAATTTCTTGATGTGGTCATTTCTCTGCTAATAGTAGCTCGATCGATTTGATATCTTGGTTACATGGTTACATAGAAAAAAATGATATAAATTCCATCACCCTTCATGTGCCACCCTCTGCATGGTGCTTTCGCGGACTCGTTTTTAAAGACAGTGTCTGACTGCTAAAATGTGCTATTTTAGCAAAAATTGCACAATTTCGTGTTTTTGCATGTTACTTCACCATCATTACACACAAAATGTAATTAATGTAACTGACACCCATTGGAAATAATATTTTGAAGTTCAATACACAAGCAATACTACATGTAACAAAGACATAGTACATAGTTTCTGATTACATCATAAATTTCCAACACAATGAAACTCAATATTGCTAACAACACATCATTTTTTGCAGCAGTAGGATAACTGCAATTACGCTATATAATATATAACTATACCCACTGGTTACCTATATGTCCACTCTGACATATTATAATAAATGTTGAAGTTGTGGAAAGCCACCAAGAATCTGGAATTAACACCTGAACTAAAGCCGAAGCACAGATAATTGTGCAAGACAAGATCCAACACCAGAATGAATTCAAGTTATCAAGAGCACTGAAACAAATAACAACTTTAATAAAAAATACATAAAACAGTAACATTTTCATGTTTTTTTGCTAGAGATAGCAAAATAAATAGGCTGCACATCATTTTAGTGCACTGACAGATCATTAAAACAAAAAGTAAGGGGCGGTCATCTGGAATTAAAAAATTATTCAGCCTACTTAAACAACTTTCACAAAATTAGCTCAATGATTTCGAAATCACAGTAGCACTGAGTGATTACAAATACATTGCATGTGACAAAGCCTCAATTCAAGTCAAATGAAATTCAGTTAAACAAATGCGTTAAAATGTGAAATTACATGTTTTTCAGATGGCAGTTGATTTGGCATAATAATTATAATAAAATGTGTGCCAATGCTTTTAAAAGTTAAGATATGAAAATATTTTTATAACAAGTAGAAGCTTTCATTTTGAACTGCAACATGTTGCCAAACTATTTTAAATTATCACTACACAATGTCACACTTTATTTCATTTTCAAAATAAACTTTAAAGTAAGAACCAAGCTTCATCATCGTTTTTTTTCAGAAAAGTTCTTGAAACACGTTTTAAAACGATATTTCGTCAAATTTTGTAAAATAATCAACTAATTTAAGTGAGTAACTGGACAAATTTATCTTTGTGCTAACTGTTTATCATGCAGTTTTCTAAATGTGAGACCACTGAGCAAGGACATCATCAGTGGACGGCTGGCAATGTGTTTCGTACGTTTCAGGAGCGGATTGGTCCACCCAGACATCCGATTTTTCTGGGTAGGTCCTTTTAATGAAGAAAATATGTACATCACTACAAGTTCATGACACCTTTCGCAAATCAGGTTTTAAATTTGACAATGCATATGTGGGCAAAAACGCAGACAAAAATTCTTAGAGGACAGATTTGTGTCTTACAGTGCATTCAGTTTATTTCTTTTTCTCTGAGACTAAACTAGCAAGTGTGAACAGCTCTCCAAGTTCCGTTGGCAAGTTTTTGCAAACTCTCCAAGAGTTGCTACGAATTCGCTTCAACAGTGAGCATGAGTTGACACTCAGCAAAACTCGCGACAGCCTCTCACAAAGCTGTTCACACTTGCGAGTTTACTCTCAGAGATCTCACAAGTCTGAATGCACCATTAGTTATTATTTTAGCTTGCTGCAATCCTCTTTACTACAGAGCCTATAAGATAAAGGGGGGGGGATGCAATAGAGAAAAACAGAGAAGGAGAAACTTGTGAATTGTAGCAGTGCTGCCCAAAACGAAAAAGAAAAGATTGATAATGGTCTGTCTACATTTATATTCGCAGCTAGATTAGAAAACTTTTGTAGAAAGCAAAACATTATTAAGTGCATAAGCTGTGACATGGCTTGTCACACAAAAATATATAGCAAAATGCTAAATTCTTACTAAGAATATGCCATTATCCAAACACATACTAAAAACAAGTTCTTCCATAAGAATGGTGCTATCTGGAAAAAACAAAACACACTTAAAACACGTGTACATGGAACTTAGTTAACTGAGTTACAACTTTTTTTAGTGATTTTTACATTCCTTATAGTTATAGCTTATCCAAGAATACCTTATTCAAAGAAACTTCAATTCAATCATTCTTCATCCTACAATGTACGAGAATGAATGCTTATACTGGGCCAATAACAAATTTTGGTAATTTGAGAAAAATACTAGATCATCATTACATCAATTTCAGTGCACTCAGTCTCAACATTAAGATAGAAAGAAAAACATAGAAACTTTTCCAGACAACTGATATCAAAAATACAAGTCCAAACTACAAAAGTATACCTTTGACCTCATGAATGTCTTTATGCAAAAATAAACATTAGTTTTCATAAAGTAGTACCTAAAACAGACATAACAATATACCAACCCAAATTAACTAATTTATTTTAACAGTGATTCCTAGTAAATTTACCTCGTGCTCAGGATATCCATGTATATCGGTATCAGGAACAGGCATAAGCATGCTGCTCAGCTGGACAGCCATCATGTAAACAAAAAGTAACACATGTGGTAAATGATCAAACATGCGTAAAGCTGTTACCATTCCAATGTCAACACACTCACTTGACTTCTTCTTAGGGCGACTCTGTCTTTTGGTTTTTTGAGTCCTTTCCACTAAACCAAAGGCATGTTGAGGAGCTTCTCTAGCAGACCTTAGCTGCATTTTAATTTAATGCTCGATTTAGCTTTTGAGTTTCACGGGATTCTGATTCTCATAGAATAATCGCAAATTGCAAAATTTCAGTGTTAAGTGGCTAAGCTCACTGCAAATGGTTAAGCTACTTCTAAGCGACGTACAAAGCTGAAAAAACTATTGATATCTATCAATGAACAACATTTTAAATCCATCACCAAAACGAACCTACGTTTTTAGTAATTTTTACATTTTATACCACTATTACTAGTCTTTAAATGTTTAATAGTAATAGTTGTACCTAATCCAAAAATACGTTATCCAAAGAAATTATAGTCAATCATTCTTCATCCTACAATGCGCGGCACCGAACAGTTACACTGATAGGCCTACAACAAATTTTGATAATTTGAGAAAAACACTATCCCATTTTTTCATTACGAAGCATACAACGTAGGTACTCGTACGTTTAGAACGTTTTCCATCACAAAACATGTGGCTGCCAAATTTTTGAAATTTTGTTGTCCGAAAAGAAGAAAATATCTCGATTCTCGCTAATTAAACCAGTGATCCCCCACCACGACTCCTCCGTACTGTATACAAATGCAGTGACCACTGTCCGTTGACTAGGGGTGAGTATTCTCTACCAGAAAGCGAATTCGAATCGAACCGAATTTGTGACTTTCGAATTCGAACCGAACTTTAGTGTTTCGAATTCGAACCGAATTCGAATTGAGATTGAACGATTTTCGAACTAGTTTTCGAACCACCAGTAAAAATTAGTCTTACAAAGATCATGTATATCGCTAGATTTTGTTCTGCAATAAAACCACTAGTAATTTACTTAAAGTTGTGCGCAGAAATAACAACTAAATTATGTTAATTGCATGATGTTTCAATCGTTGTAATGATCAGGAACATATGTGATTGAAGTGCTGAATTATTCGAATCTATAGTTTTGGATTCGAATCGAGTTCGAACTAAAAAACTCGTTCGAATCGAATTCGAGCGTTCGAATTCGATTCGAATGTTCGAACTCGAACGTTCGATGCTCACCCCTACCAATGACCATGACGAACGACGATAGACTGTATTTTTGAAATAAAATTGAATTGAATTGACCGAAAAAATGGCGGCGTCCGTTACTCTTGGAAATGTCAAAGTAAAGTGATAATGCTATTACTGCTAAGCTATCGAATAGTTAACAACTATGTTCTTGTAGGAAGGCTGCGTATTTGCATTTTAGCAATATTTATCAGTCTATCACAGTTTTAATGATATTTGTGAATTAACTACAGTATTGTGATTGGTAATCAGTTTAATTCAAGTCGTGTATTATAAGTGTTCACGTTGTAGGGAGCCCAGTAACCCACTAGCCCAAGTAGGACAATTGGCGTACTTGGGCTAGCCCAAGTAGGACACTAGAGACAGGTCGCGAATTGAGTCGTTAAGTCTACTGACACCGTCCGGTGTCCTTGTTTATGTAATAATAATTAATTTACAGTACAGCATACTTTAGAGCTTTTTGCATTAATACCCAAATAACTGTTTTTGTTTTTCCTAATTACCGCTTTATAAAGAAACAGCTGTTTCACCAACATCATGTGATAACCAAAATAATAGCAACTAGTACTACTTTTAGAAAGTGAAACAAAAAATGAAAAGATACTTGCTCTTACCTTTATAATGTAATATCGCAGTCAAATCGAGCAGGGGTTCCCCTAGCAAGAGAAAAATGTTGAAAATTGCCCAAAATTGGGCCCTTTTATCCAGAAAAAGTCTGACAAAGAGTCATTACAGAGTCGGTAACATCCAATCAGTTTGTTATCATCATTAGCACTCATAACAGCAGGCTACATAACATGACTTCAATGTTTGACATTTTCCTGTAGTATTGTTTCATTTCACCTCTATTATAACCATACTGCTGAACAATGCTAGAGTGCTAAATGAGCTGCTTTGTTATCTAACTCTCCTTCAGTGAACGAGTTACAAAAGTCACAGCAAATAAATACCTGCGTACTGCATGCTGAGTTAAACACCTGGTCAAGCAAGTTTTCATGATGCCAAACTGACAACAACTCAACCAACAAGCACAATTTTCAATAAAATGAAGAAACTTTCACAGAATTTTTAAAAATTTGACAAAATTACCATTTCTCAACAAAAATCGCTAGTGTCCTATTTGGGCTGCCCATGTAGGACACTACTTTTAGCACATGGGTTTTACCGGAAGTGTCCTACTTGGGCTAGTGGGTTACTCAGCTCCCTACACATGTAATTCTTTCGAGAGAATCTTTTGATGCGGGTAGTTGACGAATGGAATGAGTTACCCGACAATGTAATCAATGCCACTAACCCTTCTCTGTTTAAGTCCCAATTAGATCGATATTGGCAGCACAACTCAGAAAAGTTTGTCGTTCCTAGACTGCGTCAATAGCAGCAAGATGTTTTGCGACGTAGTCCATGTTCGCGGAGTGCTGCTGTTTCTTTTAAGACATAAGTATAGAAATCAATGAAGATTGGAGAGGTTTATAACCAATTTGTCAGCTTAACCTCTATCCTTTGATGGTAGCAGTAATGTAGGTGACTGGGTCAGTGAGACAGGCATTCTAGTTAATTAGTCATAACCAGGACCCTATGTTCTAATAGACTTATGTACAATTCAAATTTTATTTATTAGACTAAACGTAAACGCAAAGTAACACAGATAATTTTTTCCATGAAATATGTAAACCAGTTTATACATTTCACAATTAGGTGTTTGTCATCTTATGATATTAAAATAAACAACATTAAATCAATCATGTAGTATGTATGCAAGGAAGCTGCAGCTTATAGGGGCCACCTAGAGGGCAATATGACAATTATTGAGAATATTATTTGGCAATTTTAACTATATTATGTAAACATCTAAAATTCTGTGGTTGGTACCTTAGTAAATTAGCAAAACAGATGAAAAACAAGTGTAATGGTTATTTTTCCTGTTCCAAGACATATTGCAACACTTGCATAGTATTGCTACTTTATAGTAATAGTTTAGTTTAGTTTAGTTTAGTTTATTCACCATAATGATTTCACATAACATAAGTAGGCAACGATAACTATATAATTAACGAAATTAAAATTTAACTACAAAACAAAAAATCATATACAGAGGGCCAATTATACATACATATAATACTAACTGCAAATGTTGATAACTTATTTGTGATAGACTTTCGGGAGTAGATAGATAATATCTAGTAACCTATAATATATCTAGAAATCTATTAAATTAGGTTCCAATCAAAATTTGCTACGCAATATCATTATGATCGTTATTAACCATAGGATGATAATTGTCAAAAGTATGCCTTTGAATTCAGCATTCAATGTAGAACCATGGACCAGTAAATGTTGTAACTATAATATATAAATGATAATATATATGTATATATATATATATATATATATATACATATATATGTGTGTTATAGGCCTCAAAACTGTAATTTTTAAATCTAGATTTGAATATAGGTAAGGTTGGTCCATTTTTTATTTCAGCTACAATATTATACCATATGAATGGTCACTAATTCTAAAGTTGGTGCTACAATGTACAAGGTGATAATTTGACATTCAGAGCTCAGAGTAAAGTATTTTTGGAATAAGAAGTATAGTAGTTTTTTGTGGAATCTATAAATGAATACAGCAGTCTGAAAGCACTTAATGTCAAAAAGGTGCAGTTAATGAAGAGATGTGAAAATAATTGCTGTATGGTCCCTGCCTGAAAATGTTATTACTTGGATAGCTTTCTTTTCTAGAATTTCTACTTTGGAAAGATGCGACATATAAGTATTTACATATGTGTTAGAAACTGTAAGATTACAAGAATAAATCAACAATAGTGTGCCATTTAATTTTGGTTTGCCGATAATCTAAGTACAGTATTTATACAAAATCACAAATTTACCCTATTTGTGATAACGATTACAAGAATGACAATTAGGCCTCTTTGTTTGTTCTTATATTTTTATCTTATAATTTATGCTTATCAAAGTGGGTAGAGGTCTGGCATTGGACACGATAATTTTTTTCTGACAGGTAAGACCCGAAGTACAATGAAGATGAACGATGGACCCTCTAGTAACATAAAAATGAAAATGGACCCTTTAACAACAAAATGGTAAAAATTGTTAATCGTTTTTAACTGAAATTTGATGCGTGAACTCACAAAAGACTGCAGATTTGTGGATAATTTTCACAACTTTTAGCAGCTCAGTAGTCTACAGTCGAATGCTTTTTGAAAAATGGTTCATTTCAAATGGCAAACTGAGCTATCAAAGGTCTAGATCTAGGTCTATAGTTTTATGTTTTAACTTTTGTATTATTATTACTATTATTATTGCTTATATTTGTATTTCACTTAAAAGTTAGAAAATACTTTGACATTTATCTCACCATCACCACTTCCACATTCATCTTTAACTACACATCAACACATCGTTTTTGTTATCTGTGGTTATCGCAAAGCATTTCAAACACTATATTTTGTCAGTCTTCTTTTCAACTAGTTTGTTTAGGCGTTTGACATTAAAATAATAGAATCAGCTAACATTGCCTGTATTCCAGCACTAATTTCTCAATGCCAACACAAAATTCTTTACCTCCTACCTCCTACTAGTTTAAGCTCCTACTAAGCATTTTAGGAGCCTTTTATAATACAAGATATTAAGACGATTCCCCTACGTTATGATTTTTGTAGATTTTTCTGCTTACCTTTTTATAAATTTATGAATTTAGAATGTTGTGTGTTATTCAAAATATTTATCGTTAAATGCCCCTAATGGCTAAAAATTAAAAGAAAGGTAAACTTGAATTTAGTGTTTTGGATGCTGTTTGCTGTAACCACAGGAGGAAGACACTAGGTGAATTAGATTGCAAAAAATATCAATAATTAAATTTTGGTTAAAAAAGAAAGTGACATAATATCATTTTGTAGAAAAATAATGGTACCAGTACAGAAATCAAGTATAGTACAGCGATAAATCTAGTATTAGCTTAAAAATTACTGCATAGGTATCTTAATTTTTTATTGCAGATTTCAGTTCAGCTAACTGTGGATGATTATTAAAGCAACAAGTGTCATTAATTAGAAGATTTTGGGAGTGAATGAACAAATAGTAAATCTAAGTTGACTAGGCCTATGCTACCAGAACATTATCAGTGAGACATGTACTAATCATGACATTACTGTCTGAGCAATTTTTGGAAAGCATAAATGCTATGGAAATGCATCGGTACAAATCAGACAGCAAACACGAGCTTCACCACACTGATACAAGAGAATTTTTATGCGGTTCTTGTGCAGCAGTTATAAATATTAGTGCAACTTTTCCATTAAATAAAGTGATGTTTAGGCAACAACTACATGGTGTTACTGCTAGGAAAGCCTTTCATATGTTAGTAAATGAAGGTTACATTAGCTTATACAGAGGCGTTGCACCCGTGTTTCTGCAACGCGCTGTAGCACTGAGCATCATGTTTGGCACTTATGATCAGTACAAGAAAATGATGAAACATCTTTTACCAAAGTGTCCTAATTACATTAACTGGCCAGTGGCAGCTATGCTAGCTGGGTCAACTGAAGCTCTTTTAACACCATTTGAACGTGTCCAAGTTGTGCTACAAGATCGGGCATATCACTCTCGTTTTAGTGGTACAATGCATACATTCAAGGAGTTATCACAGTTTGGAGTGAAAGAGCTATTTCGTGGTTGGACGCCTATAATGATGCGCAATGGGCCAAGTAATATTTTATTCTTTTGTTTGCGAGGACCACTAAAGCAAGCATTTCCTAAAACTGAGTCAGTTTATATGTATTATGCTGAACACTTTGTTTGCGGTGCCTTGTTAGGTGCAAGTATCAGTACCTTATTCTATCCTATTAATGTTGTCAAGACCAGAATGCAATCAAAAATTGGCGGGGAATATTTGTCATTTTCAAAAACTTGTGCAATTGTTTTCAATGACAGAAACCGAAGCTGGAGATTAATGTTTCGTGGAGTACATTTGAACTTTACTAGGTCACTAATTTCATGGGGAATTGTGAATTGTTCATATGAGGCACTGAGGAAGTTATTTTATGGTGTCCCTGGAGAAGAACTGACATCGTAACTTAAATAGTGAATAATAAACAAATAACGTAGAGTATATTCGCATGTGGAAACTAGTTAAATATCAGAGAATTGCCATGTTACAAATAAAACAAATGCCATGCAAGAATCACCTCATATTTATCACTGCAAGTGATAAATGTGGTCACTGTGGTGTGATAGTTTCAATTGTCTTCTGCTTTCCAGCTGGTAGTGTGGTATGTAGCAGCATTACCATTTTATAGCCTGACAGTGATGCGTGGCTCACTATGGTTATAATCACAATGGAGTGCCAATTATTATAATATAAAAATTAAGTTTCCTGTAATGGAGTCAAAAATTAAAATGCAGGTTTTCAATTTACTTTTTTTGGGGAAAAAACATAAATTCTAGCAACAGATGCACTCAGGTCAGGTTAATAAAAGTCTTACGTTATAAGGTATAATTGCAATGGTAAATTTTAAGACACCATTATGCATAATTAATTATATTTGGGAGCTTCTGATACTCAACAAAGCAGCAGCCATTTTGTGCATCTTGTTTTGTTACTACACTTTATGCGATGTACTAGTTTTCAGTGAAGTATTTTGTTTTGAATGCTTCTATCGTCTGCAATGTCTTAGTATGATTTGCTGTTCAACCTCATTCGAGAGCTAGTCTTTGTTATGTCATTATCATCTAAGTACTGGTGATTTTATTTTGTTCATCCATGAAGCAAGCTAGTGAAAACTTCCTAGTCATGTCTTTTGAGAATTTTTTATGGTTCGTTTAGTGCTTTTGGCTTTTTTCTGCTATTGCTGAAGTTTTATTTGTAATTATTTTCTTTGTTTATGCTTCTCCTATAAGGTGTGCTTAATAGCTAGTCACCAAGTCTGTTATAGGTTGTTTAATCTGCGGTCTTTGAGAACCGCCTCAAGGCTCTTCGATTGAAGGGATCTAATGTCACTACTATTGATTTAATAGCTACCAACTGCTAAAACACTGAAGTCAAGCTAAAGTTATATATTTAGTATCATTTAAACTGTAAGTGCACTTAGTAGATTGCTTATCATCTACCTTTACCACCAATCTGGTAGTTAACTGGCCACACATATTTTTTGTTTTTCTCCCCTGAATTTTACTTGAAATGTTGCCAATTGCTATAATATTATTCCGTTTATGTGCTATAATGTGTGAACTATACCATACTGCAGTTTTTGTGCAACATGTTTTGTCCATTATACAATATACATAACTAATTTTCTAGCATAAGCTTATACTAGTAAACGACTAAGAACAAAGTCTAATGAACTGGTCTTTGGCCTACGTGATGAAATTTTGATAAATACTTCAGTTGAGAAGAAGACTAAATTTTGATGAACGATGGCCCTAATGTCATAAAAATAATCTCTTTGACAAATAAGTAATCGATAATGTACGTAAAATCAAGACTATTAATACTGAGGTGTGTGTTTGCAAAGTAGTGTCTCAGTGTAACAAGAATCTCTGTTATTGTGAGATTTTTCTACCTTGTCGATGGCAGCTTCACCTAATGAATGCAATTTCATAGGCATATATTGCATATAAGTAAGTTCGTTATTAACAATTTAGCATTCTCTGTAAAGTAATAGATGATTCTCATCGGGGCCGGTTTTAAGCCAGTTAGAAGATTTGTTCAAACTGTGCTCTGCACCAATTAAGAGGGGCCCCACGCATATAATCAAGTGGAGGACACTATGATGAATTAATAAGTGTCCAGTGTGTACGAAGTTTCTTGATATATGTGAAATCAGTGAAACTATTCAGTCTGTCCTTGTATATCTATGTTTCAATGTTTTTTGCTGATCATTTGTTTATTTGTTTTGTAATTTCAGTTTATCATCGCCATTTACCTTTTTAAAAAGAGATAGTTGGCGAGCCTATATGCATTTGGTAGATCGTCGTTGGATTTTAATTTTACTAATTTGTTCACGATATTCAAAACCTCAACACAGAAAGAGTGCTGTAACAGAATTGTACAAAGTTCAGTGTTTCAATTTCGTGCTAGACAAAGCTATTCAGTCTTTAGATTCTAGATTTCAGCATCTTAAAGGCCCTCTAGTATTTCCTAACGTTTATACATGTATCAATTTGAGGATTTACTTAACAATGCCCATAACATAAGGTGAAAGAAGTTTTTCATAACTAAAACTAATTAAAACACACCAATGGTCAACAATTTCACAAGGTGAGCTGTCTAGAGAAAACGACATTACAAGAACCATTGACTTTGTGATTTCTCAGTTAAAAAAGTCAGAAAAGTCTGTGTTTAGAAGGCTCATGCGCAACCAGTAAGTCACTAATTATCTTGGCTTGTAATAAAACATTAGAACTTTCATGTGGGCTTTCAATTTTTAGTATATCGTCGTTGCTAATATGAAGCCTCAAGTCCTCAATGCTATTTGGCTGAGACTGGCATACTACACAAACTACAAAACATCAATCTTCAGCTTTTGTGAGGTAGAGGGACCCTAACAATATTCTAATTGGGCCTCAAACTTCCTAGCACTGGCCCTGACTCTCATACCGTTCTCGTACTGTTCTGAGTTGCTGATTCACTTAATTTATCAATTTTCAGAATGAGACACTCCTTCAAGATCATCGATATCTATCATGTGATTCAGAATAACAGTAACTGAGTAGCTACTGACCTAGAAAGGGGGTGTTCTGGGGCAAATTTTAAAATATAAGTGAATGTACGAATACATTTTTATATATTACATTAATATATAATGTAAAATGGCTTAAATTCATCCCACAAACAACACTGCAATTATTTTAATACTCTTAACTTTCATAAAAGATTTGTATTTGCTATTTCATACAATTCCATATTATGGTGTCAAATTCAGAAACACTGATGTTATAATCTGCTGCTTCTGCTGGTAAACTAAATTAAATTCCATAAATTTGCATAACTGCATGTACTAGTACAGTGCTTGGAACTGTAGTAATTGTTCTGCTGATTTGTATTACATTTATAATACATGTACATAATTTTTATTTTGAATGTGCATGTTATTTTTCCAGCTCTGCTCATATATGTTACGGGTTTTAGGGACCATTATAGCCGTAGTTGAACTCAAATTTGACTATAGTCATTCATAGTAACTAGTTTCAATTAATCTTAATTAAACTTTAGAAACAGTACATAGCACTATTATAACTATTCAGTTTTGTTGTCATGGCGACTTAAAAGTATTCAAATGCCAAACATTATTTTTAGACATTAGTTAAACAAATGTTATTTATTGTTAACACATAATTAATTACATAAAAAATATGCTTAACTTTTTAGCATGTTTAGTAGCAAGTTTTATTTTGTCTCGTTATGCATTTGTACAATTTCACATTATTGCGTTTCATTAACCATGATTTTAGTACATTTGATATTTAGGCCATTTCACAATCCTGATATCTCACTGTTCACAACAGCAAAAGAAAATGACTTTTAGTTAAAAAAACTACTTCAGAAATGGGCCATTTTGCAAAATTTATAACGCAAACAAAACAAGCATAGTTTACAAACATTTCTCACCATTTGAAAAGTGCATGATCGTACATCTTTTGATACATTATTATATTTTATCTGTTATACTGTGTATTTTGGTTGCTAATTTACAATAATTTTATAACATATAAATAAGTTAGACTTGGGACAATTGGTGAGTAAGGTAGCAAATCTATGCATTCCAAACAGTATAAATTATCACTAGAGAACTTAGTATGGTGAATGTAGCTACAGTGTTCACAGGAGTGTAATTTGTGAATATAAGATGTAACAGAAACACTTCTTTCTATTCCATAATGAATTATGTCGCCAAAATTAACAAGTAAACGAAAACAGGCCATTCCTAATCAAGAAACGTGGGCTACTGCAAATGAAGGGCAAAACAGATTCAATCCATATTAATGTGCATATTTAATACCACTGGAGAAACTGAGAACTATTTTCACACGTTAAATAAGCTTTGACTAGACCAAGTACCGGTAGTTAAGGATCAAGCCAAATATTAAGTTTTTCTTAGTGCAGTACTTTGAACAATGTATTGTGTAACACAAACAACAACATACAATAATGCATGTAATAACATATAATAAGGAAAACAACAATTATGGTTGGTGCAACAATACTGTTACAGGTCCTGAAACGTGTGGGAAGTTAAAATGCATGTTGAAAGGTCAGACATTACACTCTCACACTGCAATTCACTATCCAGAATAAAAATCACAATGCAAAGCATAGGACATGCCTTAGTCTAATGTTCACTAAAGCCAGAGCAACAAACGAAATGACTAAGTTTACTAACATAGTCAAAGATACCTAGTGTCTCAACTGCCCTTTTTTAATTAATGGAAAGTCACTGTCAATAAGAACAGGTCTATCACTTTTCTAATTTATAAGTAACAGTGGGAACCATCACATTATATGTGCAGAAATATCTAGCACAAATACAACACATTAAAATTTCAAAGTTTTTGTTATTGCCCTATATATCTATTGTAACAATTGCAAAGAAACTGTAAATTATGAGCTATCATTACAATTTAATAGTTCATTAAATTGAGCTGGAACAGTCCAAAAGTCAATCTCATGCTATTATCTACAATGACTGCAAAGAGCATTGTGAAGGATTTTAACTAATTTTGGTAAATAACTGCAATTACAAGGTTGTCATGACTTAGTCAAAATAAATCAAATATCTTGTAATTTGATAACTTTTACGTCTTTTAAATTTGAAGCATAGAAGCAGCTCAAAAATATAGGACACATCTGACCTATATGTAATTCTATATGCACAGGTGTATTGCTACAATGGCTGTGCAATATGAGTGAATGAGTTACCTCAAATTACTTAAGTACATGGACACTTCTTAAATAGCAAGCTAAATATGTTCACCTAGTTTCAGTGAGCACCATAGTGGTCTTGAACCTTACTCAGGAGAGCATCACACGTTTTCTTAGCATCTCCAAGTAACATGCTCGTATTTTGTTTGTAAAAGATAGGGTTATCAACAGCTGCATAGCCAACACCTAAAGTTCTCTTCATCACAATCACCTAAAAACAAAAAAAATGTAAATTATATATCCAGCACTGCCTGCCTTAGCAAGGATAAAAAAGTTCAACTTTGAGTCAATGAAAAATATCTGCAGAAAACCAAGATTGTTGACTAAATAGTTCTGTCGATCAATCAATCAATACATTTATTTGTCTCAATGATCACATTACATTTCGGTACATGTTGGAATTGAAAAAGAAATCAGTACAAAAAGAAATCTAAAACATAAGGACATTAATTTTTATCAGGTAGACTGAACGATCGCTTTACTGTTAACGTAGTAACATAGGCACAGGTAACAGGGATGACAAACAACGGCTACCTAATTCATGTTAGAGAAGAGGTGATTTAGGAAGTTCTAAGAAGAAGTGATTTGTAAGCCAGTCTACAAAATTTAATTACTACAGTTTGGTCTACACTTGCATACAGAAGCATTCCTGTGCTGAATTTTCTGACAGAAATGTTAAAAGAAAGAATGCTAAACTTTCCACTATGGACCTATTAATTAAGTAAAAACTTGGTCTAAACTTATTATTACTTTAATTCACTATTAATTAATACTCTATTCATGTGGAAGTTGAAACCATTTTCTACAACTTTGGCAATATTAAAAAATTTGAAGTTTTTAAACGTGTTTTGCAGCTTTTTGGTTAAAATAATGTTGATTGTCAATGAAAACTTTCAAGTTAACGTTACAACAAATTAACTGAAAATAACTTTACATTTTCTGACTTCCATACACGTAGTACAGGCATTCCAGCAATAATGGAGTTTGGATCGTCTTCTGCAGCTGAGTTAACAGTATCGTTAGCTCCAATTACCAGCGTAAGATCAGTTTCAGGAAAATCATCATTAATCTCATCCATTTCTAACACAATGTCATAGGGAACACCAGCCTCAGCTAGAAGCACATTCAGTTGACCGGGCATTCGTCCTTCAAAATATTATATACAATTGTCAAAAAAGCAAAATTACAAGAAGCAAAACTGTTAAATAGAGAAGAAATGCAAATAAGAATGCAATATACCGCCAAACAGATTTAAACTCCAGATTTATCAACATCACGAAATGCGGACAAAAATATTGAAACTTTACATTTACAACTACAATTTATAGAATTAAAAAATAAAACAAAAGTCACTACAATGAGTTGCATGCCAAACCCAGTTTGTAAGCAATATATTGTTTTTACCAACCTGCCACAGGATGGATACCAAATCGCACAGTTTTCCCCTTTTTTCGTAAGAAATCCACCATTTCAGCTATAGGGTATTGTGCTTTTGCCACACAAAGACCGTACCTACATAAAGCAAAATGAAATATATTAAACAATTTGGTACCATTCAACCACTAAAAAGCAAGACCTATTTAACATCGATAGCTGTGGCAGAACCAGAACTTATCTCATGATAAAGGACAATACTCTCAGATGAAACACTGAACTGGCAGAAGTGTCTTCCTGTTTTGGGCAACCATAAAACCTTCAAAGATAAATATTTAAAGACTTACTACGAAAACAACAAATAATTCTCAGATCAAAAAGGTACTGATTAAAGTAGTATTACACCTCTAATGAAAAGATAATCGACAATTATTGTGTTATTCTGGTTCAGGCGACAGTAACAACATAAATAGTTGTATCACTGCATGCGTGGAGTCAACTACAACAGTTTATTCCAGGCTGGTAATACATTCACTTTCTTAAACAATGTGGAACACTGCAAGTCGAAAGCCAGCACTCAGTAGCAGGACTTGGTAGATAAATAAAGTAGACAGCCAGAATCAACATGCCAAACGAAAACATCCCTAGTGAGGAATGAACCCAGGCAGTCATGAACCATTTACTCTCCAGCTTCGACACTGTATAAGTTCGGTAATAACTAACACACCAGACCATTTGGCTAATCACCTTGCAACAAATCGGCCTCAGCTACTGGGCTAATTTATTTCACTACCTGTTATACAACTCAATGAATAACATGCAAAATATATACAGAAACCTAAAAATGGCTAAGATAAAATAGTACATTTCAAAATCATTGACAAATGCTTTGGTAGAACTCAAATTACTTTACCACTATTTACACCAATAAATAACAAATACATCGCACACAAGTTCTATTATAATCTTCTATAATACATGGATAAGCATAAATACACACATTTTGGCACAGGTTATTTTACTCACCCTGGAGTGATAATTATGTTCTTTGCAGCAGTTATCATATCAACTGATTGGTCAACATTAACTTCCGTATGAGTTCCGGTGATTTCCTGTGCTTTCCCAGTTCCTGTTGAGCTTGTTCCAAAACCTCCAAGAATTACGTTAGGCAATGATCTATTCATGGCCTAGAGTTAAAGAGGAAGAAAATTTTAAATTAAGTAATCTATTTAAATTAGCAAATTGGTTATATGTTCCAGGGGCTTTGAATACCATTTCAGAGCTATCATGGAAAAAAAGCTTTAACATTGGTGTTAGATACTTTTGTAGGGATTTAATTGCCTGCTAAAAGTACCCATTTTAATGAACAAGTCAATAAACATCCATTGCTTTTGCCTAAGGCAGGAATTTATTATGATCTATCATTATTTACTACAAAAAATAGAAGTGACATCATTGTCACAAGATTCACAAAAATACAAAAAACTATCATATAAATTGTTATCTCGGAACAAGAACAATCTATAATAACAAGATTAGTATAACTCAGCAATTATCATACTGCATAGAAATACACTCATATCTCGATTTGCCAGACCTTGCTTTTATGGATATCGAAAGCATCGGACAAAACCTGGACTGTTAAAAAATCCTCCATACTACAGACACAGTCCATTGTTTCGCAAGCTGACTGCTAATTGGCCGGCTGTTGCTTTGTTTGTACATCATTATATCAGTGTAGTCAAGCAAAATGTAACAAACTGTACTTAATGTGATTGTTTCTACATATATTATAGTGCACAAAAGCGAAGTAAGACGACATAAAAATGGTAAAAGCTCATTGGTCGACTTCTTACTGCTTTTATCTGGCAAACAGTGATATGCGTGTAATAAAAAGTACAAATGACAATTGCTTAATTATTACATCCACATTTGATTGCTGAGAATTGAAACAAAAATTAGAAAAACACACTATAATCGAGAATAAAATTTGATTTCGTCTCTTAATATATTGCAACTGTTTTCTGGCTTGTTCATTGCAATCGCGCACATGTTAAAGACTTGTACTTGCAAAACGAAGTGTTAATTTGAAAATGTTTTAGTGACAGTAGCTAAAAACCGAAGATCTACTTATGAATGTCATATAATAATATGACAAAATGTACATGATTCGGAAAAGTACTCAAATCAGGTTCATTTTAATAGTGGGGTTTCATGATTGGAAGCAAGCTTATTACTGGATCTTGGAATTAGGAACAACAAAACCATCATCATAAAATGAAAATTATCCATCTTGTACTTATATCATACATGAGTCATTTCAATAACATAATATTGTTTAAAGGCTTAAGACAGGAGAGATTTGAAGATAGGGTTGAAATACCAATCACTAACTGAAATATGTGTTGCAAGCAATGTTTGCATGCCATTTGTTGACTGCTCTTAAAAATACAAGATTTCCAATGTTTATTTGCCAAATTTTATGCTGAGTGATCACAGAACTGAATGCAGTACTCCCGGGCTTCAATCTTGCAATCCACGGGTTACAAACATAATTCTGGCAGAAAGTCAAGCTCTTATTAAAGTATTAAGCAGTTACTTCTACACTAATAGAAGAACAATTTCAAGATAAAAAGCAGTCCATAATTTCCTTCCATTTTACACACTTTATGAGCAAAGACTGTACACCTTGATAAAACTTACTTTGCACATGATGTATGAAAGGATGGCTCCACTAGAACCAATAAGTGCTCCAACAATAGTCATCAAATTGTTATTCATCATAAAACCTTCAGCACAAAGAGCCCACCCTGAATAACTGTTGAGTACAGTGATAACCACAGGCATGTCAGCACCTAGAAAACGTATCAAGACTTGACACCCTGCCAAATAAGAGTTACATTGCAAAAAAATGTTAATGCCACCTTCATCGACAGTTACACTATAACTTTGTTATTCAAATCATGTTAGACCTGTAATTCCAAGGGAAAAGCCCAAAACAGACAAAAAAAAACAAAATAAAGTACAGATAGGTTATAGATAGAATATCTACACTTTGGTATTAAAATTATAAATTTTGGAAAAAGTTGCTCACTGTTGAAAACAGCAAAATGTTCAGGTTACCCAAATGAAAAAATATTCTAATGCTCACCTCCTATTGCTACAGTTAATGTAACACCCATAATTGTAGATAAACCAGCAGTTGTATACAAGCATCCCATGTCAACAGCATATGAAGGGTCAATCATATACCAAGCCATTGCCCCAACATTACCAGCCAGAAGTCCAAGATTTAAAGCATGACGAGCGGGCAGAAGTAGTGGAGCAGAGTCTAACAGACCTAATAAGAAAGAACTAATTTAATGTATTCTTTACATACGTAATAGAAAAGAAAATGATTAATTTATTGCACTCATATCATTTAAGGTAGATACGACAAGGTATTATTCTATCATGCTCTTAAAAACAAATTATCAGTCTTTCCTTCAAAGTGCTTTTATTGCATTTCAGATGCAAATAGATTTCTGCTAAATTTATGCAACCTTATCAAGACTATGGCTGTAATAAGATATTGTGTGAATCAGTGAAAGAAAGATGAGAGGCTTATGAGAATATGAGAAAACTTATGATAGCGAACTGAACAAGTTTAATAGACAACATGACTTTCCAAGCCTAATTTGAAAACATTAATAAGGCATGTAAAACTGCATAATTTTCTCTAACAGTACAATGCATTTTCAAAAATTTCAAAGTTTTTTTAAATTGACATCATTTCCAGTTTTCATGCCATCACTAATCCTGAGATCACGAATACAAGTTAACTTAACCTTATTATAGTGCAGTTTACCTTAACATAACTCACCTTATTTTACTTGTAATTATCATTAAAGTGCTATTATCATTGCACTGGTGGTGTTTGAACTGATCTGAGAACAACACCATACTTGTGGTTCGTTTATGCCAGAGGAATTACACATCTGTTAAAGGTATAATAGATTCAACACAGTTTCCCAAACCTGAGTCCCCGGTTGCCATGAGCTACAAACTTCTATCGACACTGCAACTTGGTTTATAGCTGACTGAGACATATGTAAGCAGTTATGGATACAGAAGTTTTTGAAGGCTGGAACAGCCAGGGGTTTGGAGGAGCTCTGTAAGCTCTCCCGGGGGTGGGGGGTTGCGAGCCCCAGAAACTGATGCGTTTCCTGCATTTTAGCCAGTTTTGAACCTTAAATTTAATAAAAAAATTTGATTTAAAAATAAATTAAAGTTGTGCTTTCACTTGCAAGTACAATTGTTGTTTTTTTGAGCTTTCACAAAGTTTAAAACATTGATAGTGATGTAGTGCTGCTGTAACAGTGTAACTTTAGAAACAAAGGTACTGGTTATAGTTGTAAGAACAGTGAAGTCCATTAAACCTAATTCTCAAGTTATGAATTTGAATAAAGTAAATGTGACACAAATATTGATATTCAGAAAGTTTCATTAGTAATATTTTACAAACTTTGAATTTAGATTGCAAGATGCACACACCGCCACAGATTGTATTTACACAAGCAGTTGCACTTGAGGTGATATTAGCATAGTAAAAGTAACAAGCCGTAACAAACTCCCACTATATCCGTTCCTATACTCATGTACCTATACTCAGACATGTTCAAGCTATGTAGCAACTCTTGAATGTTGTGTGAAAGCATGATTAAACTACTAAACACAAGAAATTATTTTTGGTAAAACTATTTAGCCGAACATGAGGAAGGGAAGTTTAGTGGGCAGTTTTATTTCAGCTAAGGAACTTTACAAATTGATTCTAGACTAGTTTTACTAGAAGTTTTAGCATTTTGTAGCAATTCTTTCATGTAAAATGAGATGAAAGCAAATGAATGTAAAAAGCTAAAAAACTGCATATGCTTTTGAGAAACAACACCTATACTTTTCAAGAGCCATGAGCCTGCCGCAGTCTGAGTATCACTGCATGATCATTAGACTGACATGTCTGCAGAACTTGTACCCCTACATGAAAATGCTAGGTTGGTTAAAAACACATTGTGAGATGACATTTTCTATCTTGAACATACTTGAGGTCTACGAGACCCATTAGTCTTTCAGATTAGAAATAAATGCTATGACTAAAAGCAAAACCAATAGAAATTAAAGAGTGTGTTGGAACTATGTAGTTTCTTACATCTATGAGCACACCCTTCAACAACAAACCAACAAGATTGTAATTCTAGCAGTGCAAAGACGTCGAGTTTCGTCAGCTCGCTAGTAATTATTAGTCTCCAAACGACCATGTTGTGCATGGCTCGAAGCCTGAGAGTGTGGTTCATAAAATCTCGAATACCTGACTTTATTTAGTTTTCTTATTATTTCTAAACATAAACAACTCTACATTAGTTTTCTGCATTAAGTTAAAAACGTAATTAAACTTTACTTTTACCTTAATTAATTTTATTTTATTCTATACAAATAGATGCAATTACACCATCTAACACCCTTAACACAGCCATTGTATGTAAGGTTTCCCATGCTGCCAATATGCACCGATATTGTTTAAAAAATGTAAATGTTTTACACTAGAGTTTATGTTTTTGCACACAGACTCCAGATGTGAATTTCACTACATTGTTATTCAATCCTAATTTTAAGCTTATAAACACATATTATTATTATTAAAACATAGCATGAAAGAAGACAAAAACTGTAAGAAATACCCAAAACAGTAGGTGCACACTAACTGCACTTGTCCTAGAAAACACGATCTAAGAACGTGGTATGAATCATGCTAATTCCTTACGATAAATGTAATATTCCATACCTTGCAGCTTGCCATAAGCCACGAGAGACCCACTGAAAGTTACGCCACCGATGTATGTACCAAGAAACAAGAACGTCTTCACGACATCAGCTGCCGGGTCAGTAGCAAATGTTTGATACTCATGCATGTATGTTGCTATACAAGTCAATACCGCTGCCATACCAACAAAACTGTGAAATAAGGCAACCAATTGTGGTAGGTCTGTTACCTCTATCTTGTTTGCAATAACAGTACCAATGGCTCCACCTATTGAAACATGAATGTTAAAATTTAATTAGATACGTTAAAATGTACAAGAAATAATTTAAATACAATGAAGACAGACCAAGCAGACTTACATGCACAAACTTTTTGCAAAAACATAAGTTACAGTTATGGAAAGTTATTATCAATGAAGTTTAACTACCTCATCAAGTGAGAGTCAAAATTCTTTCATTTTCACCATGACATTTGTTCTTATTAAATTTAACATTAAATGCCAGAGCTAGAAGGAAAACTGTTAATGTTAAATGTTTATTAGAATTTTATAACATACCTACTAACATTGAAGCTCCTATTTGATAGAAGATTTCATTTGATACATCCAGTGTTGCTAAAGTTGCACCTACGCCACCAGTAACACCAATCATTCCCAATATATTACCAACCCGACTTGTTGACTGATTAGATAATCCTCCTAGGGCCCCGACGCAGCACAATGAAGATGCAAGGTACATCATCTGATGAACATTAGGGCAACCATTAAGTACTGTGGCTCCATAACCACCCAAGAATAATGCAGCTGGGAGTGCATACAGGTACATGTACTCAGGCGGATCAGCTATTAAAAAATGTTTACAAAACAACACATTTATTAAAGCACGTTCAATTCAACAACAAAACTATTAAAATAAGCAATCACCGTACAGATAATTCTTAGATAATGAGGAAAAAATATCACCAGGAATGTTTGTTTATCTACAATAAGATGAAACAACAGTTCACGTACTTGGTCTTTTAAACATGTCTAACATTCTTTTAGTGATGAGAAATCCACCGCCGATGTTAATACTAGAAATAAAGCAAGCGATTGCCCCCAGCAGCTGAGGTGTGGTTTGCGGGAGTATGCCACCACCCATCATCAGAATTCCACCTACAGCAGTGATTCCAGAAATGGCATTCGTCACCGACATGAGTGGTGAATGTAGGGCTGGAGTAACACCCCAGACAGTATGGTAACCTAACAAAAAATAACAGTAGAAAAGTACACATGTTATTAAATGATACTTAGTCAAGAGTGATGTTCAACTCTTCGCCAAGAAGTTAATGAGGTTAAAATGTCATGTCGATCATAAATAACAAAGCAAAATAAATTCAATGACAAACCTACACAATTAAATGCATACAAGATGACACTTTATTAAAACGTAGATGAATGCAAAACTCACCCACAATTCCTGCTAATCCAAAGGTGGTACACATAGTAGTAAAGTTCATGTCTGGTGCAATTGCACCAATGCCAACAATGCTTGCTAGACCTATAGAAATTAATTATAAATCTTAACAATACAATTGTCATAGGTTATGTTGTTCAAAAAAACTAGCTTTTGAAATTTCAGAGATTTTGTCAATATCAGCTCAAAATTAAATTGCACTAAAAACAAGTTTTTTGAAAATGACAAAAAAAACGGCCTTCATAAATGCCTTTCTAAAGATGCAATTAACAAATTGGAAATAATCATTTCTAGCCCTAATACTTTGACTAATGTCTGTCACCTGTAGTGTATGCAATCGAATTCTTCATAGTGTCAGCATAATAGTTGGGTTCTACTGGAGCAATGGCTGCCCCTACTTTAGGTACTGGAGCCGAGGGCTGTGACAACTCTTTTGGAGGAGGAGGCGGCCACATCATTTCTCCTTTGTGCAGAACAATTGAACCACGAACTACCTCATCTTCCATGTCCAAATAGTAATGATTCTGCTCACCTACAAAAGACAAACAAAGCATAAATCATAGCCACTTCTCAATTTCACACACTAAGTACTGGCTTATAATATAACGTACTTTTATAAAGCAATTAAAAATATGGGTCAATGTTGTCTATAGTGGCAATGAAATACAAAAAATCTGGCTGATTAAAACATAATAACATCTTCCACCAATAACAGCTTACTTGTACAGTTAGAATGAATAAATAGTTTATGCTAAACTAATGAACAACAAATCACTATGATGCACAGACTACATAAAAAAGATGTTGAAAAATTGTGATCCCACCGATATTTGGACATGCGAGCTTGCAGTTATAATATGCATATTCTAGCCTTCTGTAGACCTACAAAGGAAGGCACTGATCCAGCAAGGCTTCTCATCTTTAGTCCCATTTCATAACAGGCATAACAAGCAATTTAATTAATCAAATTAATTGATTATAACGCAACAGTGGCTTCTAAATGTGATAAGTCAAAATTAGTAAACTAATAAACTAGCAATTAATCTACCAGTTAACAAGATGAAAAAATGCTGGAAAGTTGTGAGCCAGGTAGAAATGTCTAACTAATTTGTTCAGCAATTATCATCCACCAATCTGTATTAGTTTAAGAAAACTTATGTATAATGGTATATAACTTGCCAAAGCGCTTTTAATAATTTAAACAAAAAGCCTTGTGAACTTAAAAGTGCTACAACGTGGGAATACAATCATATGCCACAGAGTAGAAAAGAACATTTTTAAGTGGATGATTTTGACCTCATATATTTACAGTGTTTTTTCTGAGATCATTAATTTTCATCAACAAAATAAACCTACCATCTCACTGCTACACAGTGCCATTTAAATTTTAGGCATAGTTTCCATCTTGACTTTCTGGTTGGGAAGACCTTCATCTGATCACTGATTAGGGCCACTACGTTCTCCTGATATTACAGTTTGTAGTTGAGATGGTAAAGTTATTGAACTTTAGTTAACCATCACAACAAACAAAAATCAGTAATAGCATAGAATAAGCCAACTGGGAAATCTATGACGTAAGTCTATCTGAAGACCGAGATAAAAATCCTGACAGAATGCAATAAATTTGAATTTTACAGTGAAATAAAATATTGCTGAAATTATAAGATTTATAATCAGCACTAAAAACAGATAAAGGAAAAGAATTTAATAAAAATAATGGGTACTTACCAAAAGAAAGCAATAATTTAGAGATGTTGTTTCCGTAGAGAGTGCTGCTCTGGGTAGGTAATCTGCTGGGTAGATCTGTGTAACCAATGTGTGTTACTCCCTTGTAATTGTAAATTTCACCAGGTTTTATTGTTTCTATATTTCCACCAGCTTCAGCAGCAAGATCTACAACAACTGACCCATCTCTCATTGATTCTATCATTTCCTACAAAATCAAAGGTAAAATTTAAATAGTCATTGATTATTGTCTTGTGTTGTTGGTACGTTCTAGTTTTGAAAAGTATGTCAATTGGACTGAAAGCAATGATTTACTTTTACTTCTGTGTAACTATTCATTCTGTGTTATGTTTTGCAATTAACAAATGTAACACTCGAAACCATTCTGAACATACTATGTACTTTCAATTAGCTAACTATAGGCTGAGCAATATAACTGCCAACCACCAAAAAATAGCAAATTTGTAGTAACACATTAATTCTCACTATATACTCCCTAAAATGTGGTATATGTCTATGTGCAAATACACACGTCCACTATATCAAACATATATAAATTGTATAATTAAATTCATCAATCATATATAGTGCGCAAAAGCACATTTGATTCAAACTGTTCACGAGTTTATAACTGGTACACATTTTAGCAACATTTTAATGAGTTGCACCTTGGAAATAAGCTTGGGTGCAGGTTTCCCTGGAATCAATGCTGTGGTGATTACAATGTCGACTTCACGACATTGTTTGGCAAATAATTCCATTTCAGCAGCAATAAATTCCGGTGACATCTCTTTAGCATAGCCTCCTGTTCCTTCTCCAGATTCCTATGAAATAAATTGCAAAAAAATTCCATATATGACAATCATGCCACTTCATAAAATTTCTAGGTAGGTAATAAAATATGAATCTAAACTTAAGTAGCAAAAGTATGAACTTTAAGCAAACTTAATAAAGACAGTTAACATCACATTAATTATATTCAAATACCTCTAATTCAACTTCCAGAAATTCAGCTCCAAGTGATTGCACTTGTTCCTTCACAGCTGCTCTCGTATCAAATGCCCGTACAATGGCACCCATACTTTTTGCTGTACCGACTGATGCTAAACCGGCAACGCCACCACCAATAACAAGAACTTTAGCTGGAGGAACCTTACCTGCTGCAGTGATCTGACCTGCAATGGCAAACAGCTATCAGTAACAAACAGGCTTAGGTTATACTTAGTCATTTCCAAAATAAGTGTGGGAAAGGAAAGGGGGTGGAAGTCAGAACTGTAATCTTCAATTAAAAATTTCACGAATGGCTGCTGAATCTGTGAGCACTGAAAAACAAAGTAATTTATTTCAGCAGTCAGCTTATATTGATCAAGTACTTATAATATTACCATTTAACACAGATCACAATAGACAGTACTGCAGTTACACCAAAAATCAAATCATATAACTAAATCAAAAGACAAAAATAATTTACGTAACTAAAAAATGAGGTCTAAGTTATGGTCGTCAGTTAGTCAATGGTTACAATAACAAGCATACCCGTAAAAAATCTTCCAAAATGATTAGCTGCTTCGACAACCGCTTTATAACCCGAGATGTTAGACATCGAACTCAATGCATCGAAAACTTGAGCACGACTGATCCTTGGAACACAGTCCATCCCAAAAACAGACAACTTCTTCTTTGCAAGTTCATTCACTAAATCTTTGTTCTGTGCTGGATACAAAAAGCTGATTAGTGTGCCATTGTCTTTGAACAGTGGCAACTCAGGTGTCATAGGAGGACGTACTTTCAACACAATATCGCTGTTAAACACTTTGTTAATATCAGTGATCTTTGCCCCGGCTTCCTCGTACTCGGCATTGGAAAACTTGGCTTCAGCACCTGCATTCTCTTGAACATTAACACTGAAACCCTTTTTTGTGAATGTGGCAGTTACTGCTGGTGTAATGGCAACTCTCCTTTCGTTTTTGAAAACTTCTTTTGGAATGCCAATGCTGAGCTCTTTGTATGGGGTGCCTCGAACTGCAGGCTCACTTTTCTCTGCCTTAGTGCAGAAAAGACGAGTGTAAGTTTGAGCGTTCTTTACAGACCAAGAACTAGCCTTCGGGGCTCTGATGTAGACTCGCAACAGCTGAGCCATTGTTGTACCTATAAACGCAAAAAACTGGCATAAAAGTAGATTGCTTAAACAATGCAAACAAAAATAATTTATTATTTAAATAAAAAACATAAATTATGTTGTTTGACACTCAGTTTTGTTCGAATAGACAGATAAAAATGAGCTAAGTATTATAATTACGATCATAGTATCGAGTTCTATCTTCAGAAACATGATGTGCTACAAGATAATTTGCTATGTTGAGTGGACAGCACAGTAACCGCCGCCATAACCGGTAACATAATGATAAGCTATGGACGCAGCCATCTTGACTTTTTACTGTACATTTGAAAGATTGGCATAGAATGTATCGTCTAAATCAAGTAGGTAGTTGCTAAACTTTTGTAGAGTGTTTCTAGTGGAATAAGTAAGCAATGAAATGAAATGAAAACAGATATGCTACTTACCCCGTTAAGCGCTGAAAACCACGCTCAAAATAGAAGAGCCCAAAATACTGTACTTCCAAGTATTTCCAACGAATGAAGGGCACCTTACGTTTACCAGCCAATGGGATTCTCCGTACTATATTTCTGACTTTAGAAAAACCTAAAAACCTCGAATCTAATTGGTCATTTGACGGCTTTTTCTGTGGAGCCCACGCTTTTGGAAGAAACACGTGAATTTTATTGAATTTCCGAAAATGTCTCTATCTACTTTGAAATTCGCGAAGTTTTTGTTCCAAAATGAAGCTAAGACATGTCGGGCAATTGTACCTTTTGTGGTGTCAGCGTCACAGAGAAGACATTGTAGGTTTAAATAAGCTTATGTTCACTTTAATTGCATCTGCAAGACTAGTAATATAAAAGTTTGCTATACTATTGTACATTATAACCATGTCAGCTGAGTATATTACCATGTACGTCACTGACGTGACTGTAAAGTAATCTAAAAGTTATATGATTGATTGATACATTTAGCTTGGTGACGTATAATTTTATGTTAATTATATGCGTCTTCTCAAGACCATGCAGAGAACTACGAGGCCATGATTCCAAACTCTTCTTCGAATATAGCCGAACCAGTAGCCGTTCTCATTTTTTTGCCTCTTGTGTGGCCCATCCATGGAACTCACTCTCAGCGGATATTGTCAATGCACCATCTGTCGATAAATTTAAAATGACTATTGCGATTGCGATACTCGACTCTCTCCATCTATCAGAGGCGGGCACCTTTGTAGGGTGCGACGTCTATTCTTCTATAACGCTGATCTTTTAGTTGTCTTTTCCCAGTTTAATGTCTTTCTCCTGTATTCCATGCATTCATTCACTAGATTTCTAATTTCTAGCAATCCTTCCTTTTCACTGTTCATTAATATATCTGAGTTCAATTTTTTTCCATTCTCAATATCTGTCACATTTAAGCATGTGTTCAGTAGTATCATCATCTTCCCCACACACTGGGCATATTGACTGATCCTTAAACTCATTCTTGTAGTTTCCTTTAACTTTAATCGTGTTCAGTCTTATTTTCAATGTATCTTTAACCTCTTCTGGCTTACATGTGTCTATGTAATTTTGTCGTTTCCACTCGGTATGCTTTAAAAATCTTAATTTAGTGTTGCTCCTGCATTTTTCTGCATATTCATTCTTTATAAAACATTCAATCTTATTCTTTATTTCTTTCTTCCACTCAGACTTTTTCATGACCTTCACCCTTTCTTTATTAGCATCTATGGTATATTTTTTGCAGTCTCAACTACTTCATTATACCATGACCTTTCATGTGCACTGTTTATTTGCATTTCGAGTACCTCTGATGCTAATCTCTTTGGTTTACTTATCAGTAAATTCCGATAGAACATCAATCTCCTATAATTCACTTTAGGTTTTACAGGCCATATGCCTATTTCAGTTACTAATCCCCAGTATGGCATTGATTCACTAAGATTAAATAAGGTTTTTAAAGCATTTGCTTGAATCATTTCTAATTTCTCCCAATCAGTTGTTCTCAAATTTGACCATGTTTCAGAACTAGCACTGCACTCTCTGAAAGAAGCTTGTATAGCATTAGTTTGACCTCTATTGAGCAATTTCCCACTTTCAGTTCACCTCCTATTGTATTGATGTAACTAATTATCATTTTATTTTTCCCGGTTCATTTTCCCAACATTGTTTCATAACTACATTTTGTATTAATCCAATCTCCCAAATACTTGTATTCCTCTGCTTCCTTAACCTCTCCGTTCCTTAGTGACTCACATAATTCTGGAATCCTTTTCTTTCGTGTCATGTTTGTTCCCATATATTGTGTTTTCTGTATATTGAATGATAATCTTTTGATTCTTTCAATTTCTTGACAGTTTTTAATTATCTGTTTGATTATAGTTTCTTGTCCTATTCCCACAATATCATCAATGAATAATAACATACCCACATGTATATTCCTGCCCATTACAGTCCCTGTTATCACCATCTCATTAATCCGGTTTATTGCAGCACAACATAGCACTGTTGGACTATTTCATTTATTTATTTCTGGTCTGTTTTACCTAATGGTGTTTCTATAACTATTTCTGCAATTTCATTTAGTTTATATATGATAAAAATATAATTTCTCCTGGTGATATGCCCATCCTCCATAGTTCTGTCAATGCATCCTTCAACCACAACTTATCAAAACAGTTTTCTATGTCACAAAAAATTATGTACACTTAAGTTTTATAAAACCTGTTATACTCTAACATTGCCCTGAAGGTGGACAGATTGTCATAGACATCTCTATTTTTTTCTTCCGCCACATTGATAAACTCCTGTGTTTTCTTCAAATTTAACTATTATTCTATTTCTGATCACTTTCTCCGTTAGTTTACTGAAAATATTTGTTATGGACAACCCTCGTCTATTTTTCATCTCTTTCTTGTCACCTTTTCCCTTATAAATTGACTTTATTTTCATTTGGGCCGGCCCATTGTTTCGGTATTTTCTTTTGCTTCATTATTTCATTCAGCATTGCTACTATACTATCGATAAATCCTTTCCCTGCTTGTTTAATCATTTCATTCTTCCATGCTTGCATGTCTGGAGCCTTTTTTTTTTAATGGTCGAACTGCTTCATTCACTTCACCGCTAGTAATTACTTTTACTTCCTTCTCACTTGCCATTTGTTCAACATGTTTGAAAATGTGTTCAACCCTTGACCCTATCATTTGCTCATATTCATTCTCTGTCGGAGTAGGAGTTAGCAATTCTCCATAATATTTTTTAAACATCATCTTAATTTTTTCTGGGTCATCTTGGATCTCGCCTTGGTTATCTCTCATTGCTATAGCTTCTTTTTTTGGGTTTATCGATGCACTTTTTAAATTCCCATAACAACTGCTGGTTAAGTTTTCCATTTACTGTAATTGTCTTAACAGTTATATTTATTCTATTTATTTGTTCCTTTGCACATTCCTCATCATGTTTTCTATTAGTTCAATTTTTATTTTAATCATTCTTTTCCTTTCAGAGTCTTCTTCATTGCTCATTTCATATTTTAACTTACGTCTTTCTTTATTTAACTTCCTTGACATTTTACTTCCTTATTTTTGTTTCCTTTTTCCTTTTACTGAAATGCACCTGTCTCTTGCTACTGCAACTTGATTAATCCAACCATCGTATTTGCTCTGAATTGATCTGTTACTGCTCCATACTTTGCTAAATATTTGATCATCAGTTTCATTTTTGTATCTGTTTATTTTTTTATCTCTTCACTTTTATCTCTTTTCATTTTGCTAATCTCTACCCAATCAAATTCACTATATAATGTATTATGGTCTGTGTATATAATTTGTTTCTCGCCACTACCAGTCACTCTGTACACTCCATACAGTTTTTGTTCGTCAACAAGTGTAAACCTATGTGCAGTTACATCATTTGCACTTATTTTAATATAATCAACAACAGATTTTTCCCAGCTTCTTCTCTTGTCCAAATTCCTGAGCATTCTTCAGTTGCATTTAATATTACTAGATTTTCTTTTTTAACCAGATTTAATAATAACATTTTTCCTGCCCAAGTTATTTCATCATTATTACCTTTGATAATATTTCCTACTTTTGCATTGAAGTCACCGTTAGCAAGCACTTCTGGTTTTCATTTTTTTTGCTTTTTGTACTTGCTTTCTTATTTGTTCATACATTTTCTTCATTTCTTCTTTATCTGTCCTTCTTTGTCTCCATACTTATTTCTATTCAGTTGGAACACTTTATAACCCTCAATTTTCACTAATTCTTCTTCCCCCAAATGGGTTTCGACAATTCCTATTACACTAGGCTTTTTTCCCTTATCACTCCATACAATGACTCTAACTTATTGTTAAGTCCTCGGCAATTTGTGTACTCTACATTAAAATTTTTAAATCTCTTTTTCTTTTTCTGAGATTTTTTCACTTTTACTTTTTTCCTAATTCTGCAGTTTTTCTTTTATTGCACTGATTTCCCTCATTAAAAAACTAATCTGCACAACCAGATTTTCATTTTGTGTCTTTTGTTCATCTTTATTAGCTTCTAGAGTTGTCTGCTGTCCTTCTCGTTCTTGTGTTCTTAGGTACCTCTTTTCATCATCGTTAAAAATGTCTGTATCTGCACCTACTACCATATTTGCATTCACCATCATACTTATAATTCCAACACAGATTTGTCTTTTCCTTATCTTCCCAGAGATAATTCGTTATCTTCCCCATAGATTGACTTTGAGAAGGGATCGTACACGAGTTGAACTCTAGGTCCTGATGTCATTGTAAAGAAGATTATACACACCAAATTTGTCACCTCAGTTGCCACAGGCATTACTTTAACCTTAGGCCTTTACTCACTCACTTGATCAATGAGTGTATCGCTGGTCATCATTGATGACTCGGAGTCAATGGTTTTTATAAATATCCAAATATCCACATTGTTAGCACTAACAGCACTTTTATTAAGGTTGTTTTCATAACCCGCTAGAGGAAATGCGGAAATGCTGTTGCTGACTTAATTTATTGTTAGTGAACAACCTCGAGATTCTCTAGGACTTTGGGATGTCTGACCTTTCTATAATAACCTGGCGTATCCCGGTAATCAGCGATATCAATAACTGTGCCACATCAACTATTACCATTTTTCAGACTATATACTATACTGAAGACTATTCAACTCGACAAATTTTCAGGCCATAATGCCTGTGTTGGTGGCTATTCCTTAGGATCATATCATAGCTGAAGCAGATGCTAAGTCTGGGTCTTTGATTCTCAAGAGCTTGCAAGGTCTTATTCAACAACGTGCACCACTTAAAATTCGCATATGTAAGAACAAACCAGTCTGGTTTGAAGACAATTGCAGACTAGCGCTAAACAGTACTTAAACGTAATAACTGTTGGATCTACAAGCACACTCTAGACCCAACTGATTTTGCTCTTTGCAAGCAACAAGAATGTCTGATCCATAGTGTTTTCAGAAGTGCAAAGAGAATGTGTCAAAACAAGTTGGCTGACAACCTGAAGTAGATCATTTTTGTTATGATACATCAGTTATAACCAATTCTGTCGGCCAGTAGGACTGTTTCTTCCCATGGTAATAACATCACTTAGAAACAACTCGTCTGTTGGTCGAGATGGCATCCACTTCTAATCAGTGCTGCAGTCTGTCTATCTTTACAACTGGTTATATTCTTTATAAAGTCAGAAATTGTATCTTTTGAGCGTAAGACATCTCTGATTAATCATGTACACGAGAAAGGTTCAGAAAGCCTTTCCCAGAATTATCCCCCTATTGCCGTATTCAGTACTATTATCAAAATTATGGAAAGAATTATCTTTAATGCAATTTTCGATCACCTTATTACATTGCAATTACTTAAAAAAATTTAACATGGATTTTTAGTTGACATTCTGTTGCTAGTAACTTTTTGGAAATTTTTTAATTTGCCTTTTCAAGTGCTGATATGTAGACATTATATGTATACTTATAAGAAAAATAATGGTTATAGTAACACATGGAAATGATTCACATGGTCAATGCAAATTCAAATCCAATTGGGAAACTAACAAATGTAACATTTACTCAACTTAATGATGGCTGGGCCCAGTAGTACTGTCCAAGGTGATAAATACCATCAGTAATACTCCTATATTCCACCATGTGTCCTGTTATATTTCCTGCCATGTATCCTTGCACATACCCAATGTCATGTTCCTACCACATATTCTGGATGGCTGCCTGGACACACCAGCAGGTGGTTTTCTCTTCAGAGGTGTTAACATGTTAAAAACAGAAAAACATGCCTTTCACTAAAATTAGCTCTTAATGTGGAGCTGTAAAACCAGATTGGTGTCAAAACTAGGCCAATAGCTAGTCATGCGACCCAAGCTACATTCTCTCAGACTTGCAAAGCGCTTCCATCTAATGTGAGAAAGAATCAATGATAACAAAAATGACAAGCTTAATAAAAAATTGGCAATAATGACATTCAGCGTTATATCAACAATAGCAATAAATTTTGGGAGTATCATCAAAAATACATTAATAGAAAATATGTCGACCAATTATCAGTAGGGGCGCATCACAGCGCACGGCTTGGGTGGTACAGATGCAATAAGTTGAAATCCAAAGTATCAAATCATCATGTGCGTCAGTTTTATCTGGACCTGCAGCCCTTCAGGGAAGTTGTTCTTGGGCCTGTGTTATTCTTGATTTTCATTGACAACCTAGATCAAGGAATCTCTTCCAGGTTCATGAAATTTCCTGATGACATGAAGCTTGCAAATACGTAGAGCAAACAGACCTCGAAGCTAATTCAACTTACTCGACTTACACACACCATATCAGCATAAGCTACATCTTGGCAAATGGAAATTGAAATGCCAAGGGCAAAGTCATTCAGGCGTGTAATAATAGTCGTCATCACTATTGCTTTAACAACACTAATTTACCAGCAGTCATCTATGCTAGTCTAAACTTATAGCCATATTGCGAAAAAAGGCAGTCAACTATTTGGACTAAAATATTAAAAACAATTACCTCAAGTTTATTTATCTCGTGTCATCCTACCTTTTTATATATCTATTGTCAGCCTTCATTTAGACTGTGTAACTGTCAAGTTTGGGACCTAACTTCAAGAAAAACATCAACATCCTAAAGCGAGTGCAAGAAAGATCCAAGATGATTGGTCATCACCAGTCAACATTCACGTACATGACGTGGTAGACTGATTGAAATGTTTAAGGTCTTACATGGACTGACTGCCATCAATCATATCATATCAATCACTTTTTTCGTATTGTACAAATGCGCGGTTTAAAGACCTGGAGCCAGTGACGTCTAGTAACATGATCATTTAAAGTGATCTTGTGATTTCCATTAATTTTGTAGTAATCATAATGTATTTTGACTGTTTCTCAGAGTGGAATTCTTTCGGATATGCATGAACTTTCTTGTTCAAATGATTCCAGTCTGATGTTGTCACCATTTGGTTTTCCACATTTTTCTTCAATCTTGGCGACAAACAGGGCTATTAGTTTTCTAAATCAGCCTCACAAAAGCTTTATACAAAACTTCAGTTGTTTCAAATTTAATTTATCGATTAGTTGTGTGTTTATTAATTTGGCTCTCTTTTGTCGAGATTTGTTACAAACTTTTTCAGTGTGATTATAGGTATTAAAGGAAAGGTCAAACCTTCTGAGAAGTTAGTTTTATTGCAGTGAACATGAAAAACATTAGAACAATTTAGTAGAAGTGTGATAAGCACATTATCTTGTGAGTAAAATCACTTTAAGGTCACGGTGATTTCACACCTATTCTTCCAACAATGATATCATTCCCTGCCTGAAGAAAAGCAATTTCCATCAAAAGTAATGCAAGTTTCTACAAAAAATTAGACAGCTAATTCTGTGATATTTTTGCATGGACATTAGATAAGCTGCAGAAGTTTGAATTAGTTTAAGCAGCGTGTGCTTACAGAAAGCCACGATGCACTTACGAAAACTCACAGTCCGCCACTTATGTCATAATTTACAAGTGAATGGCTGCCACCATCGAGCCTAAAATGTCTGTACAATGGTAATACAAATTAACCTTAAGCTGTATAGACAGTTTTTTGCAAATTTCCTTGTTACATTTTTTTAAGTTTAACTGATAACTGTAAAATAAACCCAATACGCTAAGTGACTTGTCCTTTCATATAAATACTAAGATTTTTTTGTTAGTTTACACTTTGTAGAAGTGGTTATTTGTGTAATCAACCATACATCTTATTCTTAGAATTGCACACTTATTAACATTCAAAGAAAAAAGTCATTTGTTTGACCATGTACATAGTCTATCTAGATCCGATTGTAGAATATTACAGTCAGTCATTACAAGAAATAATGAACTCTAATAAACAAGGTTGCTTTTTCTTTTGAAGTTGTTTATTGTTATTATTTCATTTGGATCAAAATTCCAAACTTCCAGTTTCAGGAAAGCGGATAAAAGTAGAAAATCCAGTTGTTGATTTAGATGGTGATGAAATGACAAGGATTATCTGGGAGAAGATTAAGGAACGGGTAAGTTAAAAATAAAACTAATCACAGTTACTTAACCTTTATATGAGTTTTTGTTCGAATAATGTTAGTTGTACTTATAATTACAGCTTTATAGAACAGCATAGAAACCATATTTCCTTCAGGTAAAAATTTTTTATGCACTGTAAGTGCCTTATAATATCATAATTTGCAACCTTTGTGGTACAGTAAATTGTACTTTGCCATTAAGCATAAATTAATATATTTTTAGTCAGCTGTATGCTTGTGAACATACGTTTGAACTATCTTATAAGAATTGGGCATTTTGTTGTTTGCATTAGTCATTCTATCTTTTGCACAATTGTCTAAAAGTTGCACATTGGATTGCCTGAACCAAAAGGCTAAACGAGAAAAAATCTTCAACGTAATTGATTATAATTTACTAAACTGTTTGAAAAGGGAAGTAAAACTAGAATTGACATATGACATGTTTAAGAAGAAAGCTGAAAAATGGCTTAATATGTTATAAAGGAGAAAGCAGAATGAAAATATGACCACTTACATAGTGTTATTGCAAAATAACCTCATTAAGTTATTTGAAAGAACAATTCTTTTCTTGTGTAGCTCATCTTTCCCTACTTGGAAATTGATGCAAAGTATTATGACTTGGGCTTGCCACATCGTGATGCTACTGATGATCAGGTGACTATTGATGCTGCAAATGCCATCAAGAAATTCAATGTTGGCATCAAATGCGCCACAATTACACCTGACGAGCAGCGAGTGGAAGGTGAGTCGATTTATTACAGAGCTGCGGGAAACCGTTTTGGAGTTTAATTTTGAAAACAGGTGCGAGGTAATGGTCTTGGTGCGGCCGTAAGCAGTTGTGAAAAGGTCATGAAAGGTCGTGAAAAGTTGAAAATTCACTCATTGCCTTCTTGCTCTTATTTACAATTGCATGACACAAGTTAGCAAAAAATTACTAATTGGTGACAGTAATTAAAATTAAAATTCTGACTTTCATTCTAATAGCACCTCTTATTTTTGTCACTAGATTGGCAGCATATTGACACTTGGTTTCCTGCCATAATATGTTTTGTTTCTGTAGTTCTATATTAGAACAAAATCATATAATTTCTATAGATTATTAAATTCTGCATAGACATTGTTTCAGATAAAATGAGCAAGATTTTATTTCAAATAACAACTTTATATTTTTAGTTCAACATTGCCTAAGAATTCGTAAATGCAATGTTCTACAGCTATCGGTATGCAATTTAAAAATTTTAACTTTCAGATATTTTAGACTTGCACCAAATTAATTTCAGAAAAGTGTGTTAAACCAATAATTTTCAACTTTTGGTAATGTTATCTCGGTTCTTAATGTCTTACTCAGACAAGTGAGCACAGGTGGTGTGTTTGAACTGCTTTTGAAGTAATTAAGGCTGCTTTTACTGTTCATAATGCTTTACTACCATAACCATTTAAAAAGAAAAACGCAGATTTAATAATCAGAACAATTTTACTAATCACCACTAACTTTTAAGTTATACATTGCAGCCTCTAGTACTCACAGTGGTTCTCTAGTTATGAATGCATTTCACTTTCAGTGATGAAAAATAGCAAAGTTGTACATTTACCACAAGTTCTTTGTTTAAGCAGTGATGCCACGAATATATTTTTTTTCAGAATTTAAACTTAAAAAGATGTGGCTGAGTCCAAATGGAACCATAAGAAATATCTTGGGTGGAACTGTTTTCCGAGAACCAATTATTTGTCAAACCATTCCACGGTTAGTCCCTGGATGGACAAGGGCTATTGTCATTGGTCGTCATGCTCATGGTGACCAAGTGAGTGTGTATTCACATGCACTAGGCAAGCGTTAGTGAGGCAAGCTGGCAACTAGTGTGACTGCAGAGGAGCTTTGATTTAGCAGCAGTTTCGTCTTAGGAGCTATTAGCTTCTTTTGCTGTTTTGTCATAGCAGCTATAAAAGTGTCTTAGGAGCTATTAGCTTCTTTTGCTGTTTTGTCATAGCAGCTATAAAAGTTTTTTTTCAAAAACTATTTCTTTAAGTTCGGGCAATATGATGGGCAGAAATTAGGCAGGAAAAGGAAGAGTGCTGTAAAATAAGGGAACATGTCTGCAAGGGACGGAGGGAGTTATTGTTGGTAGTGTAACTTGTAATGATATATGGCAGTAATATATTTGTATCACATGACATTTGTGATGGGCTATGTGTGCAATATATTGAACTTCAGCTTTCCAGTTATATTGTTGAAAATCCTGTTACAGTAGCAATGCTTTATTTCTTCTTGAGATGCACAGATCTGTATGATTCAACTGTTTGTATGTTTTTTCTTTACCCGATGTTTTATTCTTTACTTTTTATTTTTGTTTCAATTACCCTAGTGTTGCTGTACATTAAATGCATTTCGATAGATATTTGCATTAGTCTTGTTTTTCTAGTACAAAGCTACTGATATTGTTATACCCAGCGAGGGTAAAATTGAACTAGTCTACACAAAAGCTGATGGGAAAGAAGAAAGAACACAAGTATTTGATTTTAAAAATGGTGGCGGTGTAACTATGGCCATGTATAATACTGATGAAGTAAGTACAAATTTTTAATACATCTAAGAATTCAAGACAGTTAGATTGTTGAATTTTGAGACTAATTTAGAGTTTCTGCTTGCCAAACGTTGTCTGCTTCTGTTTATTTGTGTGTGTGTGTGTGTGTGCGTGTGCAAACCCATTATACTGAATTGCCACGAGTGATAATTATTTTTCATTGGTTTCAGAGTCTTGGTTATAGAATTTTTAATTTTTTGTGTTAGCGTTAGATGTGCAACAGTCTTGACCACACTCGTGGAACATAAGCAAGAAATGACATATGCTCTTTTAATGTCATTTTACATGAAACACATAGTGAAGACACAAAAGTAATTTATCAGTCATGGTATTTTTACTTTTATTGTTTTTTCTAAATTTATTTCTAAGTAACAACTTTTTTTATTGATATTTATCTTAACTGAAATGTCAAATGTGATTGATGTGGAAATGTTTTTTTACAAACAATCATAATTTTTGCTTTTACAGTCTATTCGTGGATTTGCACATGCCTGTTTTGCTCATGCTCTCGATAAAAAGTGGCCACTGTACATGAGCACAAAAAACACAATTTTAAAGCGTTATGATGGTCGCTTCAAAGATATCTTTCAAGAAATATATGAATCGTAAGTGTTGCTTTAAATTATCAATAGTTTTGCTTTGTTTGAAAACGTTTTGTTTAGCTTTCATTTTAGTAACATGTTGTTTATATCTTTATTTATAATAATGATAGGTAATTTAATTCTGTACTTGTTTATTATTTGGAACTGTACCTTAATGCACACTAAGCCAACTGATTTAAACTTAGAGCTGTTGTTTTTGTCTAATGTCCTTCGATCAGGCATTTCGTGTTTTGATAAGCAACTCATTTAGCTAATTGATAATTCAGCTAGGACCTAGACCCTGGATTTGACAATGATGGCAAAGTTGACGAGAATGAGAATGATACTAGGAATACACCAAATATTCGGCTCGCCGAATTTTTTCGCAAAATATCAGCATAAAAATCCAGTCTGATAAACCTCAGTGAAATTTCGATAAACCGAAGTAACTTTTTTAATAATTGTCGCATTCGGTGAAAACAAACTGAACATTTACCTCATACTTATTAAAATATATCTGAAAAAAAGCTGAGAGGAAACAGTGAACATGGCACAACAGCTAACATTTTGCTTTCTGTTTCTGTTTGGTAACTTGAAAAATGCTTTTCATTGTCAGTACCCAGCCACATGTCTGTGCTCAGTGGCATGGCCGCCTATACGTGGTGAAATAAATCAATAAAATTCTTCAATACCATTTTTATTGATTGTGCAAAATAGTTTGAACTGCTTTTGAAGTAATTAAGGCTGCTTTTACTGTACTTAATGCTTTACTACCATAACCATTTAAAAAGAAAAACGCAGATTTAATAATCAGAACAATTTTACTAATCACCACTAACTTAAAATTATTATACAATGCAAAGTTTATGATCCCCTCCTTTCAAAGGGAGTGTTTTGATTTCCATTAATACATTACAAGAAAATTTGGTTCAGTTTCAGTAAAACTTTGGTCTGGTCTTCCACCTTAACTTAGCATCTTATTTGGAATTTGGTTCAGTACAACGGCTGTTCATTCGGTTGAGCTTTGGTTCGTGACACCAAGCATACAAAAATTGGTGGATGAAAATGTGCCTCGGTTGCACCCCTAGATAAAACTAACAAAACGTGGAGGTGATATTGATAATGTCACTACTATTTAAAATAGGCCACCAATCGATTTTCTATACAAATACAATGGTTTGCAGTACTTGCCAGTAAAAACATTAATTACGCATTTCTGTTTTTGCATTTTATCCAATACTAACAGTTTGGCAATATGGAATTTACAAAATGACAAAATGTTAGTGTGCTAGATTTGCCAACAAACAATTGGTAGTACTTAATTTAATCACTGTGAAGGCTTAAATGTTTTAACATAATCATACTTTGTAAAAAAATTAATATGTATGTTGTACATTAATTGTTAGTTACATGCTTATTTCTACTTTTGTCTGTTAGGCAATATGAATCAAAGTTCAAAGATGCAGGGATCTGGTACGAACATCGACTCATTGATGATATGGTAGCTCAAGCTTTGAAATCAAGTGGCGGCTTTATATGGGCATGTAAAAATTACGATGGTGATGTTCAGTCAGACGTTGTAGCACAAGGTGACTTACTAGTTGCAGTAGCTGTTAATGTTAACTGGACAGTTTTGTTAGTACCAGTGAAATAATAACTTATCACAAATATAATTAATAAAAAATATTTGTAGAGTATTGCTGTCCTTAGTTTCTACAGTCGAATCCCGATAGTACGGTTCGGCTTATAATGAAACTCTCTGTAGTACGACGGTTTTATTATGTCACTTATAACGAAGTCTATGTAATCACGTATGGTTACTACGAAACTCCTTATTACGAAAACCCCATTCATGCGACGTTTTCCCAAAGATCCGCCGATAAAATTTTAATACAAATAAACATTTGTAATGCGATTTCTGCTGTAGCTGCCCCGTTTGGACTCTAGACACTCTTCACTTGTTAACTACAGCTATGTGGATGTACGTCAGCACGCAGACGCAGTTCTTTGTCATACTTTAGTTTAAACTTTGAAGGTGGTTTTAAAAATTGGTCATTATTCAAATTGTCCATGCAGACGTAACATTTTATCACACTTTAGTTTAAAGTCTAAAGTTTAAACTCTGAAGGTGGTTTAAATTAGTCAGTATGTTCAGCCAGATATTCAATGTCCAAAGTTTAAATGACTTTATTACAATTTTTGCTTGTAAGAATGCAAAACAGTAAAATTACTGATTTTTCAATTAATAAATTGTGAGTGAGTCAATTACAGCGCACCTTTACTTTGATGGATTTTTTCAGGTTAAAATTTTTTAGAACTTAAAGATAAATCATTGAAATGAGTGTACAAATGACTACCTGCAATCAAATTGTTGATTTCTAAAACGCCTTCCCACTGTGATAAAAATTTGCCCTTATAGTTTAAAACTAATACTTATTACTGTCTGGCTTCTCATCCTTAAACAGCTAGGCTTCGCTAACACGTATCCAATTGTAATACCAAAGCAGCGGCTGCATAACAAAGTTTTGTTGCATAGGTGGACTTAACATTGTAATGTATTACATTACAGACTGTACATTTGCAGTAGTAACATGCCGCAGACTCTTTGGCACTGCTCATCGCTTGCTTGCTTTAGAGTTTAGACTAACCAGAGTAATTGACTGGTAACAGGTTGATATAATTTTGCATTTTGTACTTATGCAAAACGTGGGTTAAGCAAGCTTAAATTATGTTCCCTGACAAAAGAAAACTGATGAAGAGACTACACGTCTCCGTTAATTGCTATTTTACATTAGAATAAAAATCCATGTAGGATAGTACGAAACCTGCTTAACACGAAAAAATATTTAGGTCCCTTTAAAATCGTATTAACGGGATTCGACTGTACTTTCTGCCATTTAGCCATTGTTAATGATCTTTTTTCACAGGTTATGGTTCATTAGGCTTAATGACCAGTGTATTAGTGTGTCCTGATGGGAAAACTGTGGAAGCTGAGGCAGCTCATGGTACAGTTACCAGGCATTACAGGTGAAACTATTTTTATGTTTCCTGCTTTGTTACAAATTTCTAAAAAAATGATGTATTTAATTACCAAATATTTAAAACTGTAATTGCAGGGTAGAGCACTTGACTATATCTTGACTGTAAAAATATTAAGACTAGGGATGTCACGAAGCTTCGCTAGAACAAGATCTTTGAAACCGAATCTGAATTGGAACTTTGATTTGATTCGATTTGCTGAAGTTCTATGTTACTTTAGATCCAACCCACTTCATCAAAGTTTTCTTTAAATCGCTGCCTTCTTGATAATTTTTTGTCCTACTTGAAATATGCCGATGTCGCCACATCCACTTGCACTGTATGTCCAACTCATGAAATACTATGTTAAGATCACATTGCAATTTTGACAGCTAATTTCAACAGAAAAGCTAAGAATTCTTGTATTACTTTAGCAGAATGCTACATGCAGCATGGCTTATAGAACGTAGTTTAAAAACTAAATCACAATATTATCATTGTAGATTCTATAAACCCTGCTACTCAGACTACCATAAAGGTGGACCACCCATTTCATTTTTTATTATTCATAATACACTTCCTCACTTACTCTCACTTACAGTAAAATGATCTGAAAAATCTTACAAAATAACTGGATCGTAGTTATTATTGCAAAATTATTGTCAACCTTGCTGCACAGATGGGCATCTGTAATCTTTCTTTGTGAATTTCACTGCTGCCTTATCAATACCCATAATTTGATTGAAATCTGCGTAGATTCAAATAAGATTTGCTTTACACAAATTGCAAAAAAATCGAGATTCAAATTCGATTCAGTTTCAAAAATATTTTAAACTGAGATTCGGATTTGAAAATTATTAGAAAATGAGATTCGGTAATTTCAGCTTTGTGACAAAACTAATTCAGACTGCCATTTTTACTAACATTATACTCTCTATGTGTATATATTTACTACACTATGTTTTTTATTTATTTTTTTGCTGTATTTCTTACGTTCTGTAATTAATAGTTGTATAGGTTCCCATTGATTTAGGCTTTACATAGGTATTAGGGATAGTAACAGTGTGAAATCACTAAGAAAAAATTGAAAAGCAAGTTTGAGAGTGTTTTATATTGGCAAAAATTTTATTGCATCCATGCACTGCAAAAATGTTGCCTTTGAATGATATAATGATCCACTGGATTATTCTGCATTGCCGTCCTAAAAGTATAGTAACACAACTGATTGAGAACCAAAGTTTATAGTTAAAAATATGCATTTAGTATATCACCTAATTACTTAATTACCTGAAAATTTTATTTGAATTTCAGTAGTAAAAATTTATTAGGTTTAATCAGTTTGTATGACTGCTAGTCAGTAGCAGTAAAACCAGTGCATAAGTAAAGGAGGGGATCCGCCTCAGGCTGTACTTTTCAGTGGCCGGCACTTTGATCAAGTGCACTGAAAAGCTAATTCTGTTGTACCCAAAAATCTAATTTTCCATGAAAACACAGTGCCTCCTATTGATTGTGACAAAGGAAAGGAAGATTACTATTAGTAATTTAATATCATTGTATTATTTGTAACATAGTTTGTTGTTGCTTTCAAAATTTCTGTGCAATTCACATTTTGAGTTAACGCTTTTTCCTGCATTAACATTTGAAGAAGCCTTTGAGCATCATACCTTTGTAACAGGTAGTGTGAATTCATTTCTTCACAAACAAATTTTTTTCAGTCCTGTGGGACCTTGATTACCCTGAATATCGGAATTATCCGGACTAACATATCTATACTAGACAATAAAAACTGCAATTCATAGTTTTTATCCATTTTTGCTTTAATACTATACTAACTTAAAGTATATTGAGGAGTTCTGCACATGCTCACCTGTCTTGCTTTTGCTGTTTTGTAGAAGAAACTTTTTACCTTTTCTGAAGAAAAATCAACCAAAAACCGTCTTAATTATGAAACCTGCAACAATTGTAACATTACTACACTAGCTTGAATTATGTGGGGTCAGAGATACCCAGACCTTACTCAGTAACTGAGTCTGTGGCTCAGTGATGATCCACCGCCAAAAAGAATAATTTCTAAAACTGAAGTGCTGGTTTAATTAGATTAGATCATTTAACATGGTGAGGGTTTGCTGGGCATGAAGCCAGACATTCCAACTTTCCAAATTTTATCGAGACTCCCGATTTTAATTTTAGCTCCCTTTAAACAAAATTTTTAAATATTTTTCTGGATTTTCCAGCAATTGTTATTTAACCCTAAACATGACTGCAGTGAGATGGAAGGTCCCCTTCCTTTGTCTGAAATAGAATCGCTGATCTGCCCTGCTAGACAACATGAAAAAAATTGTCTGAAATGAAACAGGTTGAATTGGGGTGCACGACTTCACTTAGCTGCCCTAATAATACCAACACTGCAGACTAAAAATTTAATAAAGGGCTTTTGGCTAATGAAACAACTAAAGTGGAAACTTTCTGTCACTTTGAGATTGAAACTTATTTCGCGATGTGTCAAGCCATTAATTAAGCTAAACTAGGTAAGTCTGATTATCTGAACTTTCTCAATTATTCAGAGTTTTTCAACCTCTCAGAACCAGACTGTCCCGATAATTGGTTCTACTGTTTTACGTTTTTACTTTATCAATTTATCTCTGCAACTTATTGTAACTGCGAGGCAACACTGCTAAATTTTGCGAATCTAAAATCTTCCAGCATAAGAATTTGATCATTGATGGGGTGCATCAAACTGAAGTGCCACCCTGCATGCCACAGACTCTAGCTGCACTGCAGATTTGAATGTATGTGCAATACTTATTACTTGAATGGCACACTGTAACATTCGGGTCACGAAATTCCTTGCTAGCCCAACTGGGGCTCGAACTTGGGTCGGGCATCTTAAATCAAGATGGATTGCTGAACGGGTTGGTGACTCCAAATGTTAAAGAGCAGCAATAATTGTTTAAATTCTAAGGCAGTTACAAGCGCAGGAGGGGTCGGTCTGTCCTAAAGTACAGAGAATGGGCCAATGGTGATACAGTGTGAACGGGAACAGTGAACACAACAAAGTATAAATAAACAAACTGTTTGCCATAGGTTTAACATTTTAATTGGCATAATTAATTAATTAATTCAAAACAATAAACAAAAAGAACTCACAACTTGCACCAGAGCAGCGGGGTACCCCTCATTTAATAACAGTCTGCTAGCGTTTCACGTAGCGGGACGTCTCCCGTAAAGTTCCGGGTTTCACACACTTAGGTGGCTGGAATCACTTTGCTAACAGTCTTGTCGACAACGGCGACCGCATCAATGTCCCACTCGCTTGACTGGCTTAATGAGATTAGCGGACGATGACAGACCACCAGGATTCTTCTAACGACGTCTCCTCCTAATGAGTCAGGTACCAGGCTTTCAGAATATATTAGAAGTCTACTTTTTGTGTCGTCTTGGTTGAAAACTCCACCATCATGGAAGCATACCCATCACAGGAAAATGTCATTTGCCAAATACTAGACGTATGGCTCACGTTCTGTCTACTCAAGATAAATGAATGCTAGTGTGAACAATTCAATTCACGTAGCTATTGCAGTTGATTGTATCATGAAGTTGATTATAAAAGTATCCGAAGTGACGTCTTGTCGGCCAACGCCCCGACAAAGACAAAATCAATTGGCCTTTTAGCTGAGTCGGCCATTTAACAACTATATCGTAACCTCCTGGAATAATCTGCACTTCTCAAGTCATACCTGTCGTGACCCAGTTAATCATCCAATCACAGTGGTACTATAGGTATGAGATCATGAAGCCAGAATTTAGTCCAAAAAGTTGAACCGTAACGTTTCTTTGTTGAACTCCCAATAGGTGGAGCCACCAGTTTATAACGTTTACCAAATTCGGTTAATTAGTTATTAATGACAGGTTCAATACAATACATTTCAAATGCCACGTAAACGTGTTATTACAGTTAAATGACTATTCGTTTTAATCTGCTAAACACGACCGTGACACACACTTTCTTACGTGTGCATGAAATTGTTTTCCTTATTTCAACTAACTTTTAGACTTGTTAGATTAGATTAAATTAGAATAAGCAGTTTTAAAACTGTGATGTCCTTGAGCAGTTTATTGTCTTGAAAACCACTCGAAATCTAGTATCGTCAATGTTTCAGGGAGCATCAAAAGGGCAAGTCAACCAGCACTAATCCAGTAGCTAGTATATTTGCCTGGACCAGAGGTCTGATGCATCGTGCTAAACTCGACAGTAATCCTGAATTAATGAGGTAGGTTTGAGTGAGTGATAGCATTGGATTTTCTCAAGTCTAACCAATTCCTTGTAAGCAAGTGACGTTACCAATGTAATAGAAACAGACGTTTTTGCTAGAACACTATATTAAAATTTAAGAAAGCATATAGAAGAATCGATATCCCACAGCCACTTGCAGCTAAACTGCCAAATATAGGCCCAGTTCTCTTTCTGAGTGGTAGGTTGATTCAGTCATTCGTTAAGCACCATTTTTCTGCAAGAATGGGCATCGTTCTCAGCAGTAGAACCAACTATAGTTTATCACCTCAGAACAACATCTAGCCACACATATTTAAATAGCTTCTTATGGATACAAATTTATCATTACTTAACCATTGTTTTTCAATGCAACATTGCTATTCTCATTTGAACAACATCATACCCTGAAGTGCTTCGTACATTCACTGCATGTAGTAGAGGAAGTTCTCCATTATTTAAGATTTTTATGTACTCCATTATTTAAGATGTTTATGTGCCGTATGTTTATCTGGTTCATGATTGGTTTAGTAAATAACAGTTATAGAATTTGTTAGTTTTGCTCGTTCTTTCATTTTTTGTGCCATTCTGAATTTCTTAATGAAATTGTAGTCTCAATTCCTTTTTTACAGATTTTGTGAGACGCTGGAAAGATCTTGTGTAGACACAATAGATTCAGGCAAAATGACCAAAGATCTAACGCTTTGTATCAAAGGATCTATGGACAAGTATGTTTTGGTTTCTAAGTTTAGTTATTGAAATACGTTGATTTACCATATAATACTTATTACTTAAAAGAGCTAAAAGAAGATTTTTGCATGTGAGTTCAGTTTACCAACTTAAACACTTGTTTTTTCCATTCGTGACATTTTCAGCAAGGAAAACGTGAAAAATTAAAATCATTTGTAGGATTTGAATGAGGAGCTTCCTATTTGCAATAAATGTTCTCTTTACCTATTCTAAGGTGCAGACAATTGATTAACAATATATTTAGCATTTTTGTTTTATAAAACGTATTACGATAAACAGGTAATTTATAATAGAAAGAGCAAAATCTTACTAACACTGAGGTTAAGAAAACAATTTTGTACAGAAACGAAATTTACTCTCGTTTAATTGTATTACAGGTACTGTCTAATGTCCCTTTGTTATGACTTGTGAATTTTTAATTCTTGTAAATGTTTAAATAGTCCTTGCACATACTATTTTGTGAATAGTAATGAAAAAAAAAGATTTTCTTATTGTTTATAGAGTTAAAGATGGTGATTATTTATACACAATGGATTTTCTTGATGCCATTGCTGAGAATTTGGAAAAATCGCTCAAGTAAAAAACAGGTGCAGTTATCGATGTGATCAGTGGAAGGTATCGATCACTACAATAAGTCATAGTGAATCTGGGACATAGCGTAATAGGACAATTAATATTTCCTTTTAAGAATAATTAAATTAATTTTTTAAATTTTGCAGTGATATTAAGTTAACAGACGTGTTGTAACATCATTTTTAATTTTGTAACAAATGTTTTAAGAGTCCGAGTAGGTTTATAATTTTGCAAAACTATTCAGTTTATATGATTTTTAATCAGTGCTTTAATGCATTACAGTAATTGTTTTTACCAGCATTCTAGTTACACATTTCAGTATTCGACTAAAGCAGTTTTCATTCTCTATGTACTATATATGCACATTTACTTAAACTCTTATAATTACATTGTGTGCTTTTAAGCATAGATTTCATTACAAAGTAAATATCATAGTTAAAATTTTAGTAAATCTGTCTTGTTGCAGTTGCACAATTTACATTGCTATTTATTTCCTATCTAATTATTAAGTAGAATATATTTGGAACTTGGAATTACAAGACCAATATTAGTGTGCCAAATGAACAAATTATCCAAATTATCAACAAACTTACTATTGTGCAATGACATCTAAGAAGCAGACATCATCGTCTAATTGAAATTATTGCTAACCGTGAGGAGGAGTTTTAGTTTAGAATTCATCATGAATTTTGCTTAATGTATTAGTTAGTTAATTTTAAATGTGTGTTTGAATAGCTGCAAAAACCCAAGGTCAACTGGGTCCAACTAGCAAGCATTTTCCAATCATAAAATCATTTATTGCCTGCTGCTTTGCTGCTCAAATCATGATATTTTATTGCACAACACGTAAAAATAGTTTTTTTGAGCACATGCAGTGAATTTGTAAATTGTAATTGGATATTATATTCTTTATTATAGTATGCGCTGATATTTTATGCCAGCATTCACATTTTTATAGGAACTGCCTTGTTTAAATATAGGCCACATTAATGATTTCATTTAGATTGATAAAATAATAATGCATTTTAATGAACTGTACGCTTTGTTAAATATAATGATTATGGTTCTTTATTCCTCATATTTCATTCATTCATTGAATTGTTTTTTGTGGACTTTGAACTATTTAATCATACCTAAAATAAAGCTGTATGCCACAAGAACTGCATCTACGACTATGTGATGCCTTCTTCGTGAGATTTTAAAATTTGTGTAAATTCTCTAGATTTTTTGCATAGTGATTTTACAACATTGGTTTAGCATTTCCTTTCTTCTATTATGCAATGTTGAAATTCTCCCCTGGTTAGGGGATTCTTGGTGAAATCAAGTTTTAAGTAATGGAATCATTCTAAAATTGTGTGACTAGCAGACTGTTTATAAGCTGCTTGGAAGTAAAATTTATGTATTGGTTTTACATCAGAACCATTATAGTAACATCTTAGAAATAGGTCCAGCAGCATTTAATGTTTGGACTTTTATGACCGCTATTTTATGATCAGTAGAGAATTCTGTAAACTGGCCCAATGCAAGCTGTGTCAACAGTGCCTAACACGTAGTATAAAATCCTAAGGCAATGCTGTAAAACCACCTTATAAAAGACCAAGGAAAAATGATTTTTTGAACTGTTTGTGCTCATTCGTCATTTTTGCATATCAACTGAGAAGGTCCGTGTTTTCACTTACTGTTAAAGATAAGGATTACACACTGATTTTAGTCATTTGAAACTGTGTGCAGCTGAGTGAAATTTTGACCATTTACAATCATTGAATTTATCTAGGTAATTTTATTGTGTGGTGTTAATAAAAATAAACTGTAAACAAATAATATTATTTTGAATTTTAAATCTTTTTTGCTATTAGCAGGGTTCCCACGGTCAGGGAAAATCCGTGGAAAATCTTGGAAAGTCAGGGGAAAAGATGATTTGGTAAAAAGCCGGGGAAAATGATGAAAATGGGGCAAAAAGTCAGGGAAATTGGAAAGGGTTGCAAAAATAATAACCGTGAACCTATATTTTTCCAAACATATTTTTCAGCAATTTGTGTTCGCATAAAATTTTGTTATGGCAGGCTCCCTGTTTCGATTTCTGTTCCAAAAATAATGATTGGCTGTCACATTATATATCAATATATGTATGAATTTCCTTACGCAAAAATGTTTGAATATGTATACTGGTAATGCAATTTTTGCTTATCTTGGTCAGGGAAATTCATTTTAAAATTGTGTGGGAACTCTGTATTAGCTCTTTACATTCATTTTTTGGCTGGTAAGATCAATATTAATGGTGCTCTCTGGTAGTATGTAATAATGAGAAAATGCAAGCATTGAAATGTCAGATTTCATAATACTTGAGATGAGCATGTGCTGTCTTCGGTGAAAAATGTGAACCCGAATCTTTCCAACTCTAAATTAACAAATATTTAACAGATCGGATAATTTGCATCCCGGTCTACATTCGCTGAAGTATCAGTAATTTCTGTTTATTTTGTATTCACTTAATTATTGACTAGGGACAGCATCATAGCTTGCCTAAGTCAATTTGAAAATAAAATTGTTGTGTATATATACATATCGTTTCTTTTACAAAAGCCAAAGTCTGAAGATTAATCAGTTTAGCCAAAAACCTGTGCGACATATGAATGAGTTTTTATTAGAGTGGCTTTCTGTGGGGAAATTGTTGAAAAGGGATTCATGTACAGTCGGGATAAGGTGAGTGAGAGAACGTGGATTTATACACTGGAAGTACCATAAGTTAACTCGGAGAACCAAATCCCATCACCAATACTGAAATCGAATTCCGAGTTTTTTTTACTTTTGTGATAACCTAACTTTATTTTTCTAATAGAATTTGACTATGAGCCAGCTTGATATCCATTTGTTGGGCGGGGGTTGGTTACCCGATTTGTGTAGTTTGAGAAGGGCGATGACGACAATCATGGGCAATTTGGATCTTTGCAAAGTGGAAAACTGTGCAAAAAGTAGAAAAAAGACCTGTTAAAAGCACTTAGTTATTATGTTACCCTAACTGTGCAGTCTGTGCTGAAAAAACGTCTTGGACTTGATCAACGAATAATATTGTAAAATATGATAGGTGAAATCTGTGTAAAACATAGAAGAAAGCGTGACCTGCTATTCACCCTTCCGAATATTGTAATCGGCTAGAAACGCCCCAAGACGTACTGCTATAAAAATAACTCGCTTGTTTACGTATTCAGGAACTCTAGAATGATTGCTCACAGGGGGTGAATAGGGAAAACAGAAACAGAGAGGGGCGTGAAAATAGATGACCTCTATTAAAGGTATGTTATGACACCTAATTGATTATGCGTAGCAATTAAATTGATTTTGTGAGTGTTATGGGCTTGTGTGGATAATAAACGAACTTCTATGTTTATTGCGGGTTTTTAAGTTTTTTTCAAACGTAACCACATTGCGGCCTAGATGTTTGCCAGATTTCCAGTAGTGGTTTCCGGAACCATCAGCTGACTGCTGATGTAACGTTACACTTGCCATTCACTCCTCGTGACTTGTTAGAAAAATCACGTGTTTTGACTTAATAATGAACCCAAGCCCAGCTGTAGCCACCAACCAGACTGATCACATATTTCGTTGAACTCACTAACTGGCTTTGGCGTAACGTATACGTACGCGTGTTTGTTACTGAACACGCGAAGCGCTCAAAGTACTGGAAATTTGGAACCAGTTTAATGCATTCTGTTAGTCCGTCAGTTATTGCTATTCAGCCAACAATTCATTAGTCAGTCAGTCTCTCTTAAGGTTTAATATATTGTATTAATAGTCATGATAGAGATTAACGCATGCATACATGCGTTCTTATATTAGGCCACAGTTCGGAATCATTACATAACATAAAGTAGAACCAGGGATACTTTTATAAATTTATAAAAAAGCGGATTAATGAACAATCAAACTTAGCTTCGTTCTATGAAGTATGCGCTATATTGGTACAATCCTTGGAAAATACAAGTATCTGGATTTGCACTAATAAGCTGATAACCCAATGATGTCCCAGAGTTCATTTCAGACCTATCCAGGGTCCTAACTTTTGATCTAAATCTCGTCACAAATACACCATTGATTAATCATCTAAACGTTGATATGCATATTAATCAAACTAATAGTGTAAACGCATTCATTTCAGCCATTAATGACCAACGCCTGACCGGTGACCTCTAAATCACTGTTGCTAAGGCACTCATCAGCCTGCCAACTTAGTGTTTGCAAAGAAAACTTTCAGCCAGCTGGCAGCGAGGAAGCAAAGCCTGCTCGCACACGGCAGGGAAAGCTCAGTGGCGTACTTTGTAATAACCGACGTTATTAAAGAGTTACCGTTCAGCTATTTGTGTACCAAGTACTCGATCAGTCTACAAGACCAGCATAGACACAAGTAAACAGTTTTAATCTCAGTGAATCCGTGCAAAATGTGCATTGGGTTGCAGTACTTTTCGAATAGAGCTTACTCTAACAGACTGGGGTGGTCACTATCGTAAGTGTTAAATGCAGGAACAGTGCGATCAGTGAAAGTTCAAATTTGTTTTATAGTAGTGTTCAGTATTCAACATTAAATGGCTGACAACGCAAACTTACTCACGTTACCGCGGAATGGAAACAAGAACGGTAACGGCAAGATGATGAAATGTAGGCGACGAACTATGATCGTGTTTGGTTGTTTACTAGGTGTTGTGCTGTGCATTTATTTCATGTTTTTTCGACACGCGCCTACCGATGAACTTTTAGCTGTGAATAGTAAATCATCCAGTGACGGGTTAGTTTCCTTAGGACCCGCAAAAGTCAAGTTATTTAACGATGGTAAAGACGATCTCAGACGGAAACAAGCAGAAAAGTGGGAACAATGGGCGCAAGATAGAAATTACGTTGTTATAGGGAATTATTACTCAAATTGTGGTTAGTAAAATAAATGTGCCAAGGTTTTCACTGGCACAGCTAAATTGATTATTGATTATGCAAACTGCGCATATAAATGACTGGGTGACTTGACCAGTGCAAGTATCCCCTTTGAATCACTGATTTGCAAGTGCAAGTATCCCAGATATCACTGATTTCCGTTTTTCATATAAATCCTAAGTCCTAACATCTTAAGAGCTTGTTTTGCTGCGTGGGAAAACTTTTCTCCAGTTTTGGAACAAGCTACTGTATTCAACCTTACCTGAATTTGCAAGTTTATTCTGGCCTGTATTCAAACATACAGAAGATCTGATCGAGTTTGTCTCAAACAAGAATTTTTTTTGGCATTTCAATTTTGGATTTTCTAATTATCTAATATGCCCACACAAGGTTCCATAATTGGATTATGGTAACTCCTTATTTTTATAATTGCTGAGGCACACGTTTTTGCATTCTCCAATATTGTGAATGCGAAAGGAAATTGACTACAATGGAACTGGACGTTTACCAAAATAGATGTACATTAATGTACAACTGTTTTTACCTCTTCTTGCACATTTTGAATGATTAACAATTACCATTCTTAAATTATTTCAGACTAGAGCTGATCAGGGATCAGGCTCACTTTGACAAATGTACACAAATCCATCAAACGATAATTGTGGGCACGATTTGACAAAGTTCATTCTGCTAATTTTTGCATTAGTCATGTCAAATTCTGGTCTCTACTCAGTTTTCCAGATTGTTTTGACTGTTATGCTCGTATGCTAATGTTTTATAGTGTTATTGTTATTATAGATGATGATGCCATCATGATTGGTAAAGTGACTATGATACCAGATAATGCAAATGGTGGCGTACTCTCCTACCATTATTTCAACGCTACATGGGGTAGGTCATTAATGTTAGGTCCTTTAGTTTAAAAAACGCTATTTTTCATTCTATGTATTTGCATTGCAGAGATTTCTCGAGTGGAACCATGTTACAGACTTCATTCTCCAGCAATAATAACGGAAACAACAGAATGGCAACTGATTTATGTTTAAAAATTATCAAGTCTGGCATTTGTGTGGAAATGGTAACAACAGCTAAGGGCACCAAATCACTTGACATGCATAGGCAAATTTTTGTAGTAGCTACAGCTGTGCAATAGCTTGTATTCTGTACCACTGCCATTGTTAATGTTCTCATAATGATCACTATGTAGTCATCATTAACATTATTGTAAGTATTGTCACCATCATCATCAAGTACATACATTTAAATAACTGAAAACCAAGAGTGTGGACAGCAAAGAATTCAATTGTGAGTAATTTAATGTATGGGCCAACTTCTGTAGGATTGTAAATTGGCATGCTTTGGATAACTTTGCCAATAGGGATGGCTAATAAATGCAGCTAATAATGAAGACGCTTTGGCCGAGATGCATAATTTTATGATGATTGTAGGCAACCTTAATTCCACCAAAATTACATTGCAAGTGGCACCCAAATTTACATGGTTGTAGGTCAGAAATGGAGAGATTGTATTTGTACCATAGGTTTAAATTGTATTTGTGTCATAGGTTTAAATGTAATGTTTGTGCAAAAAATGTTGCTAGCCTTGCCTGCATACCAAGTAATACTTCAAAAATGACTTGCTCAAGGACTGTTTTTGACATACATGTACAATTTAATGCAGTTTTTGTATTGTACCCATTGTTTGCCGTCTAGCAGACCATAGAATTTGTATTAGAACAGGGTACTTATTGTTGCCTCACTTTTTGTGCGTGTCCTAGCAATCTCTCTCTACAAGTGAATGATATTTAAATCTATGATTTGTGCCATTTTAGCCTCAATTTTGATAATTTCTGAACATTTAAGGTATCAAACGATTTATCTCAGTTCCTCATCCTCTCGTTAAGGGTAACTAGAGAAATGAGTTTCTCATCATCTCATTTTTCAAACGAGGGTAACTAAACAAATGGGAAGCAAAAATAATTTTCTGCAGTTGCAAATTATTTGTAATATATGTACAGAAAACAGGTTAGCACTCTAGGTTTAATTTCAAATTTTTGTTGCCTAACTTAGAGGCCAAGGCTTTCTACAGAAGCCAGTTGAAGGTGACAGGAAAAGTTGAATGTTGCATAGTGTAAGCTTTGCTTTGAAAGTCGCTTGACTAAGCTTGGTTCAGTATGATCTACTCATATCGAAAACTGTATATTATTACGCTCATGTGAATGACCGGTGTTCATGACTAACTATCACTTGACTATGCCTGTAACGTTTTGTTTTCCTCACATGTCACTGAGCAAGTTGCCCAAATTTTCACATTTTGGCTTCTATTTTGGGCTCTTAAACTTAAGAGCCCAGCTTTCTTTAATCATACTTTTGTCTGAGCCCCTACGCCAGGTGTCTACCTTGCAAATTTTGTTACACTAGGTACTGTAGCTTTTGGGTACATGTATATTCTACGTTATGACTTGATGTCGAGCAAAATTACGATTCTCTTACAATTTGTCTGCGGATTAAAAATTGCTATTCTAAATCTAATAGACGAGTTTAACGTTCGTAATTATGTAATGTAGACATAATACTATGCACATCAGTCTGCTCTTACTCTTTTTTTGGTCCCATGCTTGCATTGAATTGAAAATGTTGGCCTAACAAGGGTCGCCATACTTTAATATTTGCACATTATATAAAGATGTCATTTTATTATCGCCATACATAAGCAAGTGTCAAAAACGATAACTGAGTGAAATTTTATCTTGCTGGCAGTCAGACAGTGTTGACATTTGTGCACAAATAAATGTATCTGCAAGATCATCATTGGTCAAAGAGTCAAGGACTGACATTGAGCTCAAATACAGCAATGGCTGTGCGTTTTTAACTCATGCATGTATTCCTTTACTTTTCACACCTCGATGAAATATTACCAGATATCCCGGCTGTCAAAAATATTAACTGCTGGTTGGTGTTAGTTGGTAATGCTGTCACCTGATAAGTTCAACATCACCTCTGAAGTTGTCATAGGACAACTCAATTTTTTTGTTGATTATTGTATATCTAATCGGCTCAGGCTTGTAAGCTTATGTGAAAGCCATGCCATGCAATAAAAGTTTTGTCTTTGTTTGGGCTTATTCCCGTTGATAAATTAATGTTGAAGTCATATGTAGCTCATGTAGTTAAAATACAAAGTGTTACCATTTGCCCATTATCCAAACAATATTTTTGGCAGTTTATTCTATTCGACTCTGTAGACATTGTTCTGTAAATGAGCAGCTAACAGAGTGAAGTATTAGTAACCAGTTATGAGGTGAAGGTACACTTTTCCAGTCTAATGGATACTGTGCACCAAGTCTTACTACATGTATAATTTTAACATTCACAAATATAAAAAGGCATATTTACACTACTGCAAAATTTTTCATAAATTATAATGATTTAGATTTATAAACGTTTAACTTTAAAGTCTTCATGAGCCTATGCGACAAGTGGAATATAAAAATGTTTTTACATAAAACAGGCAGTATGAAACTATTTGCCTAATGTCTACCTACGAGACTTAGTGGGCAGTAGCTAGATAGGTCATAGATATTATGATTCCCAGGGTAAACGATTTGTAAGTCATTATAAATGACTAGTCATAAAAAATTAGCGTTTAATGAAGTCTGAAGGTAACAACTCTGTACTTGCAGAGAATGAAGTGGAAGATGGCACAATGTTTATTGAAGTGAAGTACAATGGACAAGATCTGTATAGTAATCGTTTTGACCTCTGCACAGTAGATGAGGAGGTGATACATTGTCCATACAAGGCAGGATTCAACCACATTGAAGGGACAATCAAAATACCTGCGTATATTCCCAAGGTAAAAAGTAAAAACGTTTTCACATTAATTACCTTTACAATTTTGCAAAATATCAGTTTGCAGTTTATGACAATCAGTAGTTCTCAAGAAATTAAGCTAGCACATCATGTGCTTGTCTCGACCACCTTATGAATGAGACTATTGCTCTAGTTCATCGGTCTCATTAAAGTTTCAACCTTAGTAGTTTGTTAATTGTGTCTCTCATTAGGAGGGATGTGAATACAAACAGCTAAGAATTTGTAATTACAAACTGGTGGTCACCTGAAAATTTTAAAAGAATGAAATGGTGAGAAGCAGAAAGAGTGTTACACGATTCCTACTAGCAAATGCTACTAGTAAATGGAATTTGCATGCGCGTTAACCAGATGTAGTAAAATTCAGGATCAGGTCAATATTAGTTTGCAGACTTGATAATGATTATGATGCATTGAAAATTGCTGTCAGTTTGTTTGATCAATGAACACCATTGTCAGCAGAAATGAACATCCAGTTAAGTGCAACTCTCAGTTTGCATTAGACAATTGCAAAGCTAATTCTGCCTTTCGTATACCTGTTTCATGTACCATAACAGTATATTAATAGTCTAACATTAAGAGTTGAAACATTTTAAAACAAAAATATTTTATATTCACATTATTAGGGTCTCGCACATATGTAGACTATAGATTAGGGTCTCACACATGGGTACTAGTTACTCCAGATCCACTCTCGATTTTAAAGCCTAATCTCAAACATTACCAGTAGACTCTCATAGATGCTGATTGTTTTACATCACTTTCAAGCAGTATAGACAATTATCTATGTAATTATTTATTTTTAATATGCATTTCAGGGTCAATACAGTTGTAAAGCATGGCTGAAAGACCAGGATGATGTTGTAATTGGTTGTGGTTATGCTGATTTTTGGTTTTAATGGAAAAGATCTCTAGGATATTGCATTTAAATTATACTGCTTTTAAAAGACTGTCATGAAAGGAAGTATATCTCCTTTTGTCAGATGCGTTATATTAATGGAGCATAAGTTTAATAACAAATATTATATTACTAGTTTGACTGCTAAACTTTTGTTACTGCCACACAGGTTTGTGGTGTACAGTGAATGTATAGCTTATAATTGCTCTGGCAATGTACATATACAGTTTACTGTATTAAAGTACAAGCACTTATCAATAAGTCAATACTTTCCCCTGCAATTTCCACTGCATTAGTGACAGACTTCTACTGCAGAAATTTATAAACTAAGTAATTTAAAAACTTGAACTTTGATGTTGCGTGACACACATAGCAATGCACAGAATAAGCACAAGTGCAAGTGAATATTAATAATTACTGCTCTGCTGCATGGAGTTTTATCAGGCACTGTTGCATCCAAGTGACTGGAAGTTGATTAATACAACTTAAACATTATATCCAATTTTTCCATCTTTATTGGCTAATCAAGTAATATTTAAGGATAATTTTGTATGGAGTACGTAAATTTGTATAGCTACAGTTGGTAATTCAGAGGTTGTATGAACAAAGATTGTGTTAGTGTATTGATCGTATTAGTGTATCAAAAGTTAAGAATTGTGCTAAAACCATAAAAATTGTCTTAAAGGTTTTACTGACAAGCCTAAGTTGGTAAATGTATCAAAAATGCATCATTCAGTAGACTCTACGATAGTGCTGTTTCTTGAATACATGTAATGTCAATAATACACAAGTTTTTATTGTACAGTTCTTATCTACATAGGTAGAGAAATTGGCATTTCCATATCTGTAATGTGTTTTTATCTAAAATGAATAAATGTATAGGAAGTTACAATGACACATGTGTTTTTACACAGGGGGTTAAGTCTTTGAAATTTTTTCATTACAATGAATTTTTAGTTAAGTAAAGATCAGCAATTAAAATAATAATAATTATTATTATTAACTTTATTATCAGATATTTATAACATTAATCACAAGTGATTCATATTTCGTAATGCACTATCTATGTGGAATGGTTCAGTGATAATTTGAAAACATAGAGTGATAACTGAATAACATTTATAACTAGATATAAGTAACAATTCACATTAGGTTTTCAAAAAGTAAAACAATGCACTCGGGCAATCATTACACAACACAAAAAATTGATTATACTTACAGATACTGATAAACTGCAAAAAACTGTAAAATCACTGCAACGAGATACATCTTTTGTCTACACAATTATCAACAAAATTAACACCATGACCACACCAACTGTATTGATAAACTTTTCTATCCAGAAAGCACAAAACAGAACTAATGCCAAGTAAGCTATCAGAATACAGTATTATGCTCTTCAAATATTCTATAAATCTTGGTTTAGTGGTGTTTGTAGGCCTAAATGAATTGTTTACCAGTCGGTTTGTCTAAAAAAATCCCAGAAACTGTTCACAAACCAGTGAAATTATGGCAAGATTATAATGAATCGATACAGAAGAAAGGCATTGCAAAAACATTGCAAAAACAAAGCTCTACAAAAAAGTTGTTCATAGTTTTCATGTTAAACTTTTTTTGCAAAATTACATGCTGAATTTGTATCAGTGAAGAAAACTAAAATGTTTAAGTCAAATCAGTAAGAATGAGCTTATATAATGTACTACTACCTAACAGATACCAAAACTATTATTATTAAGCAGCACAAAGGCAAAAGTTTCTCAGATACATAATAATAACAAAGAAATTGTCTTGTAAAAAAGTAAGTTCACTTGTATGAAATGAAATTTGCAGATAATAAACTTGCAGCTATCACTAAACTGCCACATCAAATTAGAATAGGACATTAGACTAGTGAACTGTTACAATAATAAGACGCACTTCACACATTTATCTGCTATCACAAAGTATCATTAACAATTTAATTATTCGATAGACCAAGTAGAGGAACAAAAGAAATAAAATGTATCTGAAATAGTGCACATTGTTGTTACATGAAAAGTTCTGCAAAAAATAAAAGAACTAACAGGCTGCAACTAATAGTTTGGGACTGTTTGGTATTCCAAAACAGAACAGTTTTAACTCATTTATTATATTGTTATTATATATAGTGTATGTATATGCTTTGCTCTAGCTATTCTAAAATATAAGGCACGTTAATTCTGTTTGTAAACTAGTGTCTCGCATTTCCATTACAGAGTGGACCGCTTTTCTGTTTACACTGCTCAAGTATCAACAAGATTATATAATGACTTATTGACATTATGCCATTCAGCTATTGCTGGGTATTATATCTTTAACGCTTTTAGCTGAATTCAGAGAGGTAATGGATACCAAAGAATTTTATTACACTCTTGTTCAATAAGGAGAGTGCAGTTCCTCATAAACAAATGTGTCTACTGTCTACATCCACAATTTCCAGTCTAGTTTAAAACCAAATTACTTAGGAAACTGGATACATCTCTTTTTTATAATATAGTAAATAATATCGCACAATCAATTACAACAGAATTAGGTATGTGTTAAAATTTGCCTAATGCAAGTTTCACTGAGTTTTGAAACTGAAATAGATGTGTAGGTAACACATACGCGCAATAATAGTATTAGAAGTTACAGTAGTGCACTTAGCCTTATATCTAGTTATGTAGTAGCTACTAAAAAACAGCAAGCTACGCCAATTACAAAACCATTAGAAAACTAAATCACAATAATACCAGTGATATATATCACTAGTAACATGGCAGATTTCAATTGCTTATGACGATAGTATTAAGTATACATAAATTCACTTGGTAAACATTTTAGAATTACTATTATTATTAATAAACATAATGTATTTTCAAGGCATGATTAAAAAAGAAAATCAATATTTTAAAGTAATGTATACATAAATTATTTTAAATACACACAAAATTAATAGTGAATTAACTGTGCAAGGTAAGCCAGTACATGTAATTTGCATGTCATTTACGTTATCAGAAACAGTGTAAGTTAAAAAATGCTACATATTGGTTAACTCAAAAATTATTTATAAAATCTATGCTCTAGAGGACTAAATCCATAACACAAATTTTTAGTCATTTACCCCTAACAGCACAGCATAGGACGGCTTTTTATAATTGATTTTTAGCATTTATTAGTTATTAGCAATTACTTATTGGAATTTGAAACACCTTGCTAACCCAAAAGGACACACTAAATTCAGACTACTAAATTTAACTATATCTCTCTTGAAACTCATGGTGCCATTTGTTAAAATCAATGTGAAATACCATTACAGCACCGGATGCTATTCCAGCCAACACATACTTCTGACACATGGACAGAGCAACGGCGCGAACAGCACTATCGCAGTATGGGAATGCATACAGAAGATTAAGATCATATGTTCTCCACACTTCTACTATGCCTTTATTACCTCCAGTGATTAAGTACTCACCATCTCGACTTAGACACATACACTGAATCGCATCATTGTGAGAAACACATTTTAAATTTCTTCCATTCATAGAAAAAGAGCTCATGTTCCCAGCATTATATTTCACTATCAGTAAGCCTTCACGAGAAAGCATTAAGATTTCCGGAGAAACAAAGTTGAACGGTGCTTCAAGTGACCGCAGTAATTCGCCATTAACTGTGTGAATCAAGCTTGGCCCATCTCTAGAACAGCTAGCAACTACACCAAGTTCAGCTGAAACCACAACACATGTTACCAGTTGGTCATGTCCTGTTAATGTTGCTCTAGGCATTGGAGATTCACTAGCTATGTTGTTATCTCCTACAATGCACTGCAATTTAGCATTCCAGTGCCATAATAAAACAGTTGCATCCATGGAGCCTGTTGCTATGTAACAGTCAGACGTGATATTACATTCAGATCGAGCAATGCATGTAACAATGTCGAAGTGACCATACACGGTTTGAACGATCTTTGCCTGCTCAATGCTGAACACACGGAAGCTTTTATCCCAGAATCCACATGCAATAATAAATCTGCTGTCGATAGTTGTGACAAAACAATTGGATCGCATCTGCAATCTTTGATCAAAATTATTACCCAGACTCCGTCGGTAACTCGCAGCAGGAACAGACAACACAGGATCAATAAATAACGGCAGCTGTGGTGGCTCTTGCGCCTTGGGATCTTTATTTTCTGGGTTAAATGTAGCTGGACTGGGCACAGTTCCAGAAAATTTTGGCACATAGTTTATATTCCATTTGTTGACTGCAAATTCTTGCTTGCAACTAATGCTTATGACGGACGGATGGGGCAAGGTGTTGTGTGTATTGCATGACAGGTGGCAAATAGGAGAATTAGACAAGAATTTCATCATCATGCAAACATCTTCTGGTATTTGAGTAAACATCATGGGTGTCATATGCATGGCTGAACTACGTGGTGGGTGCGGTTCAGTTAACAGTTGACATGGGGTCTGGCCAAAGTTCCTAATTTGTCCTTCAATTGCCTGCTTCAGTATTGCATCAGTCATATCTTCCAAGTTTATACTACCCTCATATGTGAGATAATAAAAAACATTTGTTGCTCGAACAGCTTCTGGGCCTTTCTGCTTATAACCAAATATCAAGTCAATCCAGTGATGTAACTGGCAGGATACAAATTCGGACTCTAACGCCATGCGATTTTTCTTCACAAAGTCTTCAGCAGAAGAAGCCCAAGGAGGTAGCTCTACATCATTTACTAGTTTTCCATCATCTTGAGTGCCTAAATTGTATTTATTCAAGTTAAGGAACATTTCTGGCAAATAAAAGAATTCTGGAATTAATTCTTTTACATCAGAGGTATCACGTTGACAATTTTGCCATGCAATTTTCACAGAAGAAAATACCCTGTCAGCAAAATCAAAACTGCCACCTTGAAAATTCAGGAAAGCCGTAGTGAATGGTTCAAGTCTAATAAGCCAATTGAGGGTAAATGCTGCAGTTGAATAATGAGTACCATAATGAAATGCAGGTACTTGGTCGTGCTCCCATGATTCGTATCTCTCTTGAAAAAATGAGCGCCGCTCTTCATTAAGAGCACCAACAGGCTTTGACAAGTCACGATAGTTATTAGGATCACCAAGGTCTAATTCCTCCGACTCATAGTTTGTAATGACCCATGGAAAAACAGGATACTGATTTAAATCCTGGTACGTTCTGCCAGCAATGGTATTAAGATAGATAAGATATTCAAAGTTACTGATTTCTCGTCTTTGCCATTTTTGAGTCATGTTAGACGATTTCAGTAACTGCCGAGGTGACATCAAAGAAGAGCGCCTAGCCTGTGGAATACCATATTTCACTCCAACGCCCACTCTTGGCAATGCATTCACAACTTTTTTAACAATAGTATAGTCTGGAAAAGAAAAGAAAACAGATGTCCTGCTGGCTAAAAAAATTTCTAGTCCCACATTTTGGAGAAGGTATCGCCTCGAAAATATAGCCCGAATTTCAGAAAAATGCCATTTACCATGAAGACTCTCACAGTATGCTAGCACATCAGTATCAAGCTGTTTATTATGTGGATCACTCTCACTGATTTCAAAAAACATTTCACATCTAGTGATAGACAAAGTTCCCTTCACAGCAATGCCAAATGATACCAGTTTAGCATCTGTACTAAATGACACAGGACCAAACTGTTCCTGCTCCATAAATTCACGTTCATCTACTGCCGAAAAGTCACCATCATCTGAAAAATCTGCTACCTCTTGCGTCGCAGAAGCATCACTGTTTATCATTTGAGCAAATAGTGCTTCCTTAGCTTGAGTAATATAACTGTCACTGTTTCCTTGTTCTACAGCTGCTTTCAGTGAAGCTTCAGGATGAGTGGTACCAAAAGGATTCCGAGCAAGCCTTTTTCGACGTCTAAAATCATCTTCCCATGTATCCAACTTCCAAAAGTCTGGTTTTTTTATTTCTTGCTTGCCCCAAGCACCATGCGTGTCTGTCAAAATGTTACCAATCTTTTCCAAATTTCGGCTTGCAATATAATTATCACGGTGACGAGCTGCTGTCACTAAATGATCACATAAGTGTTCTTCTTCTTTTCTTTCCAATGTTGCCTGAGCACTCTGTGACTCGAATACTGCATGTTTCACAACATCATCAGCTCTCATCCTGTTTAATATAAATTCTGCTTCATTAGCTACTCTGACTATATGATCTTTCATCGCATGTGACAAGAGTCGCCCCTCATTTATCAGTTCAATAAAAGCCAAACCAGCATGTTTTTGCAAAGAATTTTGCCATTCTTGGCTACACAGTAACATGACTAGTTCCACAACAGATGTGCTTGACTTCATAGTAGATAAACCTTTACCAGCAACTAAAAGTTCTTGCCCATGAGATCCAAGCAGAGTTTTTGACAGATAAGGAGCAAAGTCGATCATCAGTTCTCGCAATAACGGTGCTGCTGTACCAAGAGCCTTCTCTAGTTTGTCAGTAAGATTATCTGCTTGTTGATTTGAAACGGTGTCCCAAGTTGCAAAAGACAGCTCCTCCAATTGTGATTTATCCACAGCACTGCTTAGATTTTCTTGTCTTCCAACACTAATGGAAGCAACTGGTGTATCATCAATTCTCTGCGATTCAACACTTTTACCAGTATCATTTTCTGTTTCTGACTTGGCAGATGTGTGGTGATCAGTATTATCATTTATTTCTTTGTGAATGGCAGAGACACCTTTTGTGTTCTGTCCAATTCCAGACACTGATGCGACACCTGGGTCAATGCCTATTTCGCCCTTCTGTAAACTATGAGCAGCTTTTTCTTCTTCAAGGTCACTCTTGTGTATCAGCAACTCACTGTTTGATTTATGTTTTAATTCCAACTCATTCACACCTGCACCATTGATTGCAGCCGGAGTTTTCATGTTATAGTCACTGATATGTTCATGTACTTCTGATTCAGTGTAGCTCTCAATTTGTTCTAGTTTATTCCCTACTTCATTTTCCTCAACACTGTATTTTGGCTTATTCTTATTATTAGTCTCGTGAATGACTGCAGTAACTTCCACTACTGATTCTGGCAATTTTGCAACAGTAATGCTATGTGCATTAGACATATGTGCTAACACCCCAGAATCAGCACCATCATGAGATGCATTGACATGCGAATTGACAAGACTGCTTTCTTTGCTCTTATCAGATGCAACATCTTTCAAAACAGACGAGTGACTATTATCTGACTTTGGTGTTCTCACAATTCCAGGTGGTTCAAGGATATCCCTGTATTTAGACACCATCAATACAGACACAAAATAGACAATGGCCAGAGCTAAATATTGTGATGCTTTACTATCTTCTACATTGCGATATACAACTGCACGTAATCGACTTATGTCCAAGTCTTGCAGAAGTTTCTCAGTATCCTTAATAGGACAGTTTTGACTGCCAAGATGGTCTACAATATTTTTAGCAGACGGTTGAGCGCCGCCAATGAGAGAATGTATAGGATCTACATTTTCCTGATTAGGCTGTGGGGATGGGGGTCCTGTAGAACCACTACGAGAACGGATTCTTTGACGACATTCCAAGCAATTTCTCACTGCACAAGTGCAAGCCAATCTTAAGCACTGTCGTAAAATTCCACCGCTTGCTATATTCTTCTCATGCTCTAATTCAGAAAAACTTAATGAACTTGCAAAAACAAGGATATCAACCATATTCATCAAACGAGTCAAAAATGACACGGCCGACTCAATAGACATACCCTGAGTTGGCTCGATAACGTCTACTTCATTAGTTGGAGAGGTAGCTGAAGCAAGCAATGGTAACAATCCTCCACATGCAGTGATGAGATTATCACACAACTGAGACACCATATGAACAGCATTTTGGACAAAAACATGATTTTCACTTGAATTAACAAACTCGATAACTGTTTTTGTTGTGTGACTTCTCCATACCTGCAGGTCTGTTTCAGAAGAAAATAACAAGTCCGATAACAATCGCTGATGAATGGGAGACCATTTAAATTCCGGAATTCTGAATGGAGGTCTCACTCTGCTTGCTTCAAATATGTGTTTCCCTTTGGAATGCTGAGGTGTAGCATCTTCACTGACCGAAGGATTTAAGCTAAAGGCACTGCTTTTATTTTCCTCTCTGTCAGTGGACTTACTAAGAACCGTTTTGATGGCCTGTTCCGGAAATCCATCATATGTAGATGAAGCTTGAACACATTCTTGACGTTCCGCTTTGTCAGCTTCATATTGTACCGCTTCTAAGCTGCTTGTATTTATATGACTCACAACCCTATCGATCAACCCTCTCACCACATGTTCTACATCTGCTTCGACGGTAACATCTCCACTTGGTAGTTTCTCTCCATTAGAACCATAACTTTGTGTATAGTCACTAATGCCAGAAATAGTGCTTATTGGTTTATAAACCAGTTCTTTAGGATCACTAAGATTTTCTACTCTCTGTTGTTCATACTGTCGATACCGCTGATTCATCTGTAATTTAAACTCTTCATATGAAACTTTCGAGTGAACGATTGCAAGAGTATCTACCCAAACTCTCCAGCCACCATATTCATATTTTATTGCGTGATGTAACAACATTCGAAATAATGAGAAAACCATATCAGCTACTTTATGTTCTTCTGGTGTTGTCGGAAAAATATACGTCATTGCAAACAACCACTCTTGCCAAACTGACATTTGTAAGATTGTTCGCCGATTTTCTCTGTTGTTATTACAAAGTAACGTCATGTCAGATAAAAACAATCTTTTTAGTTCAAGTGTTTCTGGCACTTGTTTAGATTGCTTAATCAAATTGCTCATGACTTTCAATATAACAGGATTTTCCAACCTGTAGTGAGATTCAGGCTCTGCATGGCGGCCTGTAATTACTTGGCTATTCATGCGCTCAATCAGTATCTCATACAGTGTATTATAAATAGGCAACGACAACCGATCGGTGTGAAGTAGCAACCTGTTGCCAACAAGCGTGAATAAGTTATGTGGATGCATCACATCATGTTTGCGTTTTGCTGTACTTCTAGTCAGAAAATAACCCAGTAATTTCAGTGCCTGAATTCTAATAATTTCATTTTGAGATGCTAGCAATTTCAGAATGGTTTGAATGCCGTTCTTCTTGTCGAATGCTGGAATCATATTAGAAGGTTGTTCCCCCATTAACTCGACAAGCAAATGCAGAACATCCTGCAAGTTTTCATCCTCATGAATCGTTGTCAAATAGTTTAGGATACTCTGAAGCTCCTCTTCTTGGATACCAGGCCCTTTCAACACCAGTTGTTTAACAAAAAGCAACATATATGACCTGATCATCAACACATCCTCCGTGCATGGTCTGGCAGAGTCTATACCTTTTGGTATAATTCCACTACGATTTGTAGGATTAACCACCCAGTAATAGTGTTTAAGAGTATGCATCATTTGCAGCACTGCACTTACTCGACGAATGCTCGTATAAATAGCAGTGTCTGCAGCAAATTCCATTGATAGATACGTGTAAAGTTTACGCTGCACATCTACCGAAGAATAAATCCATAAAACTGGATTGAATAAAATGTGATCCAAAAGCTGCTTTAGAAGAAGAGCACCTTGCGGAAGGACCACCAGAAACTTTGCCATTCTTAGGAAAGAATCTAGTACAGCTTCTGAAATATGCTCTCTGCTAGCTTTCTGCAGCATATAACTGATCAGAAGAAATCCTTTATTTTGCAACATTTGCTGTTGGACAACTGCTGAATTTTCCATTAAATCGCAGATAAATTCCAGAAGAGTGGAACATATCTCAAAATCGACAGTTTCTTTTTCACCAGAAATACCTTCCTGTACACAATCCAATTGATCAAACAACGGAAGTATCACCTGAATGCCACCAATGGAATGTAGTACGCTATGGATGGAATGTGTAATAATAGATTTTACATCTTGCACCATCATTGCATGGGCATTGTGCAGAAACACTGATGGTGCTCCTCTTGGTGCTGACTGCAAACACAGCTGACCATCACAGTTCACAGGGCTATACATGTAAGCAATGGTGCTTGACAATTTTCCATCGTAAAGGACTCTTTTTAGGTTATCACTCAACGAGACTTTGCTTTCATTTTCAAATCGGTATTGGCCAACGTAACCTGGACCAAGCTTATGCATTGCACATATCTGGTAGGCATTCAAAGCCTCACAAAATAAATACACTGCTGACAGTTGACCACAGAATGTCCTTTGTTTATCGTGCTCTGGAGTTGCACCCAAGTAGCACTTATCAAGGACCTCATTCACAGTAACTGACCATGCCATTTCAGTGTACGATGCAAGTTGGCCATTTACAAAGCATTTCACCTCGTTTTTAGTCCAACGATTGTAGATGTGGACAACTGCTAGGTGATACCATTTCCTTGGTTGAAACTCGTACTTTACGCAATGCTGAAACCCTCTGTCTTTTAACTTAGATGCTGTGAGCACTAAGCAGTTGCCAACAAAATGTGCAGAATATCCAATGCCTTTGCTTGTTCGAAAGCAATACAAGTAGGGCTTATCCGTCTCTTGTGCAGCATTGTTAATAGGATCCAATCGAAACCACGAAGAAAATGTCCAACCAAGCTGATAAGGAAATTTTGATATTGGAGGCAGAGCAATACACGAACCTAATGTACCTGGAAAATTAAAAAATGCATCTGGGCCATGCCGTTGGGGCATGTGTTTGAGAACTTGGAGTAGCTTACTTGTATATTTTGGCCATTTTTTCTTATTGGCCTTAAAGCAGCCAAAAAGTTTTTTTAATTCCTTTACAGATATACTGTAGCTAGCTAAAACTCCAATAAGTTCAACTAGTAATGCTGCGACAGCTGCATCAGCAGTTCTCAGACGTTCTAAAGATTTTTCAATCAATCCAACGTCAACACATGCTTGAAGGTTGCGAACACTCTTTTTG